>WAAD01035293.1:12113-156977 GCA_013389945.1 Fregata magnificens
GGGCGGGCCGCGAAGCGAAGCCGCCGGTGCCCTGCGGCGGGCAGCGGGGCTGGGCGCTGCTGCGGCCTGCGATGGCTGCCCCGTTGCCGTTGGTGGTGCTCAGCAAACGCGTTTGTGGGCAAGAGAAGCGCTTTGGAGAGAAAAGTCTGTGGCTTTCACGAGCCGTGGTGGCACCGGGGGAGGGCTGCGACCGCTTCCGCCTCCCTCGGTGCGGGGGATGGCGGCCGAGAGCCTGGGCCTGGAACCGGCTTGTCCTGTGGGGGGAGGGGGACTCTGCCCCGGGGTCTGAGCCTTGCGCTCCCTGTGCCCCCCTCAGTGGAAGGAGACTTCAGTAAAGGCCTCGCTGCTCTTTTCCCTGTCGGAAGTGCTCCTTTTTCCCTTTTTTCTTTCCAAAGGAGAGAGAGACAGGCAGTTGTTTCACAGACTTTGGTTTGCAGCAATCCCTCCCCAGCTCACCTCCCTGCTTCTGGCGCTTCCCCCCGCCCCGTAAGGCCCGTGCGAGGGTAACAGCTTTGCCCCCTCCCCGCACGCGCTGCTGCACGCAGCAAATCTGGGCACTTTCTGTGCGGTTGGGGAATGCGCTTATTGATTTAAGCGGGAGGGAGCGTTACTCGGGTGTTTTGGTGTTTTCTCACGCGCGGTTGTCAGCTGCAGGTCAAAAATGCCAATATTGTCAGACTACGCTAACGCTATAATGACTGTGAATCAGAAATAGCGTGGCAATTATCCTCACAGTAATTATGTAATCTGCTTAGCAAATCACGTAATTATAAAGGAGCGCTACAGATTTTTCTGAAACTAGGTAATTTGGTGTGCTTTTTAAACTGTTTAGTGTAATACCGATGTCTGTTACGCTCATTTTGCACTTGTGTTTCTGAACTTGTAGGAAGGTATGCAAGTTTGTTCACAACTTCCACTCGGTCCACAATCTCTGTGTTCTAAAACAATATGGACTTGAGACTTTAAACAGTGATGAACTTCGCCAGCTTCTGCTTCAAAATGACCCTTCCCTCTTACCAGAGGTAAGTAGTACTGTGAGAGTTTCTTAGCCTTGTGTTTCAGTGAGCATCACAAAGTGACAGGCTTGATACTGGCTGGAGATGTTAGGTGTCAGTTTAGTTAGCATAATGCAAATCAAAAACTTTAAATCTGCATTCTCTGTTCTCATTTGTGGTGGGTTGACCCCAGCTGCCAGCTAAGCACTCGCACAACCCCTCACTCACTCCCCTCTCCCCTGCCCCCAGCAGGACAGGTGAGAGAAAACAAGAACGAAAGTGACAAAACTTAGGGATGGAGATAAAGACAGTTCCACAAGTGGAGGAAAGAGGGGAAAAAACAAGTTGCAAAGGAAGTTAGTCACCACCTCCCACAAGTAGATCGATGCCTAGCAAGTCTCTGGACGAGGGCAACCTTGTAAGAAGGACTCACCTCCTCCACCCCTCCTTTTTTTTTTTTTTTTTTTTTTTTTTTTTTTTTTTTTTTTTTTTTTTTTTTTTTTTTTTTTTTGATTTTATTTTAGAGCTTGACATTATATGGCGTGGAATATCCGTTTGGCCAGTTTGGGCTAGCTGTGTCCTCTCTTGGCTTCTTGCCCACCCCCAGCCTACCCGAGATGGGGGGGGCAGAGTGGAGAAAAAGAGAAAGCCTCGACATGGGGAGCACTGCTCAGCAGTAGCTGAAACATTGGTGTGTTATCAACACTGTTTTGGTCACAAATCCAAAACATAGCAGGGTATGGTCTGCTATGAAGAAAGTTAACTCCATCCCAGCCAGATCCAGTACCTCTTACCATCAAATTCAGGTCAAAAAAGTTCACTATTCCAAAACTAGAAAACCAAAGAGTTTGGGTAGTGACACAATAAAATCCACTATCCTACATTTATGTGACAGAACAAAATCCCATCTGCTTGGGAATGTCTGTAAGATGGTTGTTGTCTGTTGAAAGATCTTTCTAGACAGTAGCAGGGAAAAGGAAAAACTTTCAAGTAATCGTTTGGAAAACAAGAAGAAAGAAGAAACTTGTATAAGTCTCTTAAATGCAAATGTAAACACATAGCTGTAAAAATTTAAAAATCGTAAATTCAAACAGTTTATATGAGCACGTTGTACTTTAATCTTTAAATTCTTTTTTTTTCCTCTACCCAAGGTCTGCTTGCATTATAACAAAGGTGATGGACCTTATGGATCTTGTACCTATAAAAAGATCTGCACCAAACTGCATGTTTGCCAGTACTTTTTGCGGGGACAGTGCAGATTTGGCAGCAGCTGCAAGCGATCCCATGACTTATTAAAGTCAGGATGTTATGAGAAACTGGAGAGACAGGGAATGAGCTCAAACATTATTGAGAAACTACCCTCCATTTATAGGAATATGTATGACATAAAAAATGGCAACAGGAACATGTATGACATAGAAGATGTCAAGTCTTCACCATGCAAAGGTAAATGATATCATCTTTTGAAAACATCAGAAGAAAAGTCACTATAGTGAATGTAACTTCCTCACATATGTCATCAGGAAAAAGAAAACTGAATTCACATCTTGATGTATCTTTTAGGACAGACCTTGCACCTATCTCATTGACAGACATTTGTGTCTTGACAAGTGAAGTAGATTTCAAGGCATTATGGGTTGCTGAGAAATGAAGTGCTTGATGTTTATAAAAATCTTAAATTTGCAGTTAGAAAAACATAACAGGAACTGGAAATAGGGAGATCTATAATTTTTTTCTTGGTAAAAAACATGAACAAGGGTAGAGAACTGTTTAAGAATAGGGGTGCTGTTTACTTGTATGATTATAAACTACTTTATCCATTTTTTTCTTTAATGTAACGTTTGTCTAGCACAAGAATTCAGACAGGACTATCCTAGTTACTTCTCAGAGATGTAATATTTTGTTTGTTCTTTTCTTTTGAAGTTCCTTAGAATTGTAAGTTAAGTATAATTTAGCAGGAAAGAAAAGGATAACAGAATGGAAAATCCAAGTGTGTGTGTGTTCATCTCTGCTATTCTCCCTGCAGTTCCTTCTTCCCTTCTTTGTTTCCTTAGGTGTGCTTTAATTTGCAGAAGTATCAAATTTTGAGGCTTCAGACTTTATAGCTGCCAGTGTGAACAGCTATGTGGAATGCACGGTTAACTCAAGTCCATCTAGAAATATAAAGGCATTGGATTCTATTCTTATTTTGCGGTGATAGCTAAAAATTGTATCTGAGGAATTTAGCAGTTACAGGAAAATCAGATTCAGAAAGGGTGGATAAAGGGATAGGACTTCTTAGTATACAAGGCTATCAAAGACTTCAGTGTCTTTCTGGAGCTGAATGCAGTTAGGTAGTTATAAACACTGTTTTTAGGCATCTTCCCTACCCATAGGTGCACTTTTAAGAGGGCTTGTTGAAACAAACTATATTAATAAGGCTTATAATTCCCCCCTCTAGAGAGAAAAGACAGCTCTAGCCGAGAATCCTCAAGTACAAATGATGATGAATTGGAACAGATCTGTTTATATCATCTGTACAGAAGTTGTGGCTTTAAAGGTAGGTTGTGACTGTAGCAAGTCCAGTCTAGTTTCCTTTTCTCATAAAGAGAAAGTGATAGACATCTTTCACAGAAAGGGGAAACTTCAGAACTTATGCTTATCTTTAGTTAAATCTCATTGTAATCTTGAGTGCTGGTAGGAAAGTGTTTGACCTACCTGGTATACCAAACAAAGGAGGTGTTTTGTTTTACTCTGAAATGTATAATATCTGCCTATGTTGGAGATTGGCTACTCCACCTGTGTTCACCTGAGGGATCGCTGAATGATAGGAGTCCCATTTCCAAATAGCTACAAAAGATACTCTGAATTCTGCATTCTTTGTTTCTTCTAGCACTCTTGTGTTCCAGCTGTCTGAGCTGTCTCCCTTTCGAAATGTTCCAGCCTGTCCAGGAAAAAGGCTGTCGTGCCAGCTTTCTTGTTGTCCTTTTGTCATCCTTTTCCTTCTTGATGTTCTTGACCTGTAGTAGCTCCCTGATGTACTGCACACCTTCTCATATGAACTGTGTGGTGCAGTCTCCTCGACTTTCCCTGTAGTTAAGTTGCCTGTTGTTCTACTCTGAAAGCTAGCCTCAAGTTTATGCATAGGTGTACTGGTGATGTGATTTTCACTCCTATTGAGGAGGGACTGCATACTGACTCTTCGAATGATTTCTGAGTAACGCTTGTGATACCTGGGCCACTGCTACCACTACTCTTGTTCCTGGTGAGGCCTGGACCCTTAGAGACTTCTTGAAGTCTCTAAATGAGCTACCTCCTATGCTAAAACTAAGCACTGTTTGGGTTTTTTGTTTGTTTTTTTTCCCTTGGTAATACCACTTTGGGCCTAAGTGGTTAAGCATAGATATTTGAGTCTACGCTATTATTCTATATATGACATAATAGCCTTGTGTGAGCTTGTGATCTCGATTCATTGTAAATTTTTGTCTCTGAAACTGAGAAGACAGAATGGTCCTTCACCACTGAGCTCCTGCTAGCAATTTTGATGCACAAAGAGAATCTAGTAGGTACAGGGACTGAACTTCTGCCTAAGCTCAAAAATTAAGTTTTGCTTGCTCATGCTGAAAAATTCTGAACTATTGCTTGTAATGATCCCATAGGTGAACACTTTCCATAGCTATGCGTTTGATACTTTAAACAGCTAGGTTTGCAGCCCTGAAATGTTGGAGTTTTTCTCACAGCCTGTAAAAATAATGCATCTCTTACTTTTTTTTTTTTAAACTTTTATAGACAAGTGTATCAGAACTCATTTTCATTTGCCATACAGATGGCAGATCTCCGATGGTAATACCTGGAAGGACTTGAAGAATATGGAAGAAATAGAAAAAGCATATTGTGACCCCGGTAATGCCAGGTATAAGCTCTTAGAAAATTTAACAATGTTTGGAGTTTGCTATATTGGACCAGGCCCTTAGTGGCTATAAATTGCTACGATTCTATTGCAGTCATTACCTAAGTAGCTTTATTCGGTACTCTTCTACTGACCTCACTCTGCTGATCTGCTGTTGTTGGAGATCTCGTCCATTGTGACTTACTTACGCCTGTAGTCTGTACAGGACCCTTTGCGTTACCATAGTGGGTTTGGTTGGGATGGAGTTAACTTTCTTCATACCAGCCTGTATAATGCTGTGGTCTGGATTTGTGACTAAAACAGTGCTGATAGTGCACCAATGTTTTAGGTGTTGCGGAGCAGTGCTTGCCCAGAGTCAAGGCTTTCTCTTTTTCCCACTCTGCCCTGCTCATCTGCAGTGGGTAGGCTGGGGGTGGGCAAGGGGTTGGGAGAGGATCAGCCAGGACAGCTGACCTGAACTGACCAAAGGGATCTCCCATACCATATAAAGTCATGCTCAGCAATAAAACCTGGGGCAGAGGAAGAAGAGGGTTGGGCTTTGGTTTCCAAGGTGGCAGCTGTTTGGAGGCTGGCTGGGCATTAGACTGCCTGTGGGAGGTGGTGAGCAATTTGCTTTGCTTTATTTATTTATTTGTTTGTTTATTTACACCACCACCTCCCTCTTCACCTATTAAACTGTCTTTACATTGACCCACAACTTTTTTGGCTTTTGCCCTTCCTATTTTCTACTCTCTGTTGTGCAGAGGAGGGGAGGGGGAGTGAGTGAGCAGCTGTGTGGGTAGTTGGTTGCTGGCCAGGGTCAATCCACCACAGTTATTTTATGTGACTGACCCGTAGACTCTAGTAGTCTTTGCTGT
This sequence comes from Fregata magnificens, assembly GCA_013389945.1. Lineage (NCBI taxonomy): Eukaryota > Metazoa > Chordata > Aves > Suliformes > Fregatidae > Fregata > Fregata magnificens. Next base: position 17,855 of record WAAD01035293.1, read on the forward strand.
GAAAAAAATGTATAAATACTTCCTACTGCTGCTACCATAGGAAGTCTTAATCCTCACTAAGAATGGCTGGAAAACTGCAGAGAATGGTGATTTTATCACAAATACTTGTGGGAATCTCTCTTTGGTTAGAGCTTGTCAATACACAGCTTGACCTCATGATTAGAAGTAACCTTCTCTTTCACCTTTTCAGATGGAGTATGGAAAGGTAGCATGAGATTTGCCCCTTCTGCCCCTTTTTTGCCCCAGTCCGTATTGTGGAACTGGTAGAATACTTTGTGTACCTAGATAGAGAGATACTCTTGGGTGCAGAGAACCATTAAGAATATAGAAATACCTTTAAGAGTTTGGAACTGGTTATATAGCGTGAAGAGGGTATTGGAAGGGGCTCATACCAGTATGCTGTGTCCCATGCTGGAGGATTTACCAAGCCCTCTTATATTACGTTAGAGGCTTTTTGAAGCTGTGCTTAAGTTATGACAATGTTCTGTTTAGAATATAGTTGGTTAGCAAGAAGAAGGCAGTGTACATTTTCCAGTTTCTGTTCATCTTATGTAACTCACTAATTTACAAGTTGGTAATGGTTACTGCGCATGGAACCAATGTGAGACGTAGTACTGTAATGCAAAATATGTACAAACACAAGACAGAGCTGAAATTGTTGTGGAAACTGCAGGTTTATGTTCTGCTTTTGAATGATGTTGTCTTAATTTGCAAGTTTGTGGTGGGCTTCTGAACCTATGTGTAAAGCTTCACAAACAGTTCTGATTTTTTCTCCTTTTTTTATAGATTTAATAATGGTGTTACTGAAAGTGGCTCTGTCTTGCCATGTATCTGTTTTCTGAATATGTGCTGTGGGTTTGCAAAGGTTAGACGTCTTTCTACAGCCTCCTCTGTGACCAAACCCCCTCACTTCATTCTTACAACAGAATGGATCTGGTACTGGAAAGATGAATATGGCCTGTGGCAGGAGTATGGAAAAGAAGTAAGTGTGGAGAAATGGGGAGACTCTCAACTCTGTGTTAAAAGTGCAGAACTACTGAAAAGTACACAGTGTTTATATCCTCCCCCTCTTTTGTCACCCTCTTCCTCTCTCCCTCCCTCCCTTACTGTACAGATGGGCTTTAGAGGCCTAATGGGATCTTTTCCCTGCCAATTTGATTGGTTCAGGTAAGGGAGTGCTCACTGGTGAGTCACAAATAGTATTGACAGATAATTCTTCAGTGAGTCATGTCAGGCAGGATCACATTAATACATGCTTTTCATTGCTCCTGACTAAAACTTCCTTTTCTGACGTTCCGGTAGTACTCTGTGTGTCTTTGCTAAGGTCTAGTTAGTGAATGTGCAGTCTCAGTAGTAGGGTTCACTGCATGCACTTGCAATGTAAGTTCAGGCTTCGTAACACTGCTTGGTTTGTTTTAGGGGCAGTTTCAACTCCTTAATACATGGCTTTTGCCTGAAGCCAATATCATGCACAAAGGCTGATACATACTGCAGCCGCTATACCATGTGACAGTTGTAGGTTTTTAAACTTGCTTGTGTACAACAGACCAGGAGAATTATTTTTTTTCTCTGGTTTTGTCCTGACAGGATGATAATCATGCAGCTGCCACTGTCTCCAGTGATGACCTGGAGAAAGCTTATATAGCCAAAAGTTCTCCAAAGCTGAACTTCAAAGCTGGGAGACATGAATACGAACTCAATTTTGGAGGTAGGTTCCATTTGCTTTGTTTTTTTATTTTCTCCCTCCTTTCCTCCCTCTTTTAAACTACATTACTAACAGGAGGTAGGAGAGAGAAATTTGAACTTTGAACTGCAATGCTTTCAGAGACAGAGCTTCTATCAAAGTTCTCAGGTTCTCAGCTGTTCACCTGAGCAAAGTGGCATTCCTATTCTTCCAAACCTTTTATTTTTGAGAAGTTCTTGTGCTAGGTTTCAAAATGTCTACCAGCAAGTCCAAGTGTGACATTGCCATTGATGCTAGTACCAACACAAATGGTGAGAAACTTCTGGAAGACTTGGCAAGCCAGCTTCTGCTCTGCTTTAATCACTGGCTTGCAGAAAAATGAATACTTGGGCAAGGTGCAGGGTCCAGACAATCCTTAGCATTGCAAGATTTATGTAACTGTCATGGTTTAACCCCAGCTGGCAACTAAGGACCACACAGCCGCCCGCTCACTCCCCCCCAGTGGGAGGGAGGAGAGAATCAGAAGGGTAAAAGTGAGAAAACTTGTGGGTTGAGATAAAGACAGTGTAATAATCAAAATAGAATAATAATAATCATCATCATAAAAATTGTAATGAAAAGGAAAACAACAAAAGAGGAACAAAACCCAGGAAAAACAAGTGATGCAACTGCTCACCACTCGCTAATCAATGCCCAGTCAGTCCCGCAGCAGTGATCACTGTCCCCCGGCCAGCTCCCCCCAGCTTATATACTGAGCATGACGTCATATGGTATGGAATATTCCTTTGGCTGGTTTGAGTCAACTGTTCTGGCTATGCTCCCTCTCAGCTTCTTGTGCACCTCCTTGCTGGCAGAGCATGGGAAGCTGAAAAGTCTTTGACTTAGTATACTAACACTGCTTACCAACAACTAAAACATCAGTGTGCTATCACATTATTCTCATGCTAAATCCAAAACACAGCACTATACGAGCTACTAGGAAGAATATTAACTCTATCCCAGCTGAAACCACAACAGTAGCTATTTTCTTTTTGTAGCTCTGCCTGTCTGGAAAGGCTGAGGAAATACCTTGACTATGTCAAAGTAGGAAGATGTGTTTCCCAAGAGTTCAGGAAATTTAAACCATTTGTGATAGCGTTGTCCTCTCTGAGCTGTTGCCTTTCCAGGTATCCTTTTCAAAAATGATGAGGAACAGTGGTGGTGGGAATCAGCCTGCCTAGACTGTCATTTTGGTGTAGTTGCCTTTGATCCAACTCTCCATTACTATCTCATTCTGCATGGGAAAAAAAAAAACACAAGCAAAAAGGGCATGTGATACGTTGTTTGTGATTCAATTGAAAGCAATGGTGTAATCTTCTCTATAGGCTGGGGAAACTTGTCTGGCTTAGAAGGGAAAATTGCAATCCCCTTTCTAAGGTTTGGGCTTTCTTAGTAACTTAGGCAAACATATGCAATGTAGACATCTTCCAAAACTTAGTTTCTAGGCTTGGTGGTGCCAAGAGGGTTTTGTTTGTTTGTTTTCTTCCTGTGTATCTCTGAAGATGAGGCCTCATTCTTCTGGCTGCTACTGACTCTTAGTTGCTAGTATGATGTGGCAGTAGCTACAGAGGTTCCAAGATCCAGAAAGAATGCCTCCAGAATTCAGGTTGCTGTGACTTGTTTCTGTTGGTGGTCAATAAAAATGAATGGCCTGTCATAGCTGTTAGGTTGTGTTTATAGGGTTCGAAATCTACAACTACATGTAGGAAAACAGTATCTTGATTGCAAATTGAGAAGGAGGAGATGCAATCCATGGAGCAAAACTAGATACTTATTTTACAATGATCCTTTTCAGTTAAGTGTGGCTGATGGAACAATGAAAGGAAAATAGCTAGCATGTCTATCATTCCTTCTAAAGTTCAGAGCAAAACAGAAACTGAAATCTTTCTCGGTGATTTATACAGATAAACTGTGGGTTCCACATCCTGCTCTGATTTCCCTTTGCATAGCAAAAAAAAGAAAAAAGCTTGGTGTCTTCTTGTCAACATTTTTGACAAAACAGCTTAGTGGCGAGTTTTGCTTCAGTATGAAGGCTTTCTAAAACATCTTTATGATTGTTCAGGGTTTGGTTTTTTTTTTTTCCCTTCCCAGCCATGATTCAGAAGAACCTTCACTACACAACGGAGAGAGAGATTTGCAGAAGACCTAAATTTGTCTCTCAGACAGAGGTAGAAAAGACAAGGGCAAGGTAAACTGCGACTGCTCATTCTGAAGTGACAGATTTAGTGCATTGTGAATGCAGTGTCTTCCAAGGGTGTAAATAAGGTGAAGCAGTAGCTGTTAAGGCAAGAAATTGAAGAGGGGAAGGGACATACCTTTCTTACAACAACGTCTAGCCAGCGCAGTATTGCAGCCTGGCCAACAGTTTTTGAGCAGCTCAAGAGCCTTGTGGGTGAAGGAAGTTTGGGCTTGGCCACGTAAAGTGTGGAAGCATAGAAAATAATTCAACATGTAGCAATGTTGTAGGGAGCTGCTGATTAGAGAGAGCTATCTTATTAGAGCAGCTGATACAGATGGAAGCAGTAACGTTAAGCATACTAGCCCTTTCTAACATCTGAGATCAGTCATTTTCAAAGCTAAGTACAAGTTTAGAAACAATTCTTTTGAGAACAACGAGGCAATCTGAGAGGAAAGTAGTAGTTGCTACAGGTGGAGTAAAAGGTGGGAGTCTGCAACGGGAGAAGTCTTATATAATTGCTTGTAACAGCCAACTTTTTTTACTCATTCCCTTCAGCACAGAGTGCTTGCTTAAACAACACAGAAAAGAGCAGCTAAACACACTAATTAAAATTGGGGTGGAAGTAGAGGGGAGGGCTGTATCTATCCTGTTTCTGTCATGCTGATATGATACTGGATGCATTTTTATTTATCTACCCCAATGTAGCAGAGCTTTTATGTATACATTCAACTCTTTGCAACTAAGACAACTACTTTCATGTTTAGTTCAGTGTCTACTGAATTTTTTTTCTCATTTGGAATCTCACTTCCTGCCATAAGTCTTGACATGATGATTTAGAACAAATATTTTCATGTACTGAACCGAAAAGACAATTTCGAAATATTTCTGAATATGTTCAGTTGCCTATATTCTTCCTAAACTTGGCAAAAACGTTTAGTATCATATGTACATAAAATGTAGGGATTTGTTTTGTTTTAATTACCTATTTGTAATGTCTTGTAATGTACAGGGGCTTTAAACATACAGAAGAGTTTAAGGGCATTCCAGCTCACTGGGACAAATCTGCCCTGCCTCAACTGGGATTCAAGGTTTGGAGCTTTCTGTTTTTTCTCTCCATCAGTTTTGTCACATACAGGTTTGTTACATCACAAGTTCAGCGGGTTTTGTGCCTTTGTAGATGACTGTTTCTTATGTAACGTAATGCAGAGGTGTTGGTAAATTTGAGCCTGATACCACACTGGGCAGGCCTAGAGGTGAAACTAGACCCGAATTTAAACTAACGAATGGTGGCAGTATAACCATGGCAACGTTGACTTTCACTGCTACTATTTATCCCTTTCCTTGGCAAATTTGCCTGAAGCTTATGCCTTATTAGCAAGACTGTTACTGGTGCCCAAGATACATAGCTTTGAAGTCCAACATGTGCTGAAGCATCAGAGATAAATCATGCCTCTAAACTTCAGGGTAGCCATTCCCTGAGCTGTGTATAAGTAGACTGTTGTACGTCTATGGAGGATTGCTGAAATCAGCAGAGTTCAGGCTGGGATCATTTATTAAAATATACCATAACTCCAGTGCAGTGAACTTGTCTACCTTTGTAACACACCCAGTTAATATCTGCATGGTTTACCTTTGCTGACTTCCTGCCTGCCTCCACCACCACCTCTGTCAACTCTAGTAACTATACCTACAGAAAAAAATCTTCTTACATGAAGCTTGAAAATGACTAACTTGCAAAATGTAAATCCTCAAGAAATTGTCAGTAAAAAATAGGGAAGGCTAACATTGACATTCTTGATGTTCCTGCGGAAAACATGCAAGTGGAAAACTTTGTGTGCTTTCAGGACTGTCATGTAAGGAACTGATTTTTGGCAGTGTGTCCCTATTCTTCCCTAAAATGGTTGATTGAATAAAGCCTTTTCAATTTATTTAAAAACATAACAGGCAGTGCAGTTTGTGTTCACTGGCTGTAGGGAGTATAAACTATAAAGATTTAAAAAGCAATGGGTGTAGAGGTACTCTTTGATTTGCTGCAACATAAATTCTCCATTCTTTTTTATTTATGTGCTCATTCCTTCTATGTATTTAGGTAGTTTGATATATGCATGCAAATGTATCTTGGCCCAACTATTAAAAGGGGCTGGGTGGCTGCACAAAAGCATACAGCTCCTTTAATGTCCTGTGAGAGAGCAACCTGGGTGTCTTAAACCCCAGGAGTTAATGTTCCCTAGGTAAGAGCTCACTTTTACAGAGCAGGGATCTCTAATCTGCCTTTTTTCCAAGAGTATTTTTGCTGCTCATACCTCTGCTTCACAGAAAAGACTTTAAAGGTCTGAGTAGTGCACTAGGTAGCGTGGCTTTGTTATGATTTAGTAAAAGATGAGAGTAGCTTTTTAATCTTTTCCTTACAGCTGATTGAGCTTGACAGTTCTTCTGAAGAATACAAGAAAGTCAAGGTGGACTTTCAACGCACAATGCCCAAAACAGTTATTAAAAGGATTCGTAGAGTTCAGAACCCATCTCTCTGGGAACTGTATCAATGGTATGTGTAAAATACTGCTCTGGTATGTGTGCATGAAGTTTGTTGTTTCTGCAGTTAGCTGTATGCTGAGTATAGACACACGCATTCCTGAAATGCAGCTGCATTTAAGAATCTGCTTCCACTCCCCAACTGAAATACCTAGCCAGGATCAACGTGTAGATAAAGAGTTACTGACAAAACCAAAAGTCAGTCAAGACATAGGGCTTAGAACAGTGAGATGAGCTCTGTGGGAGGAATCCTTGCTCCTGAGTAAGTGGTTCTGACTTCTGCCAGGCCTGTGTCCAGGACAGCTGCCTTCCACTGACGCCTTGAAGCCTGGTAATCAGTCACATCTGGCACAAACACTGGTTTGTAGCTGGTCAAAACTGAAACAGCATTCAAAACTAAATGCAAAACTCATTGAGGGAAAGCCTTAACACGAACTCCTGTGTTTAGAAAAAAAAATAATGGTAAGATTCCTCCCCCTCTCTCAATAGGCAGTGAATGAAACATATTATTAAATATCTGGAGGCATTTGTGTATAATGAAAGCATGTCTGTATGCAGCTAGACAGCAAGATACCCTGCATGCTCAAAGTTTAGGCCTTAACGTAAGGATTTTCAGAAAGTACTCTTTGTGTAAAATTGTCTGAGTGCTAGTATGGCTGGAACCTGTCTGGGTACAGGCACTGTGGAACTGCAAAGATACTGGTTCTCATTGCAGGCAGAAGGAACAAATGCAGAAGAGCAATGGTGGAAAGGCTGCGGATGAGCGATTTTTATTTCATGGGACCAGTAAAAAATACATTGATGCCATCTGTCAGCAAAACTTTGACTGGAGGATCTGTGGCCTTCATGGGACAGTCTACGGCAAAGGTGGTTTTTCAGCTCTTTCATTAACCCTAGACTTGCTAAAAAATTTTCTAGTTACCGCAGAGGTGTAAAGTTAGAAAGAGGGCACTCAGCCAGTCTCGGGCTTATCTCTGTAATGATGTGGACAACACAGCTGACTTTGGCAATGATCATTTGGAGCTAAGGCATACTGAAAGGCCTTGACGTCTATGCTCCGCTCTGTCCTTGGAAGAAAAGACAGACTTAGGAGAGGCCAGTTCTAGGGATGGTTTCTCCTGGAGTCCAGGCTTATTTCTGTTCCAATTTCTCCAAGCTCCTACAGGAAGGCAATGTGGCATTATTTGTTTTTTTTCCAGAAACGTAAATGCCATCCTGGTTAAAGGCTTTTTGCTTATTATTAGCAAATTATAATCCTTTACATTGTCCTGTGTACAGGAAAGGATCAACATACCAAGTGGAATAGCCAAGAGACAGGCTGACTGACTGACTACCCACCCATCCGATTGAATACTCTGTAACTCTCAGAAATGGTCTAATGAATATTAGTAGCCTCTGTCAGGAGAGGAAGTTGGGTGAGACTGGGGAAGGTGGACATCTAGGGTCAGGAGGAAATCTTTTTGAGGAATATGATAACATTTAAAACATTACTTGTGTGGCTTTTTAATATGTGTGCTGTGAAAAATAAAAGTGTAGGTAATACATAGTGGTCATTTTCACTAAGAAGGACAGACAGGACAAGCGAAAGCTTTGGAAAGGCCATTCATGAACTGCTTAATGGATTTGCGTATGAATTCGCTTTCACACTGTATCACTTCCTTCCTGGCAATTTTGGTGCCTTATCAACTCTTGTCTTGGTGTCTCTTCTGCAGGAAGCTATTTTGCAAGGGATGCATCTTATTCTGACAACTACTGCACGGACGACTCATACATCAAGACTATGTTTCTGGCACGGGTGCTGGTGGGGGAGTTCACTCTTGGTAGTTCTTCTTATGTTCGGCCTCCTTTGAAGGACAACCAAAACTTCTACGACAGTTGTGTGAATAGCTCTTCAAATCCTTCTATCTTTGTCATCTTTGAGAAGCAGCAGATTTATCCAGAGTATCTCATAGAATACATTGACCAGGCATTGGCAAAAATGCTATAGCAGCAAAACCTGTCATCATTATGTTTAGCTGTTATAAATGTTTTTTTAGTATTGGCTTAAGAAAGAAAAAGTGATTTTTTAGAAGTTGTGTAATGGGGTAGGTGAGTGTTCAGAAACATTTATTCTCTATCCTTTCTGTGCAATAGAAGACGAGGGGTAAAAGACACAAAGGATGTCTTAGAATTCTAAAAATCCTGTGCCTGTCTCCTACTCTTTAGCAGGTGTCATGTTTCCCTGCATTACTAGAGACTTTTGTAATTTTATTAGATGAATTCACTGATGGTTGTAACATGAGGATTGGCTATGTCTGCCATGTTTAAACAATATTTAGTTGTAATTGTTTCAGGATAGATCTTTACATGTGCTCATTGGCCAGAGGCTGTCTCCTTCTACCTGTTTATCTTTTAACTCAAAATTTGATAAAACCTGCTTTTTTAACAATGTCTCCTGTAACAGCAGACATTCAAGTCTTTGCAAATGAGACTGTACAATCTCTGTCTCTGTGCTCAACTCATTGCATAAATTCTTAGCAGCACTGGTTTTTGTTCCTACTTAATCTTCACCCACAAAGCCTCAAAAATTAAACTTCCTTGTTGAAAAGGAACAGAGACTTATTTTCACTTGTTAATTTTCTCATTTAAAACAAGTATCAAAGACATGAAGCATAGAAAAGGTTGCTTGGTGCTGTGCTACTCAGTTAACTTACTTTAGCAAATAAATGCTGTATTTTAGGTCTGTAAGAACACAAGTTTTTCATGACTTTCACTGTGCCTACAAATGAGAGAATGCTGGCAGGTGCTGGGGATGAAGAAGAGGAGGCAACTCACCCCGTCATTTAAGAATATCATACTTAGGAGTGAAATGCACTGCTTGATTAGCAATACCCTATTTCTGTGCAGCAATTTTATGGTTCTGTCTCTCGGGGAAGGACAGTGAGTGACTGACTCTCATTAGGTGTGCTGCCCCTTTGGTTGCAGGAGATATACACTGATTACCTGTGTAATCAAGGTGCCTTTGGACTTTCTTGCAAGAACAATTATGTGCTTATCTAGGGAATGGTCTTCAGCCATAGAGCTGAAACCTTTAAAAATCTGAAGATTAAGTTGAATATTTAATTGTTCCCAGCTGTGTTGGCTTTGGCTGGGATATAGTTAATTTTCTTCATAGTAGCTAGTAAGAGGCTATGTTTTGTCTTTGTGCTGAGAACAGTGTTGATAATACAGGGATGTTTTAGTTACTGCTGAGCAGTGCTTACACAGAGTCAAGGCCTTTTCTGCCTCTCACACCACCCCACCAGCCAGTAGGCTGGGGGTGCACAAGAAGTTGGGAGGGGACACAGCTAGGACAGCTGACCCCAACTGACCAAAGAGATATTCCATACCATATGATGTCATGCTCAGCATATAAAGCTGGGGGAAGAAAAAGGAAGGGGTGGGGGGAACATTTGGGGTTATGGCATTTTGTCTTTCTGAGTAATGGTTACGCGTGATGGAGCCCTACTTTCCTGGAGATGGCTGAACACCTGCCTGCTGATGGGAAGTAGTGAATGAATTCCTTGTTTTGCTTTGCTTGCGCACGCGGCTTTTGCTTTACGTATTAAACTGTCTTTATCTCAACCCACGAGTTTTCTCACTTTTACTCTTCTGATTCTCCCCCATCCCACTGGCGGGGGGAGTGAGCGCATGGCTGTGTGGTGCTTAGTTGCCAGCTGAGGTTAAACCACGACACCAGCAAAAGATGTTATTAGTGTTAAGTAGTCAGCATACCTGTATGCAGATAATCAAAAACTTGGAACTGTCAAGTATTTCTTAAGATTAAAGTTGCTGATGCATAGACAGATACTTTATCATAGCTTTAATGCTCCTAAATGAGTACTTGTTAGCTGTAGTGTACTGCAAAAGCCTTAAGATATACTTTGTATAGGACCAAAAAAAGCTCATCTCTACCTGTATGCTAGAAGCACTTCTTTTTAATTCATCTGGACGATGATTGACAGATGTACACTGGATAACTCTTTATTACTTCAGCACAGTGAACCAGGAGCTTAGCTATGATTAGCAAGAGTAAGGCTGTGCAGAACTCCTTTTTATGTGAACTGTAAAACTAGCAGCATGATATCTAAAGGAAAATACTCCTATTCGTGTTTAAACCCAGTAAAACACAGGATGTGGAAAAGCAAGTTGACTGTATTCTTTCTTTTGAAAGTTTTGTAATAGAACATATATGATAAATCTCATGTCAGCAAATGAGCTTGTCAGCAGATGCTACATTCATTGAGGAGAACAACATTATGTATGAAAGATTTAATATCTTTCAGATATGCAGAATTAAGATTTTTCTACCAAAACAAAAAACATATTCATCTACCTGTTCATGGCAAATGAGAATACTGGTAGTATGCCTTTCTTCCTCTGAACATAACCAGCATTTCAGCTAAGAACTGGAATAGCTAAAGTCATGTTAATCTTTTGCCGGAAAATTGAAACAAATATTTTTTTCATGCAAAAAGTTGAGATTTTTTTTAATAACATTTTTGACAGCTAGTAATATTTTTAAAACCTTTAACTTAATTCTTAGAGCAGATGTGTAAGTGTGTGCTTATGTGTGTAAGTAAAATAACTGGAATAAAATGGCTGGTTGTGTTACTTTGTCATCTGTTATTTCTCCATTAACACACAAAAAAGAAGTGTTACCATGTTTTCCACTTTTGAAACTGCAGTGGTAACTTTCTTATGTGTAGTAAATAAATAGGTATTCAAATGACTAAATTCCTTGTAATGGTTTTCTTTCTCTCAATACTAAAAGCACCATGTTTCACTACATTTCCGAGTTCTTGGAAACTTTCTTAAAGATGCTGCTGTTAAGTAGTGGAGTCCTCCTACAGCTGTTTGGATTGCACTTCGAAAGGAACAGATTAAAGAGTCTTTTGCATTAAATCTAAACATTAGACAAAAATTGATATTTAACCTCTTTTCTCAGTGAGGAGGATCTCTCTTGGCTACTTAAGAAACTGAGCAGGAACAGTGTAATAATCTCTCACTCACTCCTACACCATGTGAGGAGAAAGATAAGCTGTGAAGGTTGTTTCCTTTTTGATAACAGGTCCATCCTGGCAAGACAGATGGCAAGCCAGCAGAAGCCAAACAACTTTGCTGTGGCAGTAGCGTGGTATGGTGCACAGTAGTTTATGAACTCCTGAGCGCCCCCACCCGCTGGGCTGGGGTCTGGCAGCCAGCCACGGTCAACCCACCACAGCATTTAATGAGTTTTACCTGTAATCAGGTTTGTCATGATATTCTTGCCTAGATTTTATAAGATGTGGGTGTCCAAATCCTGTCTATAAGTGGTGGCAGCAAAGGAGTGGCAGTACACTACTCAGTTCGGCTACCTGCAGCATGGCGAAGTAGGGCTGGTGGATAAGCGGAACTTAGGTGGATGGTAGTGCGCTCAGTGCTGCTTGGCTCGGAGAAGACTTGCACTTTACTTCTTAGAAACCATTGTTCAGAGCTGCCTTTGAGCCAAAGGGCAAGCGGGAGTTGTAGAAATGCCGCTTTACTTGGAATACTTCTTCCAGCGCAAAACCCAGGAGGATGGCTGTTTTATATGGCCAGGGTTACTGGTGCTTACCTGTTTTATCAGGGGATAGGCTTCACGGTCCTGAATAGCTCCCTTGCACTTGTTTCAGGTCCGGTCATGGTTTCAACTCTACTTGCAAAAATCCTAGCAATTGAGGGAATCCTGCTCCCTCCTTGAAAGTAGCCATAGCACCCAGCAGTGCAGGGAGCAAACATTTTAGAGACTCATCAGACTTTTCAGAGTCAGAAGAAAGAGAGCAGGGCCAGTGTGAACCAAGCAATGAAATAAACAGTTCATAAATCAGCTTTAAATTCTTTTACCATATTTACTACTGTAAATGCACAGAAGAGTCTGATATTAGGTGAAGCTGTGTCCAAGATGGAAACATCATTTAACAAAGGGAAATGAGAAGGTGGTCATTTCAGAAAGTATCACACACAGAGAGGAAATTCTGCAGTTTAATGCCGGGTAAGAACAGATAGTTCAAATTTACAATCAATCAAGCATAAAACATCCAGCTCCATTTTTCCAGGAATACTATTTATAAAGTACAGAACTGTAAATGTTTTCTATCTCAGCACTCTCATCAAAAATACCACTTTATACTGACAGCTTTCTGTAATCATTGCAAAGTCCCAGAAGATGTTTTTAATAGAAGCTTTCCTTTACCAAGCAGCTTTTGCTTCGTATCAGCTGTCAGAGAATGACTAAGACCCTTTTGTAAAACAGACATGCCCGATTTGAAACAAACCCACAGCTCAGCAATGCAAGACAACACACTTACTGGTTCTGAGGAGAGAAATTATTTTAAATCAGCTTCCTTGTTCCTCCCTAGAATCAACTGCTGTTGATTGAAGCATGCTGTACCACAAATGCTAACAGTCACCATAACTTAAGGATATAAAGTTATGTTTTGATGTTGCAAGTATAAACATAATTCTTTTTTTTTTTGTAGTGTTTTTTGTAATGAATACTAAAGCCAACTCTGCTCAGGATCAGTTTGGGACTGTTTTACATGGGTGCACAAGCATACTGTGATTAACAGGATGTTATCAGTTTCTGGTTTACAAAGCTGCTGTCAGTCTCGCATCTCGTTTTTTGCAAACGTGTGCTTCCAGGGGGGGCTAGAGCAGTACCAGTCCCTCAACACAGGTCTTTCTTTAGGTATGTTGCTGAGCCCACACAGCCGGGGAGAGGGCCAGCATCATTAAGTATCCTGGTAAAATGGAAGACTCTTGCAGTGTCTGGTGACGGTATCAGCTGTTGTTTAAACAGACTGTATCAGACTGTTGTTTAAAAGGAAGAAATGGCTTGGGGCTCTTCCTATAATACTGGAAAGTTGGCAGCCTTTTCTCTGTCTTACTTCTCGAGCTGACTCGCTAGGCCTGCACGTAGAATAAGGGACGATGCACCTCTAGAAGTCTGGCTTGGCCCACAGCTGCAAAAATAATTCCTCTATTCCACAGCACTACAAACTCACAGGTGAAAACAGATAATACTTCCTAACCAGAAAACTTTGCAGGACAGTTGAAAAAAACATTAGCTCAGACTCAGATGTGTTTACTTGCACACATACTGCCTGTGTTCAATTTAGAAGTGGCTGGGAAAGACTCTTGGTGCGGTTTCCAAGCCTGTAAAATGTGATGCACAGTTGCAGCCACTGCAGTACTGGGTTTTTTCCAGTGGAGTCAACATGGTATTCAAGATGATAGTGCTCTGTTCAGCACATAAATATGAGTTGTTCAACTACTCTACACGTTAGTGGCACTCTCTCAGACGAATATTGAGGATACAAACAGCATTCAGATAAGCTGTAGAACAGCTGATACAAAAGGTAATTGAAGAAAGATACAAGCTTGATTTAGGCTTGGAGTATTTGTTCAAAAATTAAGCACACAATGACCTGCTAAGTCGCGTAAGGAAGAAAAAAGAAATTTGAAGGGACAAAGAAGCCTTTGACAGCTGACTTTAGACTGGAGTGAGCTTCCTGCTCATTCAGGTAGGTGGGACGTTTTTAGGCAAGGTCCATCCAACTTTTTGCCAGTTGTATGTATAAGCTGCACAGTAAATCAGCTGCCAGCACACTACTTTCATGAGGATGTGTAGTCCATCATGATGGATAATGTGTAGAAATTAGGGTATATACAGTATATTGGTTTTCAAACAAATAACAATCACTCCATCAGTAATTCATACAGTGTGTCTGTAACAGGGCACTTTACTAGCATGCCAGAGATGCTCCATGGAAATAGGAACAATTCCAAGACTTCCAGGTCAGTACTTTACCACTACTACCTGTACAGTTCTGGTTTAAAAAAAAAAAAAAAACACTTCCCATGAAAGAGAAAGACAAAATCTTCCAGGAGCAAGAAACAGTAATTTGATCAGTGTTAAGGCAGCATGTGGGAAGAAGGCAGCAAAAGGTGCTTGCTGGAGAGAAACGACAGCTAGGGATCAGTGAGCAGATGGCACCTTCCAGCAATCCTTGCAGTGAAGCTGAGCAGTCAGTCTCTTCCTACTGCTGCCATGACACTTCTCTGTGCATACCAGCAAGAGCGGTGCTAAGGAAACCTCAAGCAGAGTACGTCAGCAAGCAGAAAGTCAACTTGCAAAGAACTGAAAGGTGCTTCCTTATTCTTATGGTGCCATAAGATTTTTTGCTATCTATAAAAACTTAAAAAAAAAAGAAGAAAAAGAAAAAACAAAGGACCCTGAGACTGAGACCATCTCCTCTCATGGTTTTGTTGTACGGCCAACCAGTTTGTGGTGCCCACTGAAGGAAATGGGTTTTTTTCAGGTCAATCGATCACTGCTCTATGATGCTCCACTAGCTGTGTGGTGATTGAAAGGCTTTGTAGAGGCGTAGGAAAGAGCATGGAGGGCATGCATAGTGTGAAAGCGTACTGCTGCTTTGGCTGTGAAGATGCATGTGCACAGCCATACGGCTTGAATGGATCCATGGTGTTGCTGCAGTGGGCAATCAGACAAGTTCCTTCCTGAGTGGAGTGAGGCACTTGGGATGTGACCTGCTCTGGGGTCACATAAGGAATCAACAGAGCTGCTGGGACTGATGATCCCTTGCCATTGGCTTTAGCGCACGCAGCGCTCTTAATTTCCTTGTGTCAATGAGCTAGAAAAGGATGATGCCAACTGCAATGCCTGGAAAGGAAAGGCCTCAAAGCAGTGAAGCAGATGTTGTACCAACACCTTCCGAATACCCTTAAATTTCCTCCAGTCATCCTGCTTTCATTAAATTTGTATCTATCTTCTTTTCTCCACCTCTCCAACAGCAGCTCAGTAACCAGCGAAATGGCTGCCACCTCATTTCTTTGGTCTTAGCTGCTGGAACTTAACTGGTAAACGGGGGAACGCTTCATTCCTTTTCAATCATGTTGATGCAATGTGCCAAGTGCAAATTGTTAATCTAAGCGTATTTCAAACCATTTGAAAAGCATGAAGAAGGTGCAACTCCTTCCACTTTAGAGACACAGGAATAGATTAAGCATTGTGCAGGAGACTCTGCTTTGATTTTTAGCAGAGTTCAGGATAAAATCCAATGATGTACTGGCTCCCAGGTCGTCTTCTATAACTGTGGTGCCTCTTAGGCTTTTTCTAGAGTAGGGACTTAGAAGTGCATGAGAAGGATGTGTGAGATAATGAATTGTAATTAAAATCTATGCTTAACACCTGCTCCATTCATTGAACTTGAGCACGAAAAAAGCATTCTCAAAGATGAGTGAAAGGAAGTGTAATGTAGAAAAGCAAGTGGGATGCTTCTTTACAGATACTATCCACAGCAATTTGAACCACCAAATGACTGTGGAGCCCACATCTCATTTCAAGAAGTGACTGGAGGATCTCCCACAGGAGGGTAGTGAGGCAGCACCTACTGACCATCAGTGGGACTTAGGCTCCTACCTGTCTTTGAGGTTTTGAAAAATAATTATACCCAGTGAGTCACTGAACAAGGGCTCCCATCCCAGGAGGTTTCAGGATGTACATTTTCTTTTAGCGATATTCTAACATAATGTAGACTCCATTTTTTGGTCCAAGTGTGGCTTTTGATTTCAGCTGCAAAGGAATCTGGAAGAAAAAAGAATATCTTATATACTGTTGTATGTATTTGTTTATGTGTGTATAACATCCCCACATACAGACAGACATTTTTGCTGGGGGACCAATTCATACCAGAGTTACTGTGGAAGCTGTAAAGTACTTGTTCTACAGTCAGCTGTGGTAGTATAATATTAAATAGAATTTACAGCCAGAGGCTAAGGCAGTGGTTGCCCAAGTATATTGTAGATCTGAACAGAAAGAAATTAACTCTGTAAACTCTAGAGCTGCTGACTAAGCACCAGGTGCAATATATACAGCAATAGGCATAAACTAAAATGCTGAGATCCCACAAAAGATGTATACCCACTCTCACCCTGTATAAATCAAGATATTTTGACTGTGGTGTTGCTGCACTGCTCTCCACTAAGGCAGGGGTGTGTAACTGTTTGTTTTGCTGGAAAAATCATAAAGGTTAAATCACGTTTTGATTAAAACGTGCAGTCCAGGCCTCTTATCACTCCTTATTATGGAAGTGGCTCTCACAATTTTCTCAAATGAAGAGAAAGTCACAAAGGCAAGTAAGCTGTCCTGTATAGGACAGGCTGTCAACTCACTGAAGTTGACAACTGTGGCCTTCAAGCCTCTGCATGTACAAACCTCAGTCTCTGAGCAGGTCTTAAATTGAAACTTCTGCAAAATCCTCAGCAGAGTCATTTTTGTCTCCAGCAAACCCATCTTCATGCCAATGCAGCCACGGGGTCCTGCCCCAAAGGGCAGGTATGCAAAGGGATGTCGTTCCTTCTTGGCCTCCTCTGTAAACCTAGAAGATGCAGAGATGGAAACCGGTTCAAGAAATGCTTTTGGCTCCTGATTCCATGTTTTCCATTTACATCTCAAAAGGTGGTTATTTCAATTGGTCTTAATGAACAGGTCAAAAGGACTATTGACAAATTATGTCCTGATGGGGCGGACGCCCTTAAGCAAACAGATAATTGACTTATGGCCGTCAGCATTTGTCAGCTGGTGTTTCCAGGAGAGGACAGACAGACATTAGTATTACTTCCAATCTATCTTTAGTGAATTGCCTTCATTCAATGACCACGCTCAGAAGAATGATATCTTCAGGTGCAGACATGCTAGCTGTGTAAACCTTTGTATGCATGAGGAAGTGGTTACAGCTAAGAGGAAACTAATGGCCTGCAATGTGAACTAACTAGAATTAGCAACAGTGCTTTTCTGCTGTGCATGGCAGAAGCAGATCAACACGAATTTCTCTTTGAAGTTTGCAAGGGGAGATGAAATCTCATGGGATTGGACAGGCCATAGAAGACAGCTATTACCATTCAGTACAGCCTTTCTTTCTGCTCTTGGCCCAAAGAGACCAGATTCCCAGTTGGAAAACATTGAAATTGCAGACATTTCTGTTCTTGGAGCTGAAGTACCTCAGTCTTGGAAAGATTGATTAATGTGGCAGTCTGTATGCAGATCTGCATCAACTAGCTAGCTTTAAAATACTTGATCAACCATTAGAAATGAGGCTTTTTTTTTTTTTCTCACAAGGAAGGAAACAAAATTCCTATTTGAACAGCAGTCCAAAGGAAAAAAGGTAAAATCTCTTTGCCAACATCTGCAAAGATGGATGATACTGGACAGAGTGTGTACAGACAAGAGTACAGAGTATGAGTCAGTGCAAGTTATTAGGGCCAATGCATAATCAACAAGGTGAGGCTCATCCTGGCCTGTACTGAGTCACTGTTCTGTATGCAGATAAAAGTTCTGTCCTTCATGGATAGGGTCATCCCTGAAAATCTCTCATCTGTTTGGATACAGTTTGCAAGAACTTTAGACTGCTAAGGCCCAGAGAACTCATGCAGGGTAGAAAGTGATGAGAAGTAATACAGGCTATTTTGAGGTTTGGAAAAAAAAAATGTTGTTTTATTTCTGCTAACACCATCCCCATGCTTAGATATCCTAAACAAAATTGGGATACTACTGCAGAAAGTACTATAGAAGCCCGTAATCTGAGACTGAAGGACTATTAACTCATGTACTGAGCACTGTTGCATATCCCGTGCAAACAGGTTAATGTATTTCTTGCCTTGTTCACCCCCATATATCATTCCGGTAAATTTAAAGTCTCCCTTGTATTATTCTTGAGGCAGATTTCAAAACAAAATATTAGGGGGAAAAAAGGCTGTAGCTGAATTAATTTATTTTTTGTTAAGCTCTTATTTTATAATTCTTACCAACATTACCAACTGATACAAGCTGGGGAGAGTGTTAGTAATTATGCTTCATTCCTCAGGGAAATTTCAAAAGGGAATTAATCTCAGATACATTATAAACAGCACCGTATGAGTCAAGAGGACTGCAGCCCCCACTATTCATTTTACCCTGTAATGCGCTTTCGTACTACTGTTAAAGTGGTGAATAAACAATTAAGACAGCATTTCTAGATAAGTGTTGCAAAAAACCCCCCCCAGACTTCCAGTTATTGCTAAGATTCCTCCCCAACAAAAGCTCTGGGCCTCTCTAACCCTGGCATTGCTCTTCTTCATGGCCTAAGGTGCCTGACAGAGCATGTGCCAAGACTTGCTCCAGAAGGAGCATTGGGCAAACCCACCTACACCATACACATGTTGTCCTGCTGGCAAAGATGGTTCTGGGCTGCCTGCATCACACCCAGTTGTTTATGGAGCATGTGCTTTTTTTCTTAGTAAACTTTTCAACGTAGTGGTAGCTTAAAATGCAGCTGCCCACAGAACAGCTTAAAATATAGCTGCCCACAAAACAGAATTGTGCTTCCACACAGCACTGCATCAGCTGAAACTTTCCCTGCAAGCTCAACTCAGCATCTGTAAGATAGGGCAGGGTACACAAACACAACCTGACAGTGCCCCCGCCAGCTGAAGAGAATAAATGCTCCATGTGAAAATACATCTTGCCAAGCAGAGCTAAGAACCCAGGATCCTAATCTATGGACAGAGAGCAAATTCCCAGTGGGAGATGGGATAGGTTCCCCACTCACAGTGTACCCACACCGTTACAACATCTCCAGTGAAAAGGCTGCTCTAAACCAGCCAGGAGCTGGATGAGTTTCCTGGGTAGCTCCACACCAGTGAATATGCTATCTCACTTCAGAATTTCTGCATCCAGAGGTGACACTATTTGCAGCATCTGATTTGGAAACAGGCCTGAAAACCTGCACCACATTTCAACCTTGACCCGACTTTGCACCTTCTGTGGGATGCACCACTATTGCCACTTGTCTAATTTGGTAGAAATAACATATTTTATGATCTAAATTAAACTGTGTTCCTCTTGGTGGAAATACTGCTTCGGGTGAATAGCGGGTGACTGTGGCTGTGAAGGAGCAGCAGGAGCTGCTGTCTCCACTGGACAGGCTGGAGTCCTGTGCCCACCCTAATACGTAAAACAGCATTTAAGGCAGGCCTTTGATCTAAACAGGCCCGAATAAGGACTTCATCCTAAGAACGGAAAGCACTGCTCCACGTACCTCTCAGGAATGAACTTCTCAGGCTCTGGCCAGAACTCAGGGTTGTGGTGGAGATGTCCAACTGCGGTTTCAACGACAGCCCCAGCTGGAATATGCTGCCCCAGCACTATACAGTCTTTAGCCGCTTCCCGAGTGAACCTGCAACAGTAAGTGTCATGTAACCCAGATGATTAATAAAGGTAAAAACACAGCAGGAGGGAACCATAAAAGTCAATCTCTTCAGCTGGACTGACACTGCAATTTTGGGAGTAACATTTTCCCAGAAGATAAATACAGCAACTGTTGCTGATGCTAGTGTCTTCTCAGGTTACAATCATCTCCACCTAGAAGCACACAGCTCCAACCCAGCTGGCTAACTTTTGTCCTTTTCACAGTAAAGCATTTCTGGTTGCTTACGGTTTTCCAAAATGTTAACTGTTAAACTGCAATTTTGCTGCTAATGTTGGTTTTAGACTCATTTTTTATGAAAACTGCAGATGAAATGTCAGTCATCTCTAATAGCAGGCAGAAAGAGTATGCTGGTTTGCCTTCAGAAAAAAAAATAAATTAAATATAGGTTTTGAGTTTATTTATTTGAGAAGCTCCCCCACGTTGGGACAGCACCTGAAACTTAGCAAGGGATGGTTTTAACGTTAGGGCGAAGTGTTCTGCTGCCGCTACAAAAATAAAACCAATTCACAAGCCTTGGAAAACTGCAGCTCACAGATACTCATCAAAGATAGGCATGACGTTAGCAACAAAATTCTCCAGTTTCCTCCCACCCTATGGTGACAGGTGACAGAGTAGGACTGTCCTTAGGAACGTCATCATGACAAGAAGACTGAGAAAAGCCGCCTGCCAAAGCCGAGCTTGGGTCTGTAAACCTTGTAAAAAAATGGCGTGTGGGCATGCATGTGTGGTGGCAGATCCTGATCTAGATCTTTTGGTGCTTGGGTGGTCGCTACAGACCCTAAACCAGCCCAGACCCAGGTGGGTGCCCTGCTATCTCAGCCTAGCTGCTATTCCCCAGCACCAGCTGGGAGCACCGGGGCGAGACAACGTGCAGGAGCTCCCTTTGCTGCTCCCCATGCTGCGCCTAAAAGGTTGAACAAAGATTTCAGTTTCAAGGCTGCCAGTCTGGTATCGTTACAGGAACACATTCTTTCCTCGCTGTCACCCATCTCTCTCTTTCTCATAGACAAATAAATAGCAGAGGCTCCAAACCTGGAACAAAACACTGACATGCTAAAAAACACGTTGACAAGCCATCCTTCTCATCCTTACATGAATTTGGTGATAGTGGAAACATGAGTTCTGGGGAAGAAAGTTCTCTGGCTAGTAACTTCATTTTTTAAAAAAACCAACTCGTTTTATAACAAGCTTGGCTGCCACTGAATTTTACCCTAACTCAGCATCATCCTTGTCATAGGCAATTAGCATCTTTCCGAGGCACTGGGCTGTCCTATCCATTCCACATCCATCAGAGTAAAAGCCAGATCAATAAACGCCACCGACAACGCCAACCGAAACTTCGGAACAACTTTGCTCCATTCTCATTCTGTTTCCCATCTGACAAACATTGATTGTTTCAGCTGAAACTCAAAGATCCCTGACGCTTTAACTGGCAAAACAATTTCCACTTGTATACCATGTATAACATAGTAAAGCCCCGTCGCCTCATCCGGGAGCAAGTATCTTTAACATTTACTCTCTGAACAATCCCACAGATGTCCACGGAGAAATCTTGACTTCCAATCTTTGTGAACATATAAAAGAGAATACGATTTTAAGCTTTTTTATTTTAAGGTGCTTGCAATCTTGGGGTAAATTTTTCAAAGGCTCTCACAGCAAGCTCAGTTTTGGCTCCTTTCCAGTCATCTGATTTTTTCCCCTGGCTTCACGAGAAGAAATGCAACTGGCTGACCACTTTGAAAAGTTCCATTCTTAACATTTGCATTTATGCTTGTGATAACTTGGAAATTTGACAATCAAACAGTTTTCTAATTTCCTTTCCTCTTGTTTTCAATTAATCAGTATAACTTGGTAAAATTAGTCTTGTGTGAATTGGGGTGAAACTTTCAAAATTTAATGGATGTAGCCATTAGCTTAGCTGTATTAGTATAACACAGTACTAAGTGCAAAAAGGTAGGGGTCCAAGTTAAACACACATGTAAAATACAGCTTTCTGAACATGCAACCCTTCAACAGATCAGGGCCTTAATGACCAACAGGCTAGGGTCGGTCTTTGCTCCATATCCCCGAAGCCCGAGGCACATGGAAGCAGCAGCTTTCTAAGGCCAGTCCTGCTGCAAAATGGCTCCATACTCTAACCTTGGGGGATGTGAAGAACGGTGAGGAAGCAATCTTGGCCAATCCATTGTAAAAAACTACTTTAGAAATACCAGTATTAGCCAGTTTTCCTTCAATAGGCCACATTATATCTTTTAAATGCACAAGCAGTATTGATGTTGGCACAAAGACCAAGGGCACATTGGTCTTCCAACAGCAGATTTCCATTTCATAGAGCTAGGGATCTACCCTGTGGAAGCAGAAGGGGGAAAAAAGAAGATACCTGAATGCGGGTGGGTACATGCGCAATGTCTCTGCAATCACCATGTCCAGATAAGGGAGTTCTTGTACATTTTGGTAATCAGGGACCATCTGAAAAGGCAGGAAGAAAGGAACAATTACATTTTCTCACATTTAAGTGCCAAACTCATCTCAGATTAGCTTTTAAATCATCTATTTTTTACTGGGCATTTTTCCTGTAGAAGAACTCGATGTCTCATCTAAAACAGTAAATGATAAAATTATACAAAAATGTGGGCAGTAATTAAATGTGTGTATAACATTCCTTTCATCATCAAAACGCTTTGGTGCGCAGCCCAGCTGAAGATATAATAATAAATCAACTTGCTAGGAAGTATTAAAAACCGGGCATAACAGAGAGCATTAATAGCTACAACAGAGCTATTGTTTTATACATGCACTAAAATCTGCACAGGACCCTTGTTTCTTCCCAAAGACGAGAGCGTGGCAGACCAGAAGCACTTTGTTCACAAGAAACAGCAAGTCCTTCAGTTATTCTTGTTGATGTTGGAGCAAACCCTTTGCCCTTTCCCAGTTATAGAAATAAAGCAAAGTGCTAGTGCTGTGATGCCTGCGGAGGGGTGGGAGATGGCACTGGAAGAAACCGGCACCCCGGTGAGGAACAGCACGCAGTGGCGAATTGCTCTGCCGAGTAGAGGGTACAGCTCAAATCTCACCGGCAGGATTGCAATAGTGCCTGGGGAGAGAAGCCTGTTTCCTCCCATGGCCACCCCTTGTGTAATGTTGCTTAATTTTGCATGGCGGGCAATGCCTGAGCCCACATTTTCATAAGTCTACAAAACCACCTGGCCCTTGACAACGAGCGGTGGGCACTAAAACGCAAACAGGGCCGTAGCTCAGAAGACTTTACCCTCTGACAGGCAGCAAACAGACAGCGAGAGACACCAAACCGCAGATGACCACCAGCAGCAGTGACACGACTCAGTGCACGGACGAACAGAGGATTTCTCCCACTGTTACCTTCCTTGGAAAAAGGACATTTTCTCTGTCTTATTCAGTGCTCTCAGCAGAGGGCAGCCAAAGTACATCTAATAACCTCGTCAGGAAAGCAGAGTTTTGTTTTAAATTAGAGCATCTCCTAAAAACTGACAGAGTAAATAGGAGAAAAGCACAGACGTCAGACTAGACTAAACCTTTTATGAAGATTTGGGGCCCCTGCCGTTCACAAAGGGGACTCGATTCCATCCTTCCTTTATTTACTACAGCACTTTTCATGTATAATGCATATTTTATTGAATTTTCATGCAAAAACATATGGTACATACTGAAAATACTAAGCAAAGAACAACTCCAGATGGTATGCAGAAAAGGCGTACAATAGAACGAGGATACCTTGCTGGATTAGGGTATCCCACTTATTCAGTACTAAGCCACCATGCACCATTTCACATTAACTGATCTTTTCTGGGAAGGAAACAGATACATTCTATTATCCTCATTTTTTGGCTCAGGAAAGAAAAGCAAAACCAGAGAAAGTAATTTTCACAGGCTGAGCAGAACCAGCGTGTCTGCTCCTCTCTTAGGGAAAAAGATGCAACTGAGCTTGTCAATAGATGAAGTATTTTGTCAGTATATGTCAAATATTATCAATACAGGAAGTACAGACTGCACTGACAGCCTTTCAATGTTGCTTTTATATTGCAGTGGTGCTTAGTAACTCAAACCTTTGGCTTTGGTCGATGGTTATCAGACAAAGGACTAGGAGACTAAAAGCCACAAATGGCAGCAATGTCATGAGAACCATGGCTGAAGGCTGTGTGAGGAGCTGTGCTCCAATAATTCGAATAGCTAAAACCAAAGACAGGAGGATGATTTTTATCATCCTTGTGTTGCAGAAAGGGATCCAAGGGCTACCTGATTTCGCACGGGAAATCAGTAGCAGAGGCTGGAAACGAACTGTGATCAGACTCAAATTTCAAGCCTCGGTGGCAAAACTACCCTTCTCCATGACCACATAGGTGCTCCACGCTTTGATGCGAATGCATGCTGTGGTCCATATTTTTTTTTTTTTCCTGCTAATTTTACATCTCTCTCTCAGAACTTTCCTCTGTCCTTTTTATACTGCTCTCCTGCATCTCTTTGAATCCTCGGTCAGCATCTGAATCCTGTCCCTGCAATCCCTTCTGATTTCATGGCCGGGCTGGCTGAGGGAAGAGTTCAGGCTCAGAACAAATGAGTGGTGGAGCCATGAGCACACCATGATGTGTTCGATTCTCTGAGCCATGCTCTTTCCACTGGGCCTTCCTGTCTCTCTCATAATCCCTCTACTTACTTTTGGAGTCAATAATTAAGATAATTATATAGTAACCTGATATAATAAGTAGCCACTAAATCAAACCATACATCAACAAATAATATAACACTAAATTAGGGGAGCTTTGATTTGCTCTTTCAAATAGCTTCTATACCTTCAGGGGACTAACAGTTCAGAAAACAAAACAAAGGTGCAAAACTAGCCGTTTCCCTTAGAAGAAAATTCCTTTTGCTTACATAAAGAAAAAGGGGTTGGTCAAATGGCAGCACAGTGAATTCTGCTATCATGAGCGTGGCAGAAACATCAGTCATTTCCTACATCTGATGCAACTTAATTATTGGCACTTCCATGCTTTTAGCATCAAAGTAGCTGGACCTAATTTAGTAGTTGTTTGCAAGGTCTGACCCAGGGCTGCGTAAAGTAAATACCAGCCAAGTATCTCTATTTAGGAAGGACAGTTCACTGCTTTTATTTCCCTTTCAAAGAAAATATTTTCCATTTGTTTTTCCACTCCCTCTCTTCAAAATATTCCTTTAGCCAAGCACATTTCAAAGTAACTTAAAAATGCTTTTCTCCCTAAATGTCCCTAATTATAACTTGCAACTGCTGGCAGGTTTACTGGGGTGGGGGTTGGTGTTGTGCAAAGATGCCACTTTAACCCCCTGCAGAAAAAAATGTCTACATTGCCTCTTACTCAAGATTGGGTGGGTTTTTTCATTAAGAAAAAGATTCCTTTCTGTACCAAGTAGAGATGTGGGGGGAGAAAGGAGGCACCATATTGCATGTAATAAAACTTCCTATATTTTAATTTTGCAGCCACTGCTTTGCACAGTGCAAAAAGTGTGCCCTTTTGCACTGCAAAAGCAGTCTGTCTCATGCTTTGCACAGCCTTGTAGTATCTTTTCCTGTTGACGTGGAAGCGAAACGGCCATGTAACATCTTGTGGCATTTCTTTGTGTGCACATTTCCCCGGTTTGATTTCCAGAGGTGGTGGTACACCCTGACCCATCCCAGACCATTCAATCACTTCTGAGGTCCAGAAATCATCTAGTTTGGCCACAAACTCTCCTTTATGACTAACAGCAAATCCCAGGCCTCTATTCTTTAGAAAAGGATGGGAAATTAATTCTTCACCCCACAGAGTACCCTGAGGTGAAATACCAGCAGTGATTAGAAAATTGCCTATGTGCTACAAGGACGATATGTGTTTTAATCCCCATATAAATTCCAAGAGAGATAACTGCCTTCAGACCCACCTCTGCTTTTCAGTATTGGCTTTAGCATTTTCTAGGCAGGCAAACCTATTTTTTGCCACCACCCTCAGTTAACTTTTAATTCCTCAATGAACACCAAGGGAATCCAAGTGCTGACAGGAGAGGTCTCGCCAATCTTTCTGCTGCAGTTTGAGATGTTACTGTTCCCAGTTGCTCGCTCCTCTTTGCTGGCTGTGGTTAGCGTCACCACAGCCAAGTCAGCAGAAGGGAACATATGCCTGCACCTCAGTTGCTTCCATACAACGTCCAGCATGAACCCATCTTCAGTACCAGTTTAAGACAAGATACTAACTTTTCCCCAAAGTAGCTGCTGAGTGAGGCACTGATCCTCCTCTACCACCTCTGTTTGGGGAATGGTAATCCAAGTACACATCAGTGAATAAAACATTTCCACTTATCCTATTGGTCATGGTCTGGTGGTGCTCAGCAGCCAGAAATGAAAAAAAAATCAGAGAAAATTTTGTGTAGCTGACAGAGTGTGACATGCACCTGAAATTGATTTGGAAGCAGCGAAGGCTGCAGAGACCACAGTCCTCATAACTAGCGCTGCTGAGTCATGGCCTGAGACTGAACCAGCTGCGGTTTCTGAGAAATCGCAATCCAAATCAAATGCCTCATGGGCAGGTGTGACTGTGACAAAGTCCACGTCAGAGAGATGACGTGCAGATCCGCTTAAGTGCAGATGCAGATCCATGAATTATCTGTGTACGCAGAGCTACACAGCCCACATCAGCTCTCCCCCAAAATGTAGACTTTGGATAGCAATGGGATAGGAGGCAGTGAGTCAAAAACAAGCCAGCATCATCCCCAGTGACCCTTACCCACCCCCCTTTCAAATTGCCAAAAGAGCTATTCAGACCATTGCCATAGTTAGGCTTCCCAAACAGGTCAATAATGTTTCTGGATCAAATGGATCAAAAGCTGCTGATAGATCAAAGAATCTGCTTGGGGTTTTGACCTCTCTTTGGTCACCTCTAGGAGCTGCTCGTCCCCTAACAGAACTAGAGCCTGCGTGCCACACTTAGCCTAGGAGAAGGGGAAGAAATGCAAGAATACTACGTCAAGTTAGGGTTGCCCTACGACAACCTTTCTAACAACCGTATCAAGAAAAGAAAGGTTAGAGACAGGACAGCACTCAAGAAGCAGATCAATGAAAAAAAGGCAGGGTGTGGTACAACAGGCACCTATCTTTAACTTGCTTAAAGAAAGCTTGCCTCATGTTTTACCACTTCCATAACAACATGCTGGAATACCTGTAAAGCACCAAACCAAAACCTCCCTACAATGTCAGGCAGCGAAACAGGGACAAAGTTGATGAAGTAAAAATTCTTGGCTTTATCCTCAGAACTTGGACCAAATACTAAAAAAATGCTCAAGGCAGTCCTCATGCAATGCTTACTGCAAAATCTCTCTCCCTGCTGCCTGCAGTGCAGCCTGCACCTGCCAGGTGAGATGTCTCCCTGAGGCATGGCACCAGGCAGAACCAGCCGCTGGGGAAACAGGACCCTGAAGGTCCTGAGTCCCACTCATCCCAGGAGGCAGTTCATGACAGAAGGTGTTGCTTTAAGAGACACTGCTTTAAGATAGAGAAGAGCCTACCTAAGATCACCAGGTGGCTGTTGGCCATTTCCAGTGACAGAGGCCTACAGAAGGGTATCTCCTAGCAGAACATCCAGTTCTTGACTATAGAATTGAGAACAAGGTTCAGGAATGAAAAATAGGACAAGAAGCCTGATTTCCAGATTAAGTTACAGCAGCAAGAGGCTGCCTGAGCTGCCTAGCACCTCTCCTCTTAAATCCTTACAGCACGGCTGTAAGGTAGCACTAAAGCCTCACCAGCAGCACCGTGCCTTCTTACGTGCTCTCAAAAATGAACGTTAAAGCAAGCCCTCATGCCTCGTTCCGCAGAAGCAAGCAAAGGCTATCCAAAACATGTACGTCCAAACTTTCCCTTTACTTCTTTATTCCATGTGGGTTACCTGCCACTTCTCTCATCTGCTTGGGTTGTCATTCAAATGGAAATGCAGCACGCAGGCTCTCCCTCCCACCCTCGGTGGATGCTCACTGGGTTTGGGAGCATTACTCTGCTCATTGAGGCACCTCCCAAGCTGCAGCAGCACTCAGTGCTTCAGACATCTCAAACAAACTCCTCCCAGTTCCTCCTAAAGACCGTGCGTGCTAAGTAAATTCAGTATTACAGCTTTTTGTTCAAATCACCTGCCACTCGCCCTCACACCTCCTCTATACTCCACCCTCCACGCTCCCCTCTTGCCAGGTCCATCACCACCACACAAGTCGCATGAGCAGGTGCTGATTCGCAGGGCAAGTTCAGAGGCGGTGGGAAAGGCCGGTGCACCAGTTACACACTGACAACCACATTACACGCAGACCTTGCAGCCAAATTCCCTCCGTTACTTTGGTGCGTATCCACGCAGCTCCCTGGGGTTGTATCAGTGTAAAGGAGAGGAAAATGCGGTTCTAAGTATGTACCCAATAGTGCTGGGGAAAGAGCCAGAAAGTAAAGGTTACACCAATGTCGACTCTCTTTAACGTTACTTTGCTTTTTGAATCAAAGACTTCAGCTCTTGACAGAAGACAGACCTGCACTACCTCCAGTAGCTTTCGCGGTGCTAAAACAAGGTCTTCATAGCATCGCTGTTCGCAAGGAAACTTCTGTGAGATAAAAATACTTCCTGAAACTGAACAGTGTCCCAAAACCAAACAGATAAACACAAAAGCTGCGACCAAAACAGTTAGAAATTCTCTTCCACCTACATTACTACTGACACATGGTGATCAGCAAGAACAGAATGAGTGCCATCAGGTAGAAGAACTGGAAAAAAAAAAGGCAGGAAAAGAGAAGAAAATCACTAAGGAAATCCTTTATGAGGCAAGCTACAAATGAAAAGAAAGGAGAAAAAAATCTCTTTCAATCTCGGTTTTGTAAATTTGTCAACTCCACCTAGTCCCAGATTCCTGTCCCAAGAGAAGTGGGTGCCCTTAAACAAGAAGTGAATAAATAACTGGGAGTGAGACGGGGCGTCTGGGGCACGCTGCTGTCACGAAGGAAGGGGCAGGTCCCCAGGGTGCTAGTAGCGCCCAGCCAGGCAGTTTTTAATACACAGGTACCCTCACTATACTATATGGGTTTTTTTTTTTACTTAGGTTTGGTGGGGAAAAGTAGCTCCTCTCCAGAAGCGGCTCCCTACCTGTATGCAATGCATGCTATTTGTGGATGTGATATAATCCCTGGCCGTGCATTGTAGCAAGCTAAGCACATCAGAGGCATAGAGACTGCCCGTTTCTCACCTCCTTAAAATCCACTCAGCCCCCAGGAAATCCCCCCTGGTTCTCTCCCCAGCCCACCGATGCTCGAAAGTCTCTCTTTCTACACTTGTCTGACAATCAAAATTTCTACTTGGGTGGCAGAAATGCTGAACGGAGAAGGATCCCAGTGGGAGGGAGGCAAGGAGGAAATTAAACAGGAGAAAGGACTGCCAGAGGCCCAAAAGGCTGAGAAAGAGAATTATAAAACTGGGGTAGGTCTGTCCGAAGGGCATGTCACCAGTCCAAAGCACATTAAGCAGTGAAGTTCGTGCAAGACTTAATCCTTCCTGCTATAGAAGTGTCCCTTGGTGGTTGCTGCAGATCTACAGGAATAAAGAGGAGGGTTTTTTTTCTCGTCTCAGCAGACATTCATGGTATCACATAAGAGCCAGATGATTTAATTTAATCATTCCTGCTCCAGCTGGTATTTTCTGTATGGAGGTGACAGTGCTTTAAATTAGGACCTTGCATATAAAAGGCCCGTGTGTTTAGTCTAATCAAATGTTCATTTCCTCATGTTACGTTTCTATTAAAAGGCATCAGCATGAATTTTCATGCTGCAAACAGAGGCTATCATATGGGCTATGTAGTGAGGTCCTCTTTGGTCGTTCTTCATCTCTATGGCCTCATCCACTTGACAGCCTTATGGACTGAGAGGTGACTCAGCCCCAGGCATGCAGTTTGGGGAAATATGCCCTTAGAGAGCACAGTCCAACCTATGAGGAGAGCAGAGCCTTACACAAAATAAATTACTTCGGTAATTCGCCCTTCTGCAGATACTTAAATATGGGCTTGAGCCAGTGGCTGCTTAAGTCATTGGCTTCGGCAGTTGCTGGATGAGACCTTTTCTGAATTAGTAAACAGGCAAACATTCACAGCAAAGGAACTGCAAGATTCTCCCATCACTCAGTGTAATTATTATTTGCTCTGACAAGGGCAGGTCAGTTTTAATACCATACAACATTTATGTAGTGCCTGATGCCTTGGAAACATTTTATGTACATTAGGTGCAGTACAACAATAATAAAACTTTGCCTTTCCATAGTTGCTTTTCCCCTGAGGCTCGCGAAGCGTTTAGCAAACATTAATTAGTTGATCATCTTCCAAATGCATGTGTGAGGTGCTCTTGGTAAATACTCCCTCCCTGTACACAAGGGGCCAGCAGAGGTGCTGAAGACTGAGGCCAACAATTTACAACCTTAAGAGTCGAGCACCCACCAATTCGAGCCTTCATAAGCAGCCTGATGTTTTTTTCAGCCTCAGCGTGAGTCCTGTGAGTAAACAGGCAAATACTGCTTCGAATGCATAGACTTAAAATGACCAAAGAAAGAAATCCGTCATAAGTCATTTAAATACGTCTTAAACAAAAAGGAGCTTTGTTTGTTTTTAGCTGCCAAGATCATAACTCAGGGCTCAGCCTGTCCTTGAGAAACTGATGGTACTAAAAGTGCAGAAAGTAAAGAAGCTTTTCTGTGTCAAAGCTCCAATTCCTTGCTGTAGACTCCTGCACCTCCTGCCTAGTACAGGTAAACTCTTAACCCTTCTCCCCTTAATTTCCCCATAGTGAAGGATCACAGCCAAAGGGAGAAATAATTTTCTAATATATGGTTTAAAACTGATGAGCCATGTGAAGCCTTGGAGCAGAGGAGCGCTGGTATGTCCCATCCGCGTGGCAACTCCTGACCTCCACCTCCCTTTTCTCTCTATCCAGACAGCACTGGCAAACTTTTGTTAAGTGGGACCTGTTCTGTGTCACTCCTGTTTGCTGCCCCATTTCTTGACTGGCAACGCGGCTTATGCCATGTCCAGTCCCAGCTCCAAATTTTAGCATATGTCCTTTCTACAAGGCATGAGGGAAAAGTGTGTTCCTGTTGAAACTTCTCACATTTTAGCTGAAAATATGACAAACGGAGAAAGGGGAAAAAAACTTCTTTTCTGACCAAAGCTATTCAATGCCTTTTCCTCTTCTGCTCACTCTGGAAAGTGCTGACTGCCCTGGGTACAACAAAGCAATTTACAATTGGTATGTGAAAAAACTTGGCAGCACTTAAAACAGCTTTTTTGTTTTCTCCCCCCAATGCATGAAGAGAATCTTTCAAAAAAACTAGATGCCAGTCCAAAACCCACTACCCCAAGCTCAATGGGGAGCTGGCTGTGAGCAGGGGTGTCTGCCACCATGACACTATCCTACGACAAACCTCTCTAGATATTCAGATAAAGCTGTCTGCGACGAATCCTGGCAGATGCCCATTCAAGGATTTCCTTCCCTTTCTTCCCTTACTCTATCTCTTCCCCATCTGGGAATACAGAAATTTCCCTAAGCCTGTTCACGCTTAGATTTAGTGAAGCCATCATGGTGTCATGTTCTGGCACTGTTTTGTGTCTTTGCTTTCCTCTACCTTTGTAGAGCAGCATGGCACGGCTGTCCATCTGTTTATGATTTACTTCACACAATGACTTGGTCCCGATTACACTGATAGGCACAGTAGGTTATTCGAGGGCCAACTGGACCTCTGTAATGACACTCAAACTGTACCCAAATCGTGGGAACGCTTCCAATCAAAAAAGGCCAGTGGAAAAACTCCACCGGGGCCTCCCCAAGGACAACCTTCCTGTGCTTAATCCCAGGAAGGAAAAACAAAAATTTAATTTTTTTATCTGGAATTCTTCTGCAATTATCAGCGTCCAAGTGATCCACAAAAAATGAAGAGAAGACAAGAAAAGAAACCGAGACCTGGGTCTTTCTGACGTTTAAAGATGCATATTGGAGAAGAGATTATAAAGAACGGCATACAATTCAGGAGGCCACATCTTTCGTGGTCTCCTTTAGCACAGACCTGAATCACACAGTCAGAGGAACTGACTGTGAGCACACGGGAGTGAGGGGAAAAAAACCCCACAACTCAAAAAGCTGCAGGATGAAGTCACAGGGTCAGCAGTGAGAAAATACAGAATTCATTTGTAATCTGAACAAGGTCGTTTCTAGCATGTTTTAGGATAAGACTTTACAGGGAAGGCAAATGGAAAGTATTGCTCATGATTTCTCCTGCTTTATGAATAAGCTGCTTTGGCCTTTATTTATTTATTACCTCACAGTCCCACAACGATCCTGGTGTGAAGATCGACTTGCTGTTCTTTCCGTCTTGCTTCTCAAGGATATTTTTGCTTCTTGAACCTGACCCTTTCCTGCCTCAGTGCCTGGCCACCTCGCTCATTTACCTCTCCATATTTCCAAGGATACCCTTATTTTTACAATTCCCCACACCTCACCTCTGTGCTGTCATCTCACTTACAGCCATACTACTTTAATACCCAGTATTTTATCCTTTCTCCTTCTTTTTCAAAGCTCTATCCTGCACCAAGTCCCAAAAGCTCTGGGGTGCAGGGGAACCTGGCCAACACAGTGGTATCTACCTGGATTTGAGCCAGCCCTGACACGGAGGCCGCTCGATCCAGATGCCACTGAGACACGAAGGTGGCACCCACAAAGTGACACATTTGCTGAATCATTCAGCATGAAAGAGCACTTTTAAGCCAGAAAAGTGCATAAACAGTAGCGTTCTGCAGGGGGTTCACTAGCAATTTTGCCCATATGGAATACCTAATAAAAGATGGCATCCTTTGCCCTTTTTAGCACGAGTTGTGGCACAAAGATCTATAGATACCTATAGATGGGCTAATTTGTGGGGAAGGATTTTCTGAGAGTACAAAGATGGAACACAGCTGTAGCCTTTTCCTGTAAAGGGCCTGTCACATACCCAAGAGCAGCTAGGCATACTCAGAATATCACCAACTCCGATCACTCAGACATTATGAGCGAGGCCTCAACATAGTTAGAAATCGGCTGGAAAACACATGAGATTTAAGGCAAATAATAATATTTTGAACTTCATTTGCCTTCTGGCTTCTGAACTGGGACTCATGTTTTCAGTCTTACCTTTTCAAATAGAAACCTTTTTTCCCTTTTTTTTTTATTGGTTGTTTTTTGTTTTAATAAAGAAAGATGAGATTCTGGTTATCCACCTGACTTCAGTGTCAAGTGATTTGAGAGAATACAAAACAAATACCCAGAGACTTGCAGCGCGATGGCAGGATGCTGGTAATATTCCATTTACAGAGCACCATGGGCCATCCTTGCCTGCCCTTTGGCCATCTGCTGCTAGCGCTCGGCTAGAATCACACAGACCTTTTAAAAAAAACAAAAAAGTCTACAAGAAGAGGAACTTCACATGAATAAACATCACACAAGTGTGAGCTGCCCCTCAGAGTGCCCACAGTTTTGTAGCACACGTTTCGGGGCAGGGGTTGGGGATTGTTACTGCAAGAGGAGCCTCAGGGATTAAGCATCCAACCTCCTCTTGAAAATGCCAAACNGGTACAGGGCAGGGGGAGGGAGGAAGCGAGGGGGAGATGGGGAAAAGAAAGATAAATTTTGGTTGCTGCTGTCATACGCAGATCCACTTATCTATGGCTGAAGCCCAGACAGCTGTGTGACTCTAAATGAAGAAATTTAATTAAAAAGTAAAAAATGAAAACCAGCAAGAAAAAACAGAGAAAAACCAGGACTTAATGCTTCCCACACCTACCCTGATGCATAAATAGAGACTATCTGACTGATGAAGGGTGCTTATTATTTCTTTAACTTCCATGTGTGTAAAGAAACCTACAATTCTTTCTAGTGAACTAGCAGAATAATCACAAAGCCAATGGCACGTTGCTGCTATTGCAACTTTGCTCCTCTGGTTTAAATGACATCATGCAACATCTTGGCAGTCCCGGTCATATAATACCTATGATGCGCTAAAAAAAAAATAAATGGGGCTTGGATCAATTGTGAAGGAAAAGATTTTGGAAAGCAGGTTACTTGGGATCATATTCTGCCTGAGTTACACCTCTTGTAAGAAATACGTTGGGAAAAACTGCAAGTGGATGCAATTCCCTTTTGCACCTCTTGCATACTTAGACCTGCCTTCTGTCAGCGTAACTTAGAGCAACCTTGCAGTTTTCCCCGCCTCAGTTCCCAAGGCATTTGCCATGCAGCTCAGAAAAGCCAGAGCATCTTGCACTTCTGTCCATACCCACTGCTTTTCCTAACACATTCGCTTCCCATTTCACATTATGGCACAGTAAGAGAGATTAGTATTAGTACTTTTGGCCTCTCTTCATTTGCGCACACGTGTACGCATGTGTATTTCCTGTAACACATCCATCAATTTGAAATGGTATAAAAATGACTAAAAAAAACCCCCACGATCTTTAAATCTCAGAAGATTCAAAGTGTCAGTGCTGCGAAGTCAGAAAAATCATTCCAAGTCCTATTTATCTAGGTCAGGATGTGGGAAGACTTTTTTTTTTGTGTTCTGCATATGCACGTCACCACTTTTGCTCCTCAGTACTACACAGGCTGGGAGCTGAAGAGCCAGGGAAGACGACAGCTTGCTCCCTGCTTCCAGTGGACTTGATAGAAAAATCCCTTTTGTGTTCCTTATAATGGAGTCTTGTCTCATCTCTACCACAAGAGACGCCTCGGCCAGTATATTACAAATACAGTGCTGACAGTCAGTGCGTGTACATAGCTCTGCCTCAGTGCTGCATCACCACTGCCTCTTCTTTAAACCAGAAGAGAAAAGCAGCCTGCAAAGCAAGGAACAAGTTAACAAAAGGCTCCATTTATCTCCAGCTGATACCAATGTGACAGCGGGAAATGCAGGGTCAGATTCCAGGCACATTATTGCGAGGGCAGGAGGAGCACGGGGAGTAGCCGTTGTGTGGCGAAGCCACGGGGCTTGCAGTCAGGAGGTCAAGTCCTGACGCAGCTTTCCAAGCAAATTTGGAAAAGCCCTCTCCTCCAGTGCTTTTAATAAGACCGGTAAACCCTAATCATGAGATTGCGTGGATACTGCTGGCATGCTCAGAGGCAGGGAGCAGATAATGCTCCTGTTCAAAGCCTGATCATTACACGGTACTAACAGTAACTCCCCCGCTTTTTTTCTTTTAATTTTTTAAGTCATGGGTAAGGTAAGTCTTGGCAGTTAATACTGATACTATACGAAATAAAGGTAAATCTTGAATGGACAACCAGATTGTGGACAGACTACTAGAACAGAAATTTTACACATTCCTTCTGTGTAAATAAAGAAGCGAACTTAACCTGCCATTAAAGCTTTGCTTTACGATGTGCAATTGCTGGGGGAAAAAAAGTTGTAATGGGTGTTATACACTCACCCACACACCAGCAACACACAGGCAAAGAAACTCACTGTTTGCCTACCTTTGCATGGAAAAAATAGCTGTAATTTGAAGTTTAAGGGATCTGCTTTCAAGGCTTATCTATGATGCCCTCGGGTTCCAAACAGAGGTTGGGATCCATGGGGATCCTCCCTGCACCTCTGCCCTCTCAAATTATGAAGAGGGAACTGTGCAGGGAAACTGCTGCTGCTACGGGACCTCCTGAAGAGGAGCTGCACCAAAAGTGCTCCCCGAGCAGACACCAGGATGGGCTCCTGTAGCCAGTGTCAGGGTGCAGAAGCCAGGCTCATGCCGCTCTCATGTCCCCCGCTCCCAAAAATCCAGAGGGGAGGCTGTCAGGACAAGGCATTGCCGCTCCACCGCATGTGGCACTACCAGCACATCTCTTCTCCAGCCTCGACGGTGCTTCCCTATTCGATTATTTTTTCCATCATACAGTTCTTATTTCATTACAGAGATTTATTAATCAGGTGACTCAGGAGTGGTGGGGCTTTCCGCGAACCTGGCGTTACCACAGTAAGGACGGAGCTGGTGCTCTGCTTGGTGTCGGTGCGCTCCCTCCTTGCTCGAGCTGAAAGATGGCTTGTGTTCAGAGAGTGCTGCGCATGACCAGGCTCCAGACAGGACGCAGCATGCTCGGCTCGGTGGGAAATGAAAAGGATATAGGCTCTTTTGTCAGCTCGACTTGGTCTTAATAATGCTTAAATATCTGAAGGTCACTAAATTACAGAGTGCAGAAATTTGGCACAAAGGCCTTTCTCTAAGATTATCTAGGTTTGCTGAAGTAAGACAACAAAAGAGAATAAACCAAACTGAGCAAAACCAACAACCACTGCTAAGATGTTATTCTTCTCATTAAGCCTATATGCTGAGCCTATAGAGAAGGCAGCATTTCCTGTCCCTCTTGCTGACAGTTCAGTATTAGGGCACAAAGGCAGGTCACTGTCCTTGGCGATACGGTAAACAAAGATAAGAGCTGAAAGCAACAGAGTATTTTTTTAACCCTGATAATTCACTCAGAATAAATTCCATTGTGGAGAGACTTATTGTTTACTTAGCACTCCTCAAAAGAACTCCTCGGGAATGCAATCTCCTTCCCTTGTGCCGGACACAAAACACGCGGTTCAGCTGAAAGCACTGGCCAGCCTGCTCAGGGCATCTGTTACTCGTCCCCGGACTCACGTGTACAAAACATAAGCGAACCTGCTGGAAAAATGCAGCCCCGAACGTTTGCCCAGATCTGCTTGTTATTCTGGGTTGGGAACTTAAACAAATGTCTTCAACAGGCAGCCGTGCTCATGAAAATGCTTTGCCAAAATGCCAACAAAAAAACTCATTGTTTTCCTTTTCTGCTCGCAAAATGTCTGCAGCAGAGCAGCACAACAGTGAAAAACATCGGTGTATTTTCTGCCACTCTTAGTAGAAGAAGGATCAGTCTTCCCTCTACCTGCCCCAAATAAAACTGCCCCATTCCCTTCCCCTCACAGCACATCTCCCCAAACGCAGACATACCATGCCACTACTGCGGGAAGCAGGCGAGGAAGGCATCGCTGCCAACAGCAGAGACTATCTTATCTTTTCCATGTAATGGCTCAGCAGCTTAAAGTAAGGCAAGAGTTTAAGCATTTGCTGATTCAGAGCCTAGGGCATCAGACGAGAATTTGGGAGCTGTGGGTGCTGCCACAGAAGTGGCCATTTAATCCTGCTGTGGCTCCCCTTCCCACTTGGCAAGCAGCAATAAAACCTCTCCAGCGGATTGCCTGGGACCTCTCCGAAAGGCGCATTTGGTAGACTTCTAGCAGCAGCAGCAGACAGAACTGCAAACCCAACTGGATTAGATTTAGGCAAACTGCCCTCCTGAAGAGCATAGAGTCAGGACTGGAGGAACAACAAGGGATTTCTCATGGTTTGTGCTGTACATTTGACCTTCTGTACCTTTTCAGAGAGCCTCTGGATTTCAACAGAGACAGGAATCTCTTTTCAGGACACAAGGAGGTTTGTTGCAATGCAGTTCTTAAACATGTGCTTACTGGGGACATCCTTGGATTGGCAGAGATGGATTACCTATGGCCTTGGGCTGTGCTGTAAAGTGGCTTGTGAGTTTAAGATGTTTCTGTTTCATTTTCTGGAAGAGCTGTAAGCTTAGCTGTTGTTAAAGCTTCCAACAGTGTTCTTGGGGATAGCTTTTGTAACCTGATCTCATCTCCAAAGTCTACATTACTCGTCCATTTGGACTAGTCCCTCTATATTTCTCTGAGCAATTAAGAACTCTCTTCGGCTCTCACAGCACTGCAACACCCACAGGATGTACATGCCCATATTCCTCTTGCATGTTTTCATATCACCGCTACTTCTGCTCGGTGGGTGCCAGTTGCTCTATTGATTGCAGCAGGCATGTACTTGCTCTTTTTCAGCTGTTCTTGTAACCTCTTTTTAGCAGCGCTCTTGCCAGATAATCTGGCAACTCAAAGCACAGCAGCAAGTTCTGCTATCTGTTCCAAGGAAAGTTTTTCCAGGACCACTCAAAGATGCCAAAATCATGGAGGAATTGTTTACAAAGGTCAGTACACACTGTACCAGCACGCCATCCAGCTTCTGATATTCAGGTCAGTCAGGGTTTATCAATATAAGCTGTGGTTCTTGTTGCAGGTATCTCACTGCATTGAGACCGGTCGGCCCACAAACAGAAGCTGAGTGGTTGTGGAGTCCTGAAGAAAACAGCAGTAAAATTAAGCTATTCCTCTGTATTGTAGTGCACTTATGGAAAAGGAGAGGTATGCCTGCCTGTGGTCATCACCCCCAAAACACACTGGGGGGCCTATCTGCTGTCTCCTACTCCTCATTTCATGTGCTTAATATCAAACTCAGGCCTGTACCCACAAACCTATACTCTGTGCTATTTGTATAGCATATAGCATATTTGTATTGATATGCTATTTGAGATATGTTAGAGCAGTACGTACCGATTGGTAGAATGGTGCTGGGGCTAAACCTTACTTTCACAGGTGGAGGTAAATTCAAGCACAGTCTACTTAAAAACATTACATAGCATAATAAATCAGGAAAACCCATGTCAGTACAAGCAGACTTTTACTGACACCTTTCACTGGACCCATTTATCCCAATACAGTGAGGAGAAGAAACAATATTACCAGGACACTTTTGCTAGGGAACTGTATCTATGCTATAATACATCTCAATGCAGATAACGCAATAACTAAAG
Organism: Fregata magnificens; assembly: GCA_013389945.1. Classification (NCBI taxonomy): domain Eukaryota; kingdom Metazoa; phylum Chordata; class Aves; order Suliformes; family Fregatidae; genus Fregata; species Fregata magnificens. The sequence continues at coordinate 56,338 of WAAD01035293.1, forward strand.
CTCATAAATGAACGTTGGTGGAAGAACCACATGGTACGTCTGACCTGTGTAAACGTGAGGCTGCTAAAAACAGCAAACAATGTCCCATCCAGATATGTATATGGAACACACTCTACACAAACTAATGTGCTAGGCAGGAGCCTTAGTAGCTGCCAGGGTGTATTGCTCCACCAACATCTACCAGTTCTCATGGATCAACACTGAAACACACGCCCATGCCTTGTCTGCGATTCCTCAAAAGGAACTTCTTTTTAAAAAGAAGTAAAACTACAGACTTCAGTGCAACATCTGAAAAAACCACTGTAAATCATAGAATCATAGAATCATAGAATCATTGGGTTGGAAAAGACCTCTAAGATCATCAAGTCCAACCATCAACTAACACCACCATGACTCCTAAACTAGACCCTGGAGTGCCACGTCTACACCTTTTTTGAACGCCTCCAGGGTAGATGACTCCACCACCTCTCTGGGCAGCCTGTTCCAATGCCTAACCACTCTTTCAGTAAAGAAATTCTTCCTAATGTCCAATCTAAACCTCCCCTGACGCAACTTGAAGCCATTTCCTCTCGTCCTATCGCTAGTTTCGTGGGAGAAGAGTCCAGCACCTGCTTCACTACAACCTCCCTTCAGGTAGTTGTAGAGAGCGATAAGGTCTCCCCTCAGCCTCCTCTTCTCCAGACTAAACAACCCCAGTTCTCTCAGCCGTTCCTCATAAGACTTGTTTTCTAGTCCCTTCACCAGCCTCGTTGCCCTTCTCTGGACACGCTCCAGCACCTCAATGTCTTTCTTGTACTGAGGGGCCCAAAACTGAACACAGTACTCGAGGTGCGGCCTCACCAGTGCCGAGTACAGGGGCACGATCACTTCCTTACTCCTGCTGGTCACACTATTCCTGATACAACCCAGGATGCTGTTGGCTTTCTTGGCCACCTGGGCACACTGCCGGCTCATGTTCAGCCGGCTGTCGACCAGCACCCCCAGGTCCTTTTCTGCCGGGCAGCTCTCCAGCCACTCTTCCCCAAGCCTGTAGCGTTGCATGGGGTTGTTGTGACCAAAGTGCAGGACCTGGCACTTGGCCTTGTTGAACCTCATACAGTTGGCCTCGGCCCATCGATCCAGCCTATCCAGATCCCTCTGCAGAGCCTTCCTTCCCTCGAGCAGATCGACACTCCCACCCAGCTTGGTGTCATCTGCAAACTTGCTGAGGGTGCACTCAATCCCCTCATCCAGATCATTGATGAAAACATTGAACAAAACCGGCCCCAGAACCGAGCCCTGGGGAACACCGCTCGTGACCGGCCGCCAACTAGATTTCACTCCATTCACCACCACTCTCTGGGCTCGGCCATCCAGCCAGTTTTTTACCCAGCAAAGTGTATGCCCATCCAAGCCGTGAGCTGCCAACTTCTCCAGGAGAATGCCGTGGGAGACCGTGTCAAAGGCCTTACTAAATAGACTTTCTTCAACCTGTATAAGTCATTAGCCTATCTATGCATAGGAGAGAAAAGGAACCCTTTTCAACAGTGGTGACAGAAAAGAGCCATAGAACACATCCCCTGATGGTAGACTTGCCTAATTTGGCTAATAGACTGTTTTAGAATTTGTATAATTATATCAGATGAGAAACCTTTGTAATTAAAACAAAATCAGAGTATAATGTAAAGGCATTATATCAAACTAAAGATGCTTGTACAGGAAAAAAAGAAGTTAGGCTGATAGAAGCAGTTTTATATCTGTATACTTCCACGTATGCTAGGAAGTTGCACAGCATTAACTGCATTGGTTTCTAAATTAATATAGCTATCAGCTATAGCTATATGATGTGTATAGCTATATACACATGTGTACACCCACCCACATCCTGTTCTCCCTTCAACACTGTACACAGAAATTTACTGTTCTTTTCTGTAAGAGCAGCCATTTCAGTAATCTGTAATACAGAAAGGGCAATTTATATACTGCAATTTTTATATATTATTTTTCAACAAAGATCTAATTTAAGAACAAGACCAAAAAAAAGATAGATTAATAAAGCACCCATCCACACGGTATTGACTAAAGTTTTCAATCACAAGCCACTTCAGAAATAAGCAAGAGTACATTAACTACATTAAGACGCACACTCACACAAATACACATGCGTGCACACATGCACACACAAAGGAGAGACTAACAGTTATTTATATTTCCTACTCTGAGAGACAGGAAACCTCCCTTTGCATCTGCTTTTTTCTCACTAAGAAGAATAATTTTAATTACAGTCACTTGGCAGGAAGCCAATTTTCTTTTTTCTTTTTTTTTTTTTTTTAATGACATCTGTCTAAGCATTTTTAAACTTCCTGCTCAATGTAACTTCCTTCATTTTATAGACCAACACCCAGTTACAGCAAAAAAGAAAAGGGAGTAGCAAATGATTTATTCATTTTTCATGTTAACTCTTATCAGGTATATCAAGTGGTTCATTGTCCTGAGAACTGATGGTACAGCAAGCAGATTTACCGGGGGAATTTAGGACTCAAGCAGTCTGGGAAAGGAAAAAAAAAGAAGAAAAACCATGCATGGAAAAAACCAACACAGCTGTAACTTAACCCTAAAACAACTCAACGGTTCCTGTTCCGCAGACTGATTTTCCTAGGTTTGGCTAGGCTTTTTTTCAGAAAAAAAATGAGGGTCGAGAATAGGGCAAAAGTTGGGGCAACATACTTGAAACTGAGAACATGAGATGTCACGGCCAGTGGACACCAGCTGAACTCTGGGCAAGTTTCTGCTGCATCAGTGAAGTTCCTCTGGGTTTGGTCAGTGAAAGCAGAGGTAGAGTCTGGACTCAAAGTCCACATCCCAAGCTGGCACAGCCCCCTGCTTCAGTCAGGTAACTGGGACAGGAACAAGAACCCCAGAGCTCCTCTAACAAAACTGACCACAGAAAAAGCAAGAATTTAATTTTCAGATGCTGAGTGTTAAAGCTGCCCTCCCTCCTCTGCCTTTCATTCTGCCGTTAGTCGTGGCTTACAAGGCCGTATCGCGTGGCTTGCTGTTTTCCTCCTGTACGAGGAGCGTGGTAGGAGGTGAGAAAGAGGAGGCAAAAACACCACCAGAGAAGGAAACCTTGATAATGCGAAAGGAGAGAAAAGAGGAGAGCTGAACGAAAAGCAGGTGCCGTGGGATGGAGAGAAGGAGGCAAAGAGGCAATGGTGAACGAAGTGGCAGGGGAGGTACCCTACCAGCGGTCACAGCCTTTCAGGTACCTTGGCCTTTCCCTGAGATGTAGCAGGGTGCCACAGGTCTGGGGCCAGGGGAAGGCTGGGGGCCAAGCCATGCCGGGGAGCAGCGAGCGGGAGAGCCAACGAGCAGCGTGGAGGAGTACGTTTTATGCATCCTTCTGGCCACTCATTCCCTGCTCTGTTGGAGCTCAAGCCACAGGCGCATACCCACACCTGGCTAACGAAAGTCCCAAAGGGATGGGATTTATAACGCACATTAGACATGCAGCCGGTGTTAGCTATGAGAGTATCTGCCTCTTGGCTGGCCCCGCTGCTGGGACACAGGTAAGTCTAATGAATTGTTAATGCCTTGACACCAAAGCTCCATTTTCATTCTTTGCTCCAGACAACTTAGATTTTATTCTTTTGACTTACATGTTTTCTCGAGCAGGGTAAATCATCTTTCAGGATACACGAACAGCACAACACAAATGACCTGGGGAAACTAAGTCTCCCTCCTGCGCTTTCTGCCTCCATGCAGATCTAACCTGCAGCCATGCTGAAAGCGCTGCAAAAGTTTCCATGTGATTTTTCATTTCCTGGTTCTGTCTGGAACCAGAACTGTGAGTGCTGGAAGTCTCTGGAGGAAAAATTGGTATTGTCAGATTCTGCCCTAATTTTCCAAGATTCAGGAGTTTCAAAGGATATCTCAGCTCTTTAAGTGTTTGGAGACTTCACTCTCACAAGTGGCTGACTGCCTTCTGACTTGAGTCAACACAGCTGGAAAATGGAGTAAAAAAAAAAAAACCTGAAACCTCACTGAAAACCAGATGTTGCCATTGAGCAGAGCTACTGTGTTAATAAAACACTAGCACCCCTGTGCTCCCCGAAACAAAATGAATAACTCCAATAGATTTCCCAAACTGTGCTTTATGCCAGAAAGAAAGTAGAAGAAAAATATTTTAAGGCTTGAAGCAGACTGTGGAGAGCTATGGTTCTGGTGCTGGCACTGGGATTACTGCACAGTAAGAGAGATCTCTATTTTTAGGGAGGACAGGCTGTGTTTGTTATTTGGCAGGAAGCGATCAGGACCAGTGATTGCAACATTATTGCCGGACCCGTGATCGGCTGGATATGAATGATGTGTTATAACACATGGTTTGGTACAGTGGTGCCGAACACACAAATGTTGCTGACATGTGCCCGGTGTCGTGTGCCACACAGTTTAAGCAGGGTCAGGAGTTTATGTGTACCCCCAGGGCACAGAGCGTACCCCCAACGGTACTTGCATTGTAGCTGTGAAAGAAAACATCTCAGCGCTGTCAGCAGCAAGGCAAAGATTTCGGGGCAGTTTTGCTTAAAAAATAGTGGAATTTCTTTGCATACTCCCATCAAAGATATTTTTCTATCAACTACAAATGCCTCACAGGATGTAGATGCATTATGTGATACGATACATACACAGCTAAGCAGGAATGCAAGCAAGAACTGAAAAACAACAGTGGTTTGTTCAAACACCCTGTTTCATCTCATCCAGCCAACCTCCCATTATGAGCCACAGGGGGCCAGCTTTCCGAGGCCACCAAGATGTCAACAGTTGGAGGAAACGTTCACTCAAATGCCCCTGGGGTTGCTCTGAAAGCAGTCACTGACATGACATCCACAGCCTTCTGCAACAGAAGTAGCAGTGCAGATTTGTTAGCAGGCTACTTGAAGTTGCCCCAGACTAGAGAAAGCTCATGTCTTCGGAGAAAAAAAGCTGACCTCTCTCTCTCTCTCTCTCTGTCCCCTTCCCATCACCCACAACATCCTCATCTTTTCTCCTCCCTCGGCATAGCTGATAAAGGGTCTTTGGAGCCGATGAAGAGCACAGACAAGATCCACGCACCACGTGGACACAGCCGATGTGCCTCGGCCACTGCACAAGTAGGCTAATGTCGGTTTGGTCTGAACCAGATGCCAAGAGGAAAATGGGTTTCAGTCCTCACGCTGCTTTGTTGTGATCGAGCCCGAAGACCACTGGCCATACTGACTGGTTATACCACTAAGTTTACATTGAATCACCGGTACGAGTTAGACTACCATGAACATCAATGTCCTTAATCTGTGGGTGGTTTATGTTTAGCAACGATAGCAAAAGTAAAGCCAAATTAAAAGTATAAATATGATGAGGTGTTTCAAATGCAGAGCTGTACATTATAAATAATGTGCTGAATGCATCCAGTGCTCTGACACTTAACAAAATAAAAATATGTCACCTTTCACCTGATAATCTCCAGCCATTTTTTAAAAAACAGACGGGGAAGCTGACTCATGAAAAAGGTAAAATGTTTTGCGTAAGGTCACAGATCACAAATTCAGTCCTAGAAAAATCAGAATTCCTTAAGCTAATTCCCTTCCTTTGTCACCAGATAAGATTGGCTACAGTACACTTGAGCAATAAATTACACTTTAAAAATCTCAAGGGCATTAGCAAATTATAATTAAGCACGCATTCTGCAATGAGATGAGTTGTTTTTATAATAAGAGGCAGCAAAAACTAGTGCCTATAAATTGCACATTGTAGGAGAGTATTACTCCTTCTTAGAGACAACAACAAATACTTTTGCCAGATTTTGATGATACAGATGTGTGCGTATGTGTGTGCATGTTTAGAATACAGTAAAAGCAATAACAGCCTGGCCGTGCTCACTGCTGTGCACCTTGATGGGGAAGGTAAGTGATGCTAGATCCAGAAAACACTTCAGGGCCTGGTTTAATTCAAAAATACACAGTATTTTTTACATTAACACTGCTAAACATGTGAATTGTGTTTCCTGCAGTGGATGATTTAAGCACAAGCCCCAAAGAGACACCAACTGTCTTTGATAACTGCATAAACTGCATTGACACTTAGTTATTGCTTCTTTGCAGGGAGATGCTGATTATAAAATCAGGACGACAAAATCAGCGATGACATACCATATTCAAACTTTGATGCTTAAAATGAGATGCCAGATTAGGAAAACTCTCATAAATAAATGTTTTGGTTAAAGGGCACTGAACATCTAAAGCTCTCATTCACGTTAGCGGAGATCGCTGGTGCTTAGTCTTTCTAACGAACTCAGACACCTATTTAGGTGCTTAAATATAGAGTTAGGGGCGTACCTTTAGGCACCCATGACTGAAAATACCACTGCTAAGTACTATTTGTGTAGGCTGATGCTGAAATACTACTATGAACTTTCCATAATGTCATGAAAAAGTAGGAGATATAATAAAATTATAATAATATGTTCTCTTCCCTAATGCCCTTCAGCCGAGAATCTCAAACATCCATTAAGAGAAATACAAGCATGCTCCATTTACCACATGAACAGGCTGTGGTCTTAGAGCAAGTCAGAAGTTAAGAAAAGTCAAAAACAAGGAGTTCAAGTAATGTTAGCCAGCATCTACTCCCCGAACAAGAAACCAGCCTTTCCCGCTCTGTTCAGAGGAGGACAAACAGCACATCTCTCAGCATGTTTCCTGTGGTCCTTCTGAGAAGCCCAACACCATGGACGTTGACTGCTATGCCATAGGTCAGGTCTAAGTGCACGCCAAAGTTGAATCAAACGGGAACAATATTTTCAGCTTAGAGTTTGCTAAAAAAGCCCCCCATACTGATAAAGGAAACAATTGGTTTGCTCACTGTGCTCTTCACTGATTTGTTCTTAAATCAGCCCAAACTACCACCTTTCCTTGGCAGGAGGGCTGGTCAAACATATGCTTCTGCAGATGATCTCAGTGCCAGCTGGCACAGGGTAGGAAAGGCAGTCATGCACAAAAAGGCTAGCCCACATCTTCTCCTGACTCTGAAGATGCTGTTATCTCTGTCACCCACTCCAGCTCTTATGTCCTACAACTAAGCCGTGGCATGGTGGGTCTGCTTTTTGACTTGCCACTCTGTCACGCAGCTCTCTCTCTTCCTCGGGATTAACCGTTTAGCTTCTAGCAGGGTGCAGCTATTAGGACAAGCTTGTTACAGCTTCACGAGCAGTACTGCTGATTAAGCAGTTAAACTACATGCTGCTTTATCAATGTAATAAACAAAGCCCTTGTTGTTCGTTGATACACCAACAGTACCAAAGTGGCACACATCAGATAGAGAAGGGATGGCTCAGCAATCATTAACTTTACAGCTACACGACTTTTTACATACTCCAGAAACCCAAGATGCACGGGTTTACACCCCTTGAAATCTTACCCTCTTCCCCTTGGAGCCGTACAACCAGAGTTTGATTGCCAGGAGCCAACAGCCAAAGCTGCATGCAGGCTCCTGCTCAAGGTCGCTGCTGGCACCTTCCTCCTGCCAGGAGGAAGGGCTAGGTGTGATGGGCCTCCTGCCTGAGGTCTCCGGGACCGTCCCTAGGTCGACCCGGGGATAGCTGCAGCCCTGCCAGGCAGCCTTTCTCCATTGCAAACCACCCGGGCTCTTCCTGCAGGAGCTTTATGCCTGGCTAGCTCAGGGAGTGAGAAAGTAGACCTACGAGTTTAATTCAGCCCGTTCACCGGCAGAGGATCTGGGCGGATACAAACCCGATGCTGGACACAGAGGCAACCCACCGTCTGCACCCAGGGGCCAGGACCAACACCTGCCACTACAGCGGCATAGGCCAGAGAAAGTGTTAAGCCCTCATTAACAATGATGAATACCATCTCATCTGGGAGACCAACAGCGTGATAAACACAAGAAGCTACTGCCTCACGCCCCTGTTTTTGCCAGTAGTTACGCTGCTGCTGAGCAGGCCCACTGCCTCTAATAGAAATGGAGGGCTTGAACTCCACAAGCCGTGCAGGTGCCCTCAAGCAGCACGGGGAGCGGGCTGCACGCTAGCCCTGGATGGCTCTTGGCGAGCACAGGGCTGGCTCTGCACGGCATCTGGCTGCCTGCGTTTAAAGTGGGGCAGTTTGGGGTGATGGCGATTGTGGGTGGAAAAGGGTTAGCCCTTCCTTTTCCCCTCCTCTCCTTTCCGCTCCCCCAGCCTTCTCCATGACTGCCTATTAACACCACACACAGACCCTGCTCGGTGACTGAAACTGCCACAGGAGAAAGACTGAATGAGGCAGGGAAAAACTGCTTTTGCAAATTCAAATACCCATCTTTTAATAATATAAACGGCTTGCCTTGCTGAAGCAGCAAAGCTGGTTGTTGATGGGAATGTCTACTTCCATTTCACAGAGGAATTAAAAGATCACTGGCACCAGCCTTTGAACAGATGACCGCCTCCTCGTCCGCACTGCTGGGGCTGGTACTGTGGGCACCGAGCAGCTGGCACTGTGCTCTGGGGCTCAGACCCAGGCAACCACCGCTCGACCTGAAAGCACACCTCACCTGGATCATCCCCCGAGCCCCCAGATTATTAAATGCTGATAAACCTGTGTGAATGCATCCTTTTTCTTACTCCCACCCTGGAGTGGCTCTTACCTCCAGCCCCGCCAGAACTTTACAACCTTCAGTAAAATCTTTGTAAGCCTCATTTTCCCCCTTGCTCTGAGTGGGGACGGTGCCCCTGGTAGCACCCAGCCCGGCACCACAACACGCCGGAGCGGGAAGGACACAGGACCTGTGCAGCAGCCCACAGCAGGCATTTCCCTGGCCATTTCCAAGCTCGTAAAGACAAGCATATGGCAACCTGGGCTGAGTGTAAACATGGCACGCTGCAAAAAGTTACAAGGTCCTTTACAAGGCAATGGGCTTTTTTTTCCCCTCTGTTTGCCAGTGTATTACAACAAAATAACCTCATTTTGTTTGCACTGTTTGGATAATGAATAACCTGTACCGTTTTTGTTTTGCACAATAATGCCCTCTCAAACCTCCATTTTTTTATTTCTGCATGCATACAGACACAACATCTGCTACAAAATTTTCTGGTGAAATCTCCTCTACTTAAAAATATTAGAGCCACCTCTGCTCCCACATGGAACAAGGAAATGTCATATAGGGGTTGGCTCTCCCAGCTGAGCTTTATTCCAGTTGTAAATAAAGTTCTTAATACTCCAGACAGCATAAATAGCTACATATCTATTTTTAAACGTCTGTAATTATCAGTCTGCTAACTATTAGTTTGCTTCTTTAGACCTTTCCAAACGGGCTTAACTATGACACAGGCAGTATTTATTTCTCATTTAATCCCAGCTATTTCAATTGGAAAAAGGTGGCTGCAAAGAGGGTGACTTATCTGCAATGCTACAGTATCTGTCGGAATGACATGCTGATTTAATATGGAGGTTATAGGGCATGTATGTTTTATTATGCTCTGGCCATTTCATGACACTTGCAATTACAGAATTAATAGCGTTGATGTTAGGAATTAGAAATAAACAATAGTTCATTTAATGATTGATATTCAGTGAAAACAAGATTATCTTTAATGTAATTGAATAATTAGTTATTGATGAAGGGCTCATGATTAATTACAATTTACCTGCCTTAGCAGGATTTTAAAGATCCAGTATTCATTATTTTCAATGACAATGAAGAAATAAATAAGGAGAAGTTGCAACTGTTAAATGTCATGATTTCAACACTATGATTGTTAAAAGTAGTTAAAAGATCTGAAAACCCTTCCTAATACATTAGAATCAAAACCTGCCTCAGCAGAGATGGTTGCCCTCTGCCTCTGGGCTACACGTCCCCCTCCATTGTGAACTCTCTGGATTTGAGCCTGAGGCTTTGGGCCAGAGCGTCAACCGGCACAAATCAGCATAGCTCCTTTGAAGCCAGTGACACAAATAGTAAAAACTTCAATTTAATTGGGTATTTGTATAGGTCACTGAGATTATTTACACTTTGTAAGGAACCCAGATGCTGAAATTGTGGGATCAATTGAAAAATACCAAATAAATATTTAACAGTCATCGTGTAATCAATCAATGACAGATGCATAAGGATTGATTTATATGACATCACATCACAGTATCACAGCTATGTTAATAGTATCCAGGAAGGGCATAAGGAAGCGACCACATTTATGCAAGTAAACATCTTATGAAAACAGATGTTGTGAAAACACTGACTAGGTTTTAGCCCTGTTGCTTTCATTTCTGCTTGCAAAAGAGAGTATGAAGGGACTCTGATACTGGCTAAAGAAGCTGTTAAGAAATGTTTTCAGGCTTACAGATGCTACATGCACTTTCTTTCTTAAGGCATGCATTCCTTCATTTCGGCTTGATAATCAGTGTTCGCAGTCTTAGTAGTCCTCAACCAGCTCAAAGACCTCAGCATATTTTCTTGAGAGGGGAGGAGGAATGACAGATTCATCACTACACCGATTTCATCACTGACAGCAAAGCAGTTCCGAGGTGGATCAAATCATTTTAGCACAAAGCATCACTGGTTTTCTGGCTGTATTCAAGAACGCAATGGGTGATAGGATCCCTCACAAGAATATAAGAAAGGATCAATTAAATGGAAAATAAAGACGCAAACACTATAGGTTTCCAAAAGCACTTAACCTGGACGACAAAAATAATCCCGATGCAGTTGATCCAAGACCTCTCCTAAAATTCTTTTGTTCTGCATGTCTCTGCAGGACACTTTCTCCTTACGGAGCCTGCTCTATTCTGTACATTTGGATGGGAAGGATTTCACTATGCTCCTTTCTTCCCCCCACCCCCTAAACCCTAATACAGAGGCGTACCTTGCCCTTTCCCTCCCCTCTCCTCCCCAGAGCATAATTTAAATAAAAAAAAAAAAAAAGAAAAAAAAAGAAAATGTAATTTACAAGGTGGAAGTAATATAACAAATGATGCCTTATGGGGAAACCCCACTGCTCTAATAAAGAACTAGTAGGATCTTGGGATCATTCCTTGTTGGGGAGGGTTAATGGAGGCCCTGCTCCTTTGCATCACAGTATTAAGCTTGACATTTTTAAAGGAGAAAACACTCCCCACTAAAACATAAAAGTCTTTGCCTACAGCGCTGCCTATATGTACCACTTCTCTTACAACACAAAGCTAAAGCTTGGGAAGCTATAAACCACTCTGCAGTCACTGCCAGCAGACAAAGGACTTTCTTTAGAGAAGGCCAGAGAATGCAGCAAGAGTTAAAACAAACAGTTAAGATTATACAGCTCACTTCATTTTCCCTTAGGAAACCGAAACATCCCTTTCATTCTACTCCTGCTCCTCCTAAATCAAGTTCAATCCACTCATATGAAAGGGCCACAATACAATACCCTTAAGGAAAACATACCCCAACTGTGATGTGCACTGTTCCTATCTGAAGACCTTGGAGGTCAAGGCTGTACTAAGACAGCAACCAAACAACACTTGAGCCTGGAGAAGTTAAGCAAGAATCCTTTGCAGCAGCTGTCTATGGGAATCCAAGGGAAACCTTGCATAAACTGATGGCTTTAGGGAAGTGACCCTGGATTGTGTGATGGCAGATTCAACCATTGCCTAATGGGAGCGTCCTGAGAAATTCAATTTTCAGAAAAATTAGCACTTGGAAAAGGCCCCCTTTTTATGTCTTCCTCTGACATGGTAAGCTGTGAAAATATAATTTCTTTCTATAGTTTAGAAAGATTTCACTCACTATTAAAAGGTTAATGTGAAAGTGAAAACCATTAAAAAGATATCTGTGCTCACCCATGTACTAATAACAGCTTTGATCATTAAAGATGAGTTTTATTTAACAAATGCCCTGTTACTGCCAGGACTTAAGATCTTGATCTCTCTTTCTTTCTTCCTGTGGTATATTATAATTGCAGCTAGTGATGTTGTAATAGAGGTTTCAAGTTGACTATGAAGGTCTGGGACACGTTCCATGATCCACGATGTGTTGGTAGTGCGTGGAGAAGGAGTTTTGTAGGCCCTTTCAAATGAGACTCCAAGTATCTGCTTCCATGTGAAGACATGTGCTGTGATGACCCATGTGGTCTCCCTGGGTTCTTAAGAAAAGAGTGCAAAAATCTAAGATTGCATTTTTCCTTCATGCTATTTCTTTAACTTTCTGGATTTTACTCAAAATGGGCAGTGGACTCCTTTCAGCAGCCCATGCTCACACGAGTGCACCACAGAAGCCGCTGGAAGCAGCTTTATGAGACAGTGCTGCCTTGTGGTAGTAAATTGGGCAGGTCAGCATATGGCTGTGTCGTAGGCACACTATGCATTGTGCGTGCCTCTGAGCTGGATGAAGTTACTGCTTCCATTGCTCATCACCACCCTCAACTGCAAGCTACCAGCCCCTCAGATCTTGACAGCAGATCTGCTCAGGTAATCACTCTCCACTCATTCAGTCCAAAATCCCTACTACTTTATGATGAAGTCTTACACAAAATTAAAATTTCTTCATGCCAAGTAGGGTCATTTTGACTGAGGCAGGTGTGGGGGGCAACTACTCAGGCTTGCAGATTTGAATGGAATGTAAGCTGTGGTGCAGGCAAAAGGTTGGTTGACCAACTGTTGCTGTCTAGCATCCAGCTCCAGTGCATCTAGAAGACTATATGATCATAGCCAGAAGCTCTGGTGGTGACCTTAGGAAACACCTAGGCTCTAGTACCCCAGAGGGGACGCTGGAAACCCGGGTACTTATTCAGGGTCCTAATCAGTTCAGTGGTGTTTCACTGAAGAGCAACGGTATACCCATCTGCAGTTCCTGTATTAGGAAAGGAGTCAACATCTCTAACGGCGATATACAACCTTAAATCCACATTGTTTTGTCAGTTTAAGTACCCACCACAACCTTTTAAGAATCTATGTCCTTTTAGGTTTTTTGAACATTGTATGCTCCAGTAAAACCCAGATCTGGGGTGGAACTTCTCAGCGGTACTGTAGCAATAATCACAGGAATAAGGATTGCAGCAACATTCCCTCAGGAAGTCTGCTTTGGTCTCTGGTTCCCATGCAGCAGGGATGTGTAAATTATTCAAATGTACTGTGCAGGAAAAGAGGGCTTGTATGAAAATAAGTACAATTGTTATTTAAGAAGAGAAGGAAATAATGAAGAAGGAGCTTTTTAAAACACATCCGTAATTTTTCCACAAAGCAACAAGTGGAATTTGTACACAGAACTATTTACTGTGAAAGTCCAGTTTGTCTGTTTTTAAAAAATACATTTTTTCAATCAGAAACACCAGAAACAGGGATACAGAGCAAGTTTGAGGGACTTATAAGTGAAATAGCAGCTTTAAAATATGACAGTAACTGACAACCTGTTCAATTATTTTACTAGCAGAAAACTTTTTACATTTTAAAAGTTCATTTTACTTACAACCAAAGCTTTGCAAACTTGGGCTCACCCCCATGATATACATTTCTCTGCTTGTTCTGGCATGCAGGAGAAAAACAGGGAATTACAACTGACCTGGCACAAACCTTCAAACCAAGTTCATGACAGCATTTACAAAGCTAATGCTGTGTGACATGGTTAGCAGGTCAAATGAAAGCAAACCAGCAAGTGGAAGTAAATGATGTAAGAGAATTATGTTTAATTTGGGGAGGTAGAACAAAACTTCAATTGCTGTGTTGTTGCCTTGAAAATAATACCGGATGGATTCAGAACTCTAAATGGAAGAAAAAAACCTGCCAGCGGCAGCTGTACTTTACACTTGAGTAGCCACATGGGGAAACCAGGGGCAGGTCCTCAACCAGGGTAAATTGCCTTAGCTCTGAATGGGACTTGAATTCAGTGGGAGTCTATCTGTTCACCGACTTCAATGAGCTGTGAATTAGACCCAAGAGTGCCAGGTTTCCACAATTTCAGAATGCTCTCTTCCTCATTAAAATGTACTTACTAGTGACAGCAGCCAATGTTAACCTAATGAACAAAGAAGTTCATTACTGACAAAAAGCGCTAATGCATTTTTATGCACCATTCATGACAAAATCATCTTTGAAGAAAGCAAGAGCAAGATCCTCACCCCTGGCTGGCTTGGACAAATTCCTCATCCAAACACTACAGAAGATCTCCAACAACTGTCTTGCAAGCCTAAATGCAAGGACTGCCTTGGGCTGGGGAAATTTGGGAAGCATCAATGCTGTGAAGACTTTAACTGGCCTTTTCCTGAAGATCCTGCTTTCACTTAAATTTCACAAGGCTCTCAATATTAAAGCAGGTGTAGCCCTTGCCCCAGGGAAGCTGACACAAGGACAAGGTGCTAAAAGGACGTTCTCCAGCTTTTTTACCTTATCATTTTTTAAGACTCTGCTTTGTCCTGAAAAACACACCAAGCTTCTTAGAATAAGTCTACACTGCAGTGAAGGCCACTAATGTGGATGTACCTGCTGAGCTAGTCTTTAGCGAACTAAGAGTAATGGAAGCAGAAAGGTCAGTGAGAGCTGAAACTCACCTGAGTAACTAGGTTAATGCTCAGATAATTAACTTGTCTGTTGTCTGGGCCAAGGTTACTTAGTTAACCAAAAGCTAAGAAAACCCATTACCTTGGTTATGCAGCAGCCATACTATCGAACACAGAGCATATACACAGCTGGCCATGACACATGGTCCATGACCTTTTTTGTGTCTGGGGTTGGTAAACGCATGCCCCTTTGAACGCTCCTCACTTGTTTTGTTTGCCCTATAGGCTCTTGGCTTCTCATGGCAGAGACAGATGTTCTGCCATGAAACCAAGAGTAACGTACATTGCTGGCCCTCAACACACCGTATATGCAGCTGTAACAGTATTTACAGGAGCAGCAGCAATAAAGGGAGTCACTCAGCCATCTTCAGAGAAAGAGACCAAAGATGACATTTTGAAAGTCAAAACCAGTAGGCAGGTGCCCAGTTTCCACTGAGGGACAGCGAGAGTTAGGCTAGAATATTGCAGGGGATCTTCCAAAGCACAAATGGCAGCTAGCTTGCCCAAGTACTACTTCAGCCTTTGAGAAGTTGCTGGTAAAACGTCTGGCCTGAACCTTCTCTGTCCAGCACCCTGCCCAATTAGTCATACTTCTACAAATGGAGCATAAAACAAACCTCGAGGTGCTTACCTCAGAGCTGCGTAAGAAGGAATTACACAAAAGACAGACCACAGGGCATGAGGCTCACCAACTTCCTAATGGAAGAGGACTGATAACAGGATGTAGTGAGGAACCTTAAAAAGAGCTTGAGTCACCTCAGGACAACCCAATTCAAATGGCCCCTGAGAGGCTGCAGAGTAAGGAAGGATTGCTACATCCAGCCACATCCTTCAGCTCTCCAACACACTTTCAGTATGGAGCACACCACAGGCAAAAGTGAGGAACAATGGTATTGCACCACACACGTCCCACTCAGAAGCTGGAGCCACCTTTGAGACACCGCTGGCCATATTTTTGGCCCATGTACCAATAATTAAGAATGAGAGATAGGACTCTCTTAAATACAAAACAACAAACCCCAAACCCAGCTCCACCCTCCCAACACCAAACCCTTAAGCAATACTGGAAGTATTAAGAGCATTAATTGCTCTACGGCTTCAAGAACTCAACCTCCTGAGAGCGCTGCATTAAAAGATAATTCTGGCTGCCATCTCACAGCACTGTGCTGAGCAGGAAAGCTCCATAACCTGCCATAAATGCAGACAGGAATACAGTATTGCTGTAAATACCATCATGTCTCAGAGCAAAATCGTAGTGACAGGCGCTCTGGTCTGCTGCAGTTTACAATTGCATGGAACAGGGGTGTGGGTAGGGCACAGTAACAAATAATAGGTATAGGTTTCAAAACAGAGAAACCCATTATTTGTAAGAAAGATGCAGGCAGAAGAACTGAAAGGCAAAGTGTATTGATGGATCCTTAAGTCTCTGGATGTTGATCTTATGCTAAAAAATTACTTATCCCCTTTTCCACATTGCCACGATTACTTAGCAGGCATTAAAAAAGGAGGAGAGGAAAAAGGGTAAGAGAACAAAACCTACAATGACTAAAGCTAAATTTAGACACACAACAGAGACAGATAAAGCATCCCAGGGGACCTTACCAGTTTTACACAATAACCAACAGGCTGCTTCCTGTACATAGCAGCTTAAGGTCGGCGGATGTTTATTAGAGGCAGAGGGGAAAGGAAATGCAGTATCTTTGACTGACACAGCGTGGATATATAAGAAGTGCTATTTATGCTTTTGACTTGAATAAGAACCAAAGTGAGTCATAGCTGTCTTATACTTAATATTCCAATTAGAGCTCCAGGAACGCTGAGCACCACTGTCCCAAAAATGCGGGGCTTGTTTACTGTTCCTGACAAGAAATATTAGAGGGTAGGAAGAATTTCAGCTTCTTAAACCCATTACCATCTCTCAGTTAAGAACTGCTGGGGTAGATCAACCTCTTTCCACCCCCTTTGATTTTTTAAAGAGAGACATTAATTATTAAACATTTGTATCATGTCCAGTGGGAATCCAGTCTAGGTTTGAGGCCACACTAAATACAGCTCTGTGGTATGCTAGAGAAATCATCTGTCTGTGTGCTAATTCTTTTCGTTCCTGGAAGCCCTGTAGAAACATGAGAAGAGAGGCAGGCATTTGGTCCACTGTTTTTCTATGAATCAACCTAATATATTATTGAATCAGGAGTTTTGGGAACACAACAGGCATGAGGGGGGCAGGAGCAGGGAGATCTTGTTTAACCACAGCTCTTCCTGCTATCCGGCTATGATGAGGAGCTTTAACCGGAGGTGGGACAGCAAGATGGAAAAATTAGGAACATACTGAGTATTTAATAGAGATCCTTCCCTAGAGAGGCAAACAGGCATTCGCTTGCCATCGTTACGCTGCAGTGAGCTCCAAGAGGAGGTCTTCAGGGCTCCATCGTGCTGATTTAGCTCTGCACTGAGCCTGGGGTACAGCCACAAGTATAACATTTTGGCCTCAGAGGGGTAACATGTTTCATGAGGAAACAAAGCATATGGTGAAGCATCTCGGGAAGACGAGGCAACTTGCTTCTTGGTTGGAAGAGGAGAGACAAGTTTGCTGGAGACTTTGGAACTAAAGGAACGATATTTCATTTTAGGGAACGTGAACTACCCTGTTGTATGTAACCAAATGCTTCCTTCACTCTCCCCTCTGGTGTGAGACGGTAAAGCATAATTACACTTCTCTTACTTGCTCTTTAAAACACCCATCGTTTTCCACAGTGCTGTACAGAAAAACAAACAGTGATCACACTGCTCTCAGGGCTTTACCTGCCTTGGCAGAGGAGACAACTTCTTTCGTGACTCCATGCAGAACAGACATAGTCCCTGAGGTCAAAGGCACACAGGATTTTCTTATTCCCAAAAGCCTTGAGAAGGACACAATGATGAAGGCAGGCACAAGGGTGAAAAGGAACAATCACTCCTTTTCCCTGCCCCCAGGATTATACAGACTTGCAAATAAGAAAGAGCGTATGCCACTCTCCTTGTGGGGGGTGAAGCTGTACACATTGTACATCATCTGAAAAAAATTGCTAATGATTACTGTTCTCTCCAGAGAACAAAACCCCTCGCTCCATCACCCTGGACAAAAGGACAAATATTCACCCTTTGCTCCAACTACCTTTTACCAAAGCTTACGTGCAAAACTGCATACAGTTTAACCCTATTCAAATACATGTTGGTGCAAACCTATCTGCTGGACATGAATCATGCTTTCTCATGTCCATCTGGAGGTGCATCAAGGGGAGGAAAGCTATAGCTGGACATTTTAAAAATATTTCAAATATCATCCCCAACAAATTGGAAGTGAACTCACCTGCCATGCAAGAAGAGCCTCTGCTCTAGTTCGGAACACTGACTTCTAATGGTAATTCTTCATTATCGAGCTGCACATTGTACAATGAGGCTTGGATGTTCAGAGGGTTTGATTTCTGCAGTAGGTTTCCAAGGAGACCTCACCTCCCACCCAGATGTCATGCAACGGGCAGCCACACATCTGAGATTCAAACAGCTGGGCATACTGGCATCATACTGGTATTACTGTGTGCTAGATGCACACAACCGTCCTGAACGCCCGAGTCTTGGTCAAGTGCCTAAAAGGGGAAAACTTTCAGAGGCATCAAGTGCAGTTAGGCACATACCTTTCTTGCTCTGCCCTGCAAGCTGGACATCATCTGGGTAACATGGCAGCAGGATGGAGCTTCAGGCCAGCCTGGAAGCAGCAGTGTGGTCCATAATCTCTGCTTCAGAGATCAAGTACTCTGAGAGGTCCTGCCACCACTTATGCCCTGACAAGCCCCTCTAGATTCAAGCCTCACCTCTACACTAGTGTCCTGCAAGGACTGATTCATGGACACCTCTCTAACATTTAGGCAAGTATTTGCACCATGGAAAGTCACCAAACAAATGTTTACAAAAAATCTATCCTCAATTGCAGATGCCAAGCACTGAGTTGAAGCCACCTCCACTGACTGTTTTGGAAAGGGTAGGCAGGTGGAGACCTTGAATTACTGAGCAGTTAACTTCAGCTGTACATCTCCAGCTTTTCAAACAAGGGAGAAGCAATGCATGTCTGTAGCTACTTCCAAGAGCTCAGCCTTGAGGAATACAAGTCAATCAGTAGTAACAGCACTTCTTGCCCCTCACAGGCCTGCTTTGAATAAAAACGGATACGCTGAAAATTGAAATGATTGAAGTTGGAGATGGGAATGAGTTCACTGTGAATCATATGGCTACAAAAAGGGTATGACATGCACAGCCTTCTGTACGGCACAAGGGAGGGAAGACAGGTGTCTCATGAATTATGAGTAAAGAGGGACAATTTAGGGAAAGTTTTAACTTTAAAAAAAAAAAAAAAAAGAAGAGACCAAAAGCCATTAGATACATAACCTTGTAGTCTAATATGGCCATAAATTAACAGCTGCACTATATTATGTAAATTTATGTTAAATTATTCACTACCTGTCACCATATCCCCATAAAAAATCTACGTACTGACATTTACGAAAAATGACATCTTCTGATAATAGTTTTGCTACATATTTCAGTGGCTGCAATTGCCTTTTAACCATCTTGACTGCTGCTGAGGCAAACACTAGTGAAATAGGGATGCTTTAGGAGGTTTAATGAATTCATTACTATTCACGGATTCACCCTCCAGGAGGGCACCGTCCATGTAAGCCAGTGTCCTTAGGGCAGTACACTTCTTCCTCTAGTTTCAGAACTTGCTGGATAGGAGCCAGGAAGGATCACACAGGTTCCTGCATCTCTCCAGCTATGAGCTGAAATCAGATGCCCCGTAAAGGCCCTGGCTGCACCCGTTCAGCGTTGAATGTGCTGGCCACTGAACACAGCAGGGCCGTGTTCAAGGGATGCACAGCCCAGCTTGTCCTCCTTCACCTGTAAGGAATCAAAGCTATCATCCAGTTGTGGGAACCTGAATCAGAGCTGTTCTTCAGATGAGATGCTTCCTGCATCACACCTGGCTTGAGATGGTCCTTCAGCTTTCCAGCTGTGTACTTCTGCTGACTGTGACTGATACACAAGTGGGACGTCCCAGCAATCCTGCCTGTAGCGAGGCACAGCACACAGGGACACGTTATGCACACTTATTCTAAATAGGACACACAATGAGTTTGGGAACTTGTGTGTGTCATCCTCCACAGCCTCTGAAGCAGCAAGGCAGATGCAGCTTCACCGCACCTTATTTTGGCACCTATGTTAGAAACGCAGCTACCTTAGGCTCCCTTTTTCCCTAGCCCACAGGGAAAGAAACGTTCACAGGGGATCATTCACACCTTAGGACATGACACATTTCCCTCTACGTGTGTCCCTCCCCACCAACTACAAACGGAGCCCATGATGTGGGTTCACGTGAGCCTCACATGAGTTTACTCTCCCCACGCTGCCACTCTGCAGAGACGGTGGAGCCTGAAAAGCAGGCTCTGGCTCTTGCCCTCCTCCTTAAGGGTCTAGGCAAGAAGCTCTGGCTCAGCCCTCCAGTCAAGGAGGGAATCTGACTGGTTTTACTCTCCGTTTGCTAACTGACCTCTAACATCCATCTTATGCACAAACTGCATAATGTGCATGTACATTATATGTAGCATAATATGATCTGCACCCACAGAGCAGCTGTTTGCTAGAGGCGACTGTGTTGTGACTTAAGGTGGCAACAGCAACTGGAGTTCACCAAAAGACTCTCGCTGATTAACTTTGGATCAAGCCAAGGATAAGGAGGAAAACTCTGAAGTTCACTGAGAAATGCGAAAGAAGGTCAGCTGCTTCTGCTTCTTCCTGAGAATTTTTGAGTATAAGCTAAGAAAAGAAGCAGCAGGCAAAAGATAAAAGAAAATCCGGGCGCCCTCCTATTAAGCCAAAACCGATGCAATAAACTACTAATGTACTTCCAGGGCCACTGTCCCTAATTTGACCTTGCAGTTCTGCTCAAAAACATTAAGCCAACATGTCAGAGATGGGAGAAAGGGAGAGGGGATATATGTTAAATAAAGAAAGAATGGAGGGAGGGGGAGGGAAGGCAGAAGAATAAACAAGCTTTTGCGACAGCAGGAAGCTCTCTCTTAATTCTGAGATAATGAAACGCTTCTAACCAGGCCCAACTGCTGAATATTACAAGAGCCATCATCTCGTGTGGATTGCATGCAGCTTTATTTTCTACTCCCCTGCATGGAGTGAATATGATTCACAGCACAGTCACAGGAAACAGTCATTACTATTTATTTGGAGCAAGATGAGTGACTGCTCTAAACAGCATCAACTGCACCTGCAATAGTGCAGACTCTTTTTTTATTAAGCACAACCATACCCTCTTTTTTTCCCCTTCTTCTCTTCAATATTCTCTTCACAATGAGCATTTTATTACGGTGCTGGCTGCGTAGTTCAAAAAGGGAAGAGGCAAATTTACAACAATCATTAGAGAAGATGCAGAAGCATGGCAGCAAACACTAGCTTCACCACTTTGTGTGCACAGAAACATCCCCACACCATGCACATGCCACACAAACAGTATGTACACAAACATGGAGAGACAATTCATAAAGTATAGCCAGGCATAATACAATTATAATATAATAATATGCCTGGCTGTGGGCAAGCCTCCTTGCCCCCATTTCGTATTTTTGCTGCAGCTGGAACATGTCAGAACGCTCTGAACTCACTCTGCTCCAGACAGCCCCAAAAAACAGCTCGTCTCCCTCAACCCCTAGAGCAGCTCCTCCGTTTTCTTTACAAGACACTGCTCACAATTTTGCTGCAGCAATTTATCTCTGGCTACACAGAGAGGTGAGCAGCCTGCTCCCCAGCTTGCTGCTGCTCTTTCTCCTGCTGTACTTCAGGAGCCGATGCTGAAGCCTCCCTGGCCCCCAAAACACTGCACCTATGAGGTGACAGAGCCTCAGCTAATTCCTACCCCACCATTATTGCCCCCTTCAGCAGTCTCTGCCAACAAAGGCATGTTTTTAGACCGCTATTTTGAATTTAATATACAGCTATAGAAAATTCAGAGTGCTCAAAGCACAGACCTCTCTCTCGTCTATAGCCTTTATTGCCCAAGTACATGCACCTGATGTGCTTATAAAAAATGTCCTTGCTGGCAAAATCCTCTTAAAATGGCACAGCTCTGTTTTCTGCTGGTTTCAGGCCAGCAGTAAGGAGAAGCTAAGGCCATTTCATCCCTCTGCTGTAGGTATCAGTGTCTCAAGTACCTGCATCCTGTGATGCCATTAAAAGCTTCAGAGGATTAAAAGTGTGGGTTTTCTTGTTTGTCTAACAAAGTAAGGCACTTCACAGTATAATGGATTGCTCTTGAAAACTAACACTCCTAATAGCAGCTAACAGATGCACAGACCAGATTGTTTTTTCCATAGTGAACTTGGGTACTTATTTTTTGTAAATTATACGTGGCCTCTGAAGCAAGCTTGATTTCAGACCACAACACTTATGGGAACGTCCTATTTCTATACGGTCACTGTGGACACTCTATATGGACAACACGTGACTGACACAAAGCAAGCTCCCTCACCAAACAGGGAGCAGTGCAGAGCCCAGCACCCTCATGAACGAGGGACCACGGTGAGACCAACACCACAAAGGAGAGCAAGAAGGAAGTACAGAGCGTGGAAGAGGGGACAGGTAACAGAGGGGAGAAGGGGGGAAGCAAGGACTTCGTGGTGACCTGTGCTCTGTTTACACCACAGCAGTGTGGTAATCACCTGTATGTCCAGCACCCAGGCACTAAAGCAGTTGGCATAGATAAAAAGATGGCAGAAAAAAAGCAAATTAATAGGGTTAATACATAAACCACTAAAAACTGCTTTTGACTGGTCTACAAGATATAAATGTTCCTAGCCATTGCATTGCATGCTGTATGCTTTTCCCCAACTGGTTTTAAAAGATCTCTTAAGACTGTTTCTCCTACCACTGCCTAGCAAAGGACTATTACAAGACAACTTACTTTCCAACTGAGGGAGGGTTGCACCCACCTTGGGTGTCAGCAACTGCAACTGGTGCCCTGCGAGGAGAGCAGCACAATGCCCGTCTCTACCAGGCTGAGAGCTCTGCTCCATCATCCACAGCGACAGACTTTGCTGGCCAAGAAATAAGGACTCTCATTTCATTGTTGCAAGAGTATGTAGAAAAGTGGAAGCAGTCTTGTATCAGGCAGGTGAGAAATACATCATTCCCAGCATAGGTCTTTTCCTGATTCCAAAAAGAACGTCTTAAATCCCGAGGCAGAAGGACCATCAAAGGCAATCCCAGTTACAGTACAGTTTGCTTTGCAATATAGACACTAGCTCACTAGGAGCTGATCCTGAACTATTATCACTTCACTTTTGCCTTTGATAGCCATTAGTCAAGCAATATCTGGGGGCAGATTCTCCTCCCGGTTACAGCACAGTGACCCTCTGAGCTGACAAGGTTATTCCGTATTTATACCCCCAAAACTGAGAGGCAGGTCTCATATTTTATTTTTTTGCAGCCGGAGGTAGCTGAGGTGAAGCGTGGGAATAGGCTCAGAGGAGCTGCAAGGGAGCAGCCCCTCACGGACAGGAGTAGCACAAGGGTATCCGTGCTCGCAGGGCCAGGTGGAGGGAAACCGGCTCTGACCTGGCCGGGGAAGGAGTTGCCCCATGTCCTCAGTCATGGGGACTTCCCAGGGGACAGGTCACCATCATGCCAGCATGCTGAGGGCTTGAGTGTTCATCACGCTTGCCATTGCTGTCGGAGCCCTCCCTCCTTGGCACCATCAGCGTGGTGCCTTCCCCACCAAATTATTTTAAGCAAAAGCCAGGGTTTGAAGCAGAAAGTGCTTCTCAACATGTGAACTCTCAGCCTGTGAGCAGAGCGAGAGCTGCAAAAGATTTGTGGGTTCCCCCCTGCCCTCAGTGTTTAAATGATTAATTAAAAATTTCTAGAAACCAATTCACAAAAGGAGAAAGGGCAGATTTTCAAAACTATCAGCTTGTAAATGGAGCAGAGCCGATTCTCTGGCAACTCTTCTAACAAGGTTTCTTTTTTCACAGTATTTGTTTTATGCTTCCTAAAGATCTGTCCCTAGTCTAAATCCCAGCAGGGGGAGATGCCAGTGGAGTTTAATTACATTCCACCTATGGGGAACATTCAAGGAACAGAGCTCTGAAAAGAACTCCACAACTTGGTCTAAAAATAATAATAATAAAAAAAAATATTAAAAAAAGGACAAAAGTAATCTGATTAAAGCAATGATACGAATGTGCTGCGTCTCCTAACCATAGGTTTAAAACATTCTCTTCTTACAAGTCACAAGGCAAAGAGCCAAATTCTCTACTGAAGCAAACAGGGTATCTATACCATCAATTTACAACAGACATTCAGCATTCAGGCCTATGGCTTAAGTAAATAGTTATGAGAAGTAGCATTTTAAAGGGTCTTGGTGTTTTCTTTTTTTTTATTGTTTTATATAAACTAGATACGCCATGTACTGTGGTGAAAATCCTTGTGATTCAGGACAGGTTTTAGCCTGGCCATAAACCATCGTTATTGTTTCAAGGGATTAAAAAGGGCCCTGTGCTCTGCTGACTGGGGTGCATGTGTGCACGCACTGCACAAGCAGCCTCCTGGGCCCCAGCAGATGCTGGAGGCACATCTCACCCCCACCAGGAGGGTGGGCAGGAGCTGAAGACATGCACATTAAATGCAAAACGGAGACTCACCGATCCACAGCCGTGACATGGGAATCCGCTGCCCTCAGCACAAGTGTGAAGGAGATGGAAAGAAAACTGCAGGCAGCCTCCTCCAGGTGTAATTCTTTAAATCTGGAAAAGCCATCTAGCTGAAATATCTTTCTCTGCAGGAATTGGGCAAACGACTCCTGTGCGTTCTGCTGGGACACCTGAATGGTGGACTAGACAGTGAAGGAAAAATATTGCATTCAAAGCTGAGAGGGAAAACTAGGCTTTTTCACCATTCCCCCTTCCAGTACTCCTAAATCAGCCACCTCGCTGTTCTGCAACCGGATGCGATGAGACCCAACCTCAGCACTCAGAGATCAGCTCCCAAGAGGGGCTGCAAAAGGGATGGGGAGCAGCACTTCTCCACCGACTATATGGACTCGGTATTATGTCCTGCTGTACACAACGGAGAGACTTTCTACCAAACAAGCACTGAAATATTTAATCATTTGAAACATTCAAGTGCGAGAAAATTATCAATGAAACTAATTAAGAATCTTGAGATAATAAGCACTGATGACAAAATGTTCTACTCTAGCGCCTGCCATCAGGCAGTCAGGATTTATAGTATCTGTCATTTATAAAACTTATACCCTGAAGGATCTCAGTACTCTTCCAAAATGCGTGCTTCCACATACAGATAGTCCTGCTCCCCAAGGTGACTCGAACTACTCATGCACACGCAGCAATCGTCCCCAGATTAGGGGTCAGGACTTCAGATCACAACTGTGGAAATACATGTATATACAGCATTCCAAGCAGAGAAGCTGGAAAGTGCCGGCTTTGATATCTGCAGGGCCAGGTCCTGAGGTCTCACCTACTCCAGCTTTATCACGGAGACCCTGAAGGGCAGGCCACAGGAAAGTGAGCCGAGAACACACTGAGCAGATGCGGGGAGGGAGAAGGTCATGGATTCGACAAAAAGCCATGGCGCCAGCATTTTACGCGCCGGGATTTTTCAGCAATTTAGGACAGGAAGTGAACCGATGTCAGGCTGCAGATGGGTCTTTAAGCAGCCAACATGTAAATGGAGTTTGGCAAACATACCGCGACTAACAGCCTTTTTTTTTGTGTGTGTGTGAGAAATGCCATTTTTAGATACAGTCAGAGAAACGTTGCCTTCTGCCTGCTAAGAGCAGGTGTACAGATGTCGACAGCAAGTTCAGGCGAGTGCCAGGTACTTGAGAGTTGTCACTGGGTATGTAAGCTGCCTAACACCATCTCCAAGCTTTTGCAGTAGGCAGGTTTTAATTTTTGCTGAGGTTTTCGACGAACTGCTTCTCTAGCAGACCCTGTCTCTGGGCTCAACAGCTCAGCATAGCCTGGGTTTTATTTCATCTTTGTTTCTGAGTTAAGCCCTCTACGCCAGGCCAGCTTCTAAGTGAGGAAAATGGTAGGTCTTTCTGACTCACCAGTGCAGCTCCCGATGAGCTGCCCACGAGACAGGTACAGCTAATCTGAAATGACGCCTGGTAACTGCAACATGTAATTTCAGACTCAAGGCACCAATTTCCCAGTCAGTTTGTAGCTACACTGTGTTACCATAACGGGTTCTCTGCACAATTATCACAACACTTAGTAAGTTATTCATTTCCGAGAGAGCTAAGAAACCTTGTAAATGATTTTCATTTTAAAGAAAGCAGACATATCCCCCTCTGGAATAAACAAATAGCAAAGTTTCTCCCCCATATTTTGTTTATTATTAATGCTTCACAAATAATATTATTCCATCATTAGTATTAAAATATCTTTACTTTAAAAAAAATGTAATAAACAGGCAAGAATTTAAAACCCAGGTGTGTATGCCTTTGTGGCAATGGCACGCATCAGGCACAGGCAGTTTGAATATTTTATACTTCATAATTTTTTTCTTAAATAATTAACTAGCTTTAACCAGTGATTGTCCAGTCCTACCAGTGCTGTGGGTTTAACTGCACATTACATCTCCGAGTGTTCTCCCCACTTCAAATCCAGACAAAATACATCCCTAAGCTCTGCTGGATTTTTAACTTAGAGATCTGTTTCCTACCTCGCTCTGAAGAACAACGTACATCCATTTCCTACAGCTTTCCCTTCTGCAGCAAACCCCAACAGCTCCAGTTAATCTCTCTTGTGTTCACTGGATGGACCAGCATTCAGTCTAGTATCTCTTAGCACAGTGGGGGAACCTCCTAGCTCCAGCTGGTAATGTGGGCTCGTTTGATTCTCTGTTTGCCTCTTGCAGTCCAGAAATGAAGAGGTTAAAATCTCATAGCTTGATGTGATTACTGCATTGCTGACAGTAATGCAGAGCTGGACCAGGAGACGAGGTGTACTACACCACGGACGAGTTGTACCCTTTGGATAACACACTGAAATTAAACCCTTTCTCCCCCTCGCCGGCTTGGAAAAGAAAGTTCTCCCAAAAGCTTCTTCAAAAAAATCTACTACCAGGAATGACCTGGTCTATAATTACCATCCCATAGCATAGCCCAGTGCTGAAGGATATATAAGTGTATATATATTTAGATGCATAAAGATGCACATGAGGGCTTGGTAGCATTTGCCAACGCACTGCTTAGAATTTGTATATCTGCCTATGCACAGCAAGTGTTTCATGGCTACCACATTTCTCTGCAAAGTCTGAGCGTTAGTGGGATTAAAATTATTACTTCCTTAATCTGAAATGCTAAAAATATAAAAGACAGTATTCAGATTTCAATTCAGTTTCAAGCAACCATTCCAGCAATTAGTTTTGACTTGTTGGGAATTAAGAGATCTGGTAAAATTGTCTTCCTACAAAACAAAACCTTCACCCCCAACTTGTGACAACACTTTCCACCTACTTTCTCTTTGTGTATTTATAGAACTATAGAAACAGGAAAATAATATATTGACAAAAAGACCTAACAACACTTAGAAACACTTAACTCCACTACCAACTACAACACTTGAAACAAGGGCGCACTGAGCGAAACCAGGTCTGTGAGATAAGCTTGGTAAGATTTCACACTGGTGGAGATTGCTTTTAGAATACTCTATCCAATTCTAATATCCACATTTTCCAAAGGATGTTAAAAACCCATAGGTGAACCTCTGAAAACAGGCACACATACTGTCCAACTTCTAACAAAAANGGTGATATTGCTGCAGTTTACAATTATAGTCACACAATAAGGAGAAAATACTTTTCCTAGGCAAAGGGTCTTTTGTACAGCAGTCCAAGAATGATGGAAGCTCAGGGGACTCTGAGGGCAATAAATTGAAAATGGAAACAAACCTAATCTTTATTTAGGAGAAGTATAATTAAGTAAGGGAAAAGGTGAAACAAAATTGTGGTAAATTCACTCTTGCCAGAAAGGTTAGGGTAGAAGCAGGAGGTCTCCTTGCATGACATTCCCAGACCTATTTATGCAGGATGTCAGGACTGGTGGTGAGATGAATCCTTACGGCAGGAATGGGGATGAAATCAGAGCCCAGTTCCAAACGTTGCCAAACATGGAAAAAGTTCACATCTGAATGTTGTGACCTGAATCCATCTATGGTTTTTTTCTTGTAAAATCAGAGCTAGGAGAGAAAGCAGGATGTTCACTTTGCACTAAGTCTCTGTGCCCTTGCATTGTTCTCCATTTAAGTGCACTGTTAAGGCTCCACTGATAATAAAAGATTGATTTAAAAGACCACTCTACAACCTAAGCAAACACTGAGCCTGGTTAATGTTACATATCATATCCTCTTGTCATTTACTGCTACTCCACGTGTTTACTGTGTCTCTCGCTCCCCCTCAGTACCAGCCCCAATTTACAGCAGAGCAGCTGGTCCTCTGGGGCTGAGTGTACAACTGTAACCCTGAGCCCAGCAACAGCAGCCTCTTGATTATAAAAGCACAGCACTGATCTACTCAGGATCTGAACCAAAGCAACATCCTCCCGAGGCTTTGGGTCAAGTCTTTGCAGATTTCCTAAGTGACAGGCATCTCTGTTACTACTCTACAAGCTGAACTTAATCTCCGGTAAAATCCAAAATTTAATCAAATTATCTGCATTCCTGTATCAAGGTTCCTACTTCAGTCCAACAGAGAATATAAAAGAAGGTGGCGTGAACAAAAAAAGAATAAAAAAAATGTTTCCACACCATCTTTAACTTTTATAAGAAAATTATTATTTTGCATGGGATACACTTCTTATTTCAAAGTCAGTACACAGCATGACAAAAACATCCACGTTCTTCCCACTAATAAAGAAGGAAAACTTAATGGAGTGTGTCATGTTTTGTCTTTTCTTTCTCTTATCGTTTTTTGAATTGCTGGTTTGCTTTGCGCTCCTTGCCAGCAAGATGAGTATTGCTCCTTTCCTTTAAATAACTGGATTGTAAGAACAAGAGATGCGTCTTTAAGGCCTGATTCTCAGTTGCACTAAGGTCCTGCTATGGCAGCATAAACAGGCCTTACCATAGTTGCAAGCACTTGTTTATACGTTAACAAGACAGCATCACGCAGGAATGAGGTGATGATAATACTGCTGCAGATAAAGTGTGAGGATGATGTACACGCACCTTGACAGTCCATTCCCATTACAGGACTGGTGAAAGAGGGCATAAATGTAAACTGAGAATCAGGCTTTTGGTTTGAAGTTACCCCGGATAGAATTTGTAGGATTTATATGTTTAATTAACGCAAAATGTGGAAGGTTCCACAATCCTATAAAGACAACATGTTAAAGACAGTTTTGCCCAACACTTCTAGAATAGCAAAACTTGCAACAATGGGACAAGGATAATTAAAAAGATTACTAAAGTATTTTGTTTCGCTTGTTCTTCTTGGGGTCCTTCATTTTCAAAGTCAGGAAAGACATTTTATGGTATCTAATTAAAACAACTGGGAGGGTTTTTTTTTTAAACAGATATACTAATTTAAACAGAATTAATTCAGTGAAGTCCTATGCCCTTGGTTGTACAGAAGATTAGACTGCACAGTAACAAACTCCTAAACTTAAAATCTATGGTTTAATGAATTTCATAGACAATACCTCTTTTTTCCACCTGCAGAATGGAAAGGAGTGTGCTTTGTAGGGACTACTCAAAACACTGGCAAAACCACAATTTGCATTTCTGTTCTTGCATAGGGTGATGCATGCACATCCTTTAATTTGTGCACACCAGTACACCTATTGGTTTCAGTGATTTGGACCTCTGATGACAGTCACTGTATTTTCACTTAAACCCATTGGGGAAACACCAGACGATTTTACAAAGGATTCCTTGTGGGATATAAGTTAACCAGAACATGCAAATATTGCTTGATGAGTTCTTTATTTCCCATGCCAAAACTTTTAAATTCTCTGTGCCTCACCCTGAAAAAGCAGGGCCATTAATATTACAAGCCTTGTAGGTACATTTAGAGGTCTGTATTTATGTATCATTTGGGTGTTATCATATGAAAAGTGCTAAAATAACCTAAAATATTTAGCAAAGATTCAGTATCTTGCTCCCACCGGCGGAAGTCTGCAGTGCCGAAGTGGCACAGCACCAAACCTAAAGAAAAGAAAGTTGTTCACCTGACAGTTACAGTTTGGGTTAAACGTTGTTCAAACCTGTAGGTAAAGCAATCACTCGCCTCTCTGGGTAAATATAAGAAACAGATAAGCTCCATTGCAGAATCAAGTAAGGAGGATTACAGCCCCTGTGTGAAGTCACACAGGCGACTGTCGCAATGCAAAATGACAAGCAAGGTTATGAGCAAGGTATCTGCGGGCAGAGTGGTTTCTCCAGGTAGTTCTCTGCACAGACCTGTGTGTTCAGGAAAGAAGGAAAATGATCAGAAAAGGAAAACAAAGAAGGAGATGAGGAAGCACCAGAAGCACGGCAATCCCGGCTTGGTGAGGGGACTCCCACTGTCCAGGTCGCTCCACCAAGCTGCGAGCGTAGGAACCACATCCTGCTGCTCGATTCCTGCTGGGCTGGGCAAAAAGTCAGTTTGCACGTTCCTTCTAAATAAGTAGGGTCACTTCAAAGATATTTGGATCCTAGCTCTAAGCCAAACAACCCACAGGCCCTGAAATTTCAGCTGCCTGCTCTGCTCAACACAGGTAATCCATGTAAACAGCCAACAAATTATGATATGGCACAAAATGTTGGCATCTTTCTCAGTTGACAATGTGACCACATCTGCAGAGGTATGCCTTTCAGTACCGGAGCTTGCACACTCCTGCGGCGAGGGATCAAGCGCTCCCAGTTTGCATCCAAATTGTGCATTTCATCTCACATTGAGCTTGCTCAGGCGACAGGCAGTATTTTAGGTAACAACCTACTACTTTTCTTGCTCCTCATATCTCCATAGGAAATTGCTGGTAGTCATGACTTTCTTATTAAAGAAGGTATCAAACACATACAAACGTTCTAAAATAACAAGCCGTTGGGGGAAAAACCCACAACCTGTGACACTATCTGAAGTCATGCATGCAACTGGTGTCAAGCTGTGCCACTTAAAAGCACTTCTGCGGCACCCACCTATGACAGCCCGGCAGCGCGTATTTGCGAGTTTCTCAGAGGCAGGGAGTAAAATGCTTTCAAATATCACCTTATTGCCCCCAACTTCTCCTCCCAGCAGGGATCTCCACTGGCTGGTTTCTACCAGGCAGGTAGTGCAAGACCACTTTTAAATAACAATTTCTCCCACTACTTGATTTCTTCGCCCCAAAGCCTGGGGACGCATATCTGAGCACTGGGGTGCCAGCACCGCAACGTATCCTCAGCACAAAGCCGAATATGCCAAAGAAAGTTAGCCACGGGGTCACCAGAGACTTTGGTGGTGAAATCCAGGGAGTTTGAACATTTCCAGAGCATCCATCGCAAGCAAAGCTGCTTGTGAAGACATAGTCTTCAAGAGTGAAGGGCAATGGCACAAAGCTGGGAGAGTGCCATAATTTGACAAACCGCAAAGGGGTAGCTGGGCCCTCCTCCTTGGAAAAACTCACCTTTGGGTGAAGGGGCCTTCATACTGCTGGCAAACTGTGAAGTGAAATTCAAGTAAACCCCTCGCGACTACTCGCCCCCTCTCCTCTTACGCTGAAACAACATCAGAGCTATCTGCCGGTGGTGCTTAAATACTTGTGTTTTTCACATCACAGAGGCAGGAGTTTTGGACCCCCTGACTCCTAGACTTACATACCTTTGGAAATTAGCATAAACATCTCAGCTGGTTACCGATGTGATTAAGATGTGCCTCCACTTGGCAATTTTTCCTTTGAAACAAAGCAAAGGCTTTCATTTGTTAAGTGAAAATTCCCCGGTGGAAACCCCTCTCTCTTTTCCTCCCATTTCTGACCCCATATTGGGCACTTTAATCTAATTTTGGTTTGAGGTTTTAGAAGCTGAAGGCTGCTTCTGGAGATCACTGAGGGAAAAGAAATCACTGGGAGGAACACCACACTTTGAACTGAACGTCCCTGGCACAATGCATATTGGAAAAAGCACTAAGAGCATTTCCCAATCAATGTAGCCGTATTTTTCACACCCAGTTAGAAGAAATGGAAACCTGCAGTAAATAATGCTGCTTTGCACAAGTCCAATTACCCTAAATGATAAATTGCCTAATTATTTCAGCTCTAGAGTCTTTCCCAAGTTCTTTATCCTTTTCTTTGTAGTCACTGTCTGCAGAACAAGAGCGTTTGACTGTTACTAATTAGTGAGAGAGAAAGATGCAGGACACTTAGTAAATTCAGTCCCCTTTAAATCCATCTTACAGTTATTTTTCCCCATCACGGAGAAAAAAAGGTAATAATTTATTTAAAAGCTGCTCTGCTGGAAGAAATTTTTTCTCCATGACTACACTATGATATTAAAACAGTCAGCTTTTGTTTTTTACATTCTCCAGAACGCCAAAAGATTAAAGGCACAGCAAGGTTATATTAACACCTTGAAATTATCTGTAAGGTTCTCTACTTATCAGGCTATTAAATCTTCATTCCTGACTGCCCAAAATCTTTTTCATATCGTATCCTGAGTGCATATGAACTTGACGCATCTTGAACACAAATTCCAAAAAGCAAGAGCTCTTAAAAGTGTTTTGTTCCAGCTCACAATACAATGACTTTCTGACATCTTGTTACTTCCTTGTTCCTTCGTTTAGATCAACAACTGCAGCAAGAGGCTGTGGATAATTGCCCAATGTTCAGAACTTTTTCACTTCTCAATTTGCTCCTTTAAATTTGAAGTGTAACTAGGAGTATTGAGAAAGATATTAAAGTTTATTCAAAACGTCCATTGCCCAGAAGGTCAAAATCATTTTAATGCATTCCTTCTTTTGACTTGAGGGTGTGTTAAGCATTTAAAAAAAAAAAAAAAGTATTAAGTATTTTTTTTCTCCCCCTTATTAACAGAAACTTTTCTGAAATTCAATTTTTGTTTAAGATGCATGTAAAATCAAAATGTTTTAGATATAAAATTAGTCTTTTGTTGAATTCTGAAAGCAGAGATTTCACATAGGTGGAAAGTATAGTCTCAACAGTACTAAAGAATGAATTCTTCTGCTTGCACAACGTGCCCTAATGTGCTATGCCTCAGTGGCAGCCAGGAAGGATAATTTCTAGGACTGAGAAAGTAACTGAGTTTGCAGTCTCATTACATCTGAGACCTGACTAAGGAAACCGCAGAATTTGGTAACAGTTATTAAATGAGTCTTCATTCAAACACCTATTTATCCACTCAGTGTTGGCTAGAAACCAACAGTCCAGTCCATACAAGCTCTTGGTGTTTCTAGTGTATAAAAGTTCTCAGTCCCCCTGATCAAGGCCCCGAATGCTTATCTCAGCGGCTGCTACAACGGTGAAATTCCATCTCTGACCAGCCCACTTCCATAGAAAGCATTTTGGGGCACTGACCAAAACATTCAAAACGTGACCGGTTACATTGAAGTACAAGTTTTTTGGTTGCTTTGAAGGATTTGATTTTGGAAAAGACCCGCAACCCGTCTTTTGAAAACCAGACATCAAATTGGTTGGCAATACTAGTGAAAAATTGGTATCATCCAGTTCTCTGAAACAGTAAAATCTATTAACTGGTGTGAAATGGAACAGTCCTCGAATAGCATGTGTTTCCTACTTTTCTTTGTGTTTTCCTGACTACTCCCTCTGCACCAGTCTTGCTATCTGGTTAACTAAGGAAATCTTCACTCATATCACTGGAAGACCACTACATTTCTAGAGCAAGGGCACACCCAGAAATACCACTTTTTCTTTCTTACCATAGTAAAAGGGAAGCATAAGATGAAGCAGGACAAACAAGACAAAAGCCATCTCACACTGATTAAAAGTAACACACAAACACATTGTTAGAAATGGAAATTACTTAAATATATATGTGCTGCCAGGGTAGTAGAGAAGGAAAAAAAAAGGGGGGGGGAGGAGGTCACAAGAAGTTCATTCCACCAAGAACTGCTTTACATAATCATGAAATGCAAACTAGTTTCCATTCCTTCTGGCACAGGCTCATTCAGCCTTCACTTTGAATGCTTATTGACAAATAAATGGACTGGTTACTTCCTATTAATGCTACCTAATTTATGTACATACCTGGAGGAAAAATTCCATTTTGACCTCACATTCATACAAGCTAAGATCATTTTTAAGCTATGAATATGTTGAATACAAGTTTAATTTCTTCTTGGTTGCTGCTGGGGATTTGCTGTTTCTTAACAAATTAGGCATGTGTTCTCCTCAGCTCAGCTTTCACACCTTATGCATATACTATGTGCAATTCAGGAATCTGTGTGGAACTTTCAGATGAAAGACCTTCTTTTCTTCAGCCATGATTCAGTCTCTCCCTCCTCCTCTCTCTCATATGCAGGCATGTGTGCACATACACAACTTGTTAGTCATTTTTGTTTTATGAGCTGTTCCTTCTCTTCCTCTGTCTGTGAAAAGTCCTTACCAAGAAAGTGATACTTGTTTTCACAAATCTCAAGAGTCACTGTTGTCCTGACCAAGGAAAGTGCTATTAAAGCAAGATTTTATCCCTTTGATAAGGGATAAAAGGGATCCCTCTAAGTCTTGAAGGCATCTCAGAAGTAGACAGGTCAGTGGAGATCCCCACAGCAGACGAGGATGCCAGGGCTGGACTAACATCTTCATCCCCTGAAGAATCTGCCTGTCAATCTGGGGACATGGAGGGATCTCATTCCAAATGGATGCTAACTAACATAGAGCTTGAAGATACTTCTTTATTTAGTTTAGTGTTTAATGTTCCCCAGGAGACAAGTTCCTGCCTGATGAATGCAATTGGCTGATAACACTGAGACACAGTGTGGGGTCCTGACACAGATGTCCAAGGCCACCCTCTCTCATTTGTAAGTTCTTTCAGGGCCAGATGGTTTGGTTTCTCTGATTTCTTGCACCTGAGGTTGTGCCTATGCCTGGCTGTCCTCCCTTTCATTGCTAGGTATTTACAATTCAGCAGCACGTACCTTATGGAAAACCTTTTGACTCCTAACTACCATGAAAAAACCCTATATATATATATACATATATATATATCAGTGTAATACCTTTCCGGACTTGACCCCTACTTCACACAGAAAAAACTCCTGAGTGCTAAACAGACTGCCATCCAAAGATCAGGCACTTATACCCATGAAGGGCATCCCCATTCCTGAGAAGTCATGCCACGTGCACCTCTCTTCCTGCCATATGTAACTCCTCTGGCAAGACTGGTGAGAGCATGTCCCTCACAAAGTCGTAGAGGGGAGTGGTGCTATTTACCGTGGTTTGAGCTTATCTCCTTACTCACTTCTGCAAGGCTCAACTGCCCAGTGCAAAATTTGATCTACCAATTCTACCTGGAACTACGCTCCACCCTGCAAATAATGTTACCTATCTGTAGCTAAAAAGTTAACACTGATACTGGTAGTTAGCATTGATTAAACACTGATATTGGTATGAATTTGGTTTTCTCTGTCGCTGCGGGAAGTACGTTGATTGCCGTATAATGTCCAGAGTGGTACACAGGAGCAGTTGGGATATGAATCCTGAAGAAAACTGTAACCAGTTTCTTACTCAGCAGTAATATTTTTCCTTAGGTTAAAAGCAAATATGCTCTTTCCGCCATAAAAGCCTCAGATGGAAGGGGGGGGGGGGGGAATAGAAAGATGAGAAAGATGGGGAAGATGCATCCTTCCCTTTACTTCCTCTTTAACCAAACCTGTCTAATCACATTTAAAGTACTGTATTATTAACATCTTCACCATTAAACGTTCCATGTCACCAGAAAAATTTATTCTTTAACATGAACCCTGTAAGAGTGATAGTGGGTCAATTATTACGAGCATGGCAAAACACCAGGAAAATTCAGGGGTGAAAATGAGTATGTCTAGCATACATTACCTGAGACTCAGTTTTGCTCAAGAATAGCAATAAGGCAGAGTCACTGAGCAACATGTGACATTGCAAGCAAAAGATAAATTAGCCTTCATGGGCAAGAGACTGATAAGCTTGAACTGAACGAATGGAAAAATAAAAGTTTGGGGTTTTTTTTGGTTTTGTTTTTTTTTTTTTTTTTTTTTACTTTGGTGAAGAGGGGTAAATGAACCCTGCAATGTCAGCAACAAAAAAAAGTTCCTTTAAATAGGGGCACATTAATCATCTCAACAACACCTCATTCCAGGCCATATAGAATCACCAGTTCTCAGCTGTCAGAAGGATTTCCCCAGGAAAAAAATAAGTGTTTTTCACACCCAGGTTGTCTTTTTGGTAAGGTTCCTGGAAAAGTCAAGGAAGGGGGACAATGCCAAGATACCATTAGGGTTTAAAACATTGACTTTGTTCCTATAAGCTAACAGTAGACTTTTCAAAAAAGCAAAGCCAAAACATTCCTAAAAGACACCCTGGACTTACCAGCTGATTGACTCAACTCTTTCCATATTATAAATAACCTGACTCTCCAGGAAGTGCTTATCTTTTTAAGAGGTACCTGCGGAGAGCAGAGACCTGTAGATACAGTGTAAGAATTACAAATACATGGTAAGCAAAAAGATTCGCCCTCATGTGGCTCCTGGCTGGTCATACTCTTCCTGCTTGCCCATCCTTCTGCCAAAGGACGACTGTGGCTGCCTATAAATCACAGCTTCTGTAAAGTGGGAGCAAGCAACGGTGATCTTCCAGAAAGGCCTCCAAAGACAACTTCTCTGGCTGGTGCTGTGAGGGTGCCTGGAACAGAAGGCAAGCCATGCAAAGAAATACCTGCTAAGGCTTGTACAGTGAGCAAACTGAGCCCAAGCTTTTCCCCCTAGATGCTTCCCCTCAGCATTTGAGTCTAGGAACAGGCTTGTGGCAAAGTGGGGGAACACGAGGCGGCCTTGGGCTTAAGAGCTTTCTCAGGCTACCTCTCCTTACACAGCAGAGACACAAGTCGGTAAAGAGATGAAAACCCCAAGTCTCAGAGGTCCTTAAGTGGTTGAAATTTAGGAAGAGGTAGGAACCAAAATAACCTCTGCCCAAGAAAAGTGACTTTAGGTCTCCCGAGTCCAAAGCCTGCATTCAAATCAGTAGATTCTAGACACTGAGAGAAGGGGGGAAATGCAGGAAAGGGCTTATTGTCTTCTCCTAACTTAGCAATCTTCAACCTGTATGTACAGAAGCACCATGAGACAAAGATAATTAACTGATTTCAGACACTGAGCAATTGTATGAACTACTGCAGAAATATAACCTAACAGCATTCAGACTCTACATGTTTAAAAGCATCTTTTTATTTGTTAACAACAAAAATGATTGCTGAGAGCTGACACTCGTGAATGATGTGAGGCTCTGCAACATCTTCTTAAACAAAGAAATCAAAGAGGGTCATTTCCTTCAACAGAATAAAGAGCAATGCCATACAATATTGCTTGTGCTTACTGGTTTTGTATGTTTTGTGCGTGTATGTGTATGCATGTGTAACAGCAACTCTCTCCTGTGGACTTTTTTCTGCAAACTATTTACAATTCAGTCTCCCTTGATAAACGCAAGCCTCCACCGTCAGCAATATTTGCTTAGTGAAGCTTTGTCTCTGTAGTTGCAAGCTTCTGAGAGCATAGTGCCTTGAGATACTGCATGAAAGGCACCAAACTCATGCAAATTGTTGTGGTAATTCCCTGACAGTGCCATCTCTCTGACTTTCACCTCTCATTTTCACTAATGCTCAGAGAAAGCAGTCTGTGCTACCAAGGAGATTCTCTGCATAAACAGCTTAAAAAACTGAAGTACTCAATCAGGCACAGAGGCACCATAAAAGTAGTCCTACCTCTCACTGCTCTCTGGGAATTTTATGGGAAGGAAAAATTTTGAAATGGCAAAATCTCTTCACAATAAGACATCTCCATTAGACTGCAGAGATACTAGTAAAGGAGCTCTTCGATGTGAAGAACAGAATCATAAGCTAGTGTAAAATAGCATGACTCCACTCAAGTCAATGATGACCTGCCAAGTTACCCTAGAGGAGCAACTGCCACACCCAGTATGTTTGATAAATTACAGTGCCAAAGTCATAAATCATAAAGGAGGATCTTATGTATCAGTCCAGTTCAACCCGGCCCATTCACAACTGACCACGCACAGCAGTTAAAATGGAATTAAACTGTACCTTTTCATAAATGAAACTATGGATTGCAATGACTTTGGGCTGGCATCATTCAATATTATCGACATGAAGGAATACAGTTGAAACATAGTCTGGTCAACATTTTCAATTAGACATATTGAGAATATTCCTGGGCCCTAGAGCAATAGAAAAGCAAATATTTATGGGAACAGGAAGATTTCTTTCCATTAAAGAAAAACTGCTGAATCTCCATTTAAATAGTGAAAGAGTATGGCAGGACTTCAAAGTTTCTTTAAACTTTATGGGCTCTAGCCAGTGGTGAAAATGTTGGTAAGTCACACCAGCACTGAACAGTTATGCTAGTGCTTTATGTGGATAGGAAATTGGACGGAGTAGAGACATGCTGGGGCTTATCCTGCTCTTCATTCCTCGCCACACTGATGTTTCTAAGTATCATATCAAGTAGTGATAAATAAGAGCTGTACATGGCATTTTAAAAACAGAATGGAAAACCCAGCTGGTCTTGCAATGAGTGTTCTGCAGTAATAGCTGCCCTTTCATCTATTTACTTTTATTGACTACTCCTGACTCCCGTGCTCTCCTTCACCTTTGCCAGGGGTTCTGAAAGTATTCCTAGGCATTAGCAGCAAGGAGGAGTGAGCTGCTACTCTGTCCTTCACCAGACCTCTTCTGGCTAGCACAGAGCCCCTGCAGCCTTGTGTATCAGCGCAGCAACACATTGTCTCAGGTTCTGTAACTAGCGCTAGGCCTTTAATGCAATTTTTTCTTGTGGTGCTTTAAGTAATGAGAGGTTGATGTAGGTACGAGCTAAAAAACAAAACTTCCCATTTGTTAATGCAAGACACGGTTGTCTATTACTGAGAATGTGCAGTAAATTATTCCTGCAGCTGAGATTAGAATTCAAGGTGCTCCTTGCTCCAAATTTCTCTACGCTCGGCACCTTCAAGTATGCATTTCTTTATTACATGGAGGCAGAGCAGTTCATTCTTATACCTCTTTTGCCCTCCTTAGCTGCCCCAAAGCATACTTGCCTTCCCTCCCTCAAGAAAATGACCTCATTTCAGTGGTTTAACCTGATCTGTTTACTTTGCAACAGATCAGGAGCACATACATAGCCACTTACCACATTTCACCTAAGGGCAACAAATAACTTCTTATGAGAAGTTAACTTGATCACCTATGTTTTTGCAATCTATCTTGTGCCACTACTCTTCCTGTCTAAAACTGTGCAGTCCAGTAAAACAACGACAAAAAAAATTATAATTGTGAATGACTCAGGCTTGAGAGAAGGGAGAAGGGAGGGAGGGAGACAGACATTTAAATGCTGAAATGGGAAGAGAGGTAAGAAGGAGACCTCATATTAAGGGAATCCCCAGCATGGAAGATGCAGCAATTTTTCATGCCCTAAGCACTGTGGCTTAGGACAAAACACACAGAGCAGCTCAGTTCCATGGGGCTCAGAAGCAAGTGTCCATCTGCTCAGAATGAATGCATGCTATGGGCTTGCTATGCTTTTGGTAAGCACACACACACAAAAAGAAATACAAATCAACTTGCTTTTACTACAAAATAATCAGTCACAAGTGGAAAAACTGTTCATAAATACATGTCTTCTGAAGGGCTCTTTAACAGCTCTGCACAGGGATCATTTTTGACTGAAATGGAGAGGGTGAAGACCACAGGTGTATTCCTTCTCACCTGATTAATGTGGATAAAAACATCTCTCTCCCAATTGTGTAGCCTCTAACAGTTTAGGGACAGTTAGCCACAAACCCTATTAAAATAATCTGGTCTTGAAATAGCAACCTTTTTATTTTCTTCCCCTGTCCTCTTTTACTGGTATATAGCAGGCTAGCTTCTCAACTGGTGCATATCATCATACCTGTACTAATACCAAACATGTGCCAGTTTACAACCTTCTGAAGACCTGACCCCTCTCTGCTGTCCTGGAAACAGATCTGTGGTCTCTGCAGAAAGTAATATTCTTTTATACGTACAAAGATGTAGGTGTCCTGCCCCCACTAGCTCATATTTAACTCTCTTTTCATCTTGTTTATTTTGTCTTCACGGTATCAAAGCAAGCTGCACACCCAGCAACAAGCTTGCACCAAATAGGTGCATTTATTTTCAGTGGGTGGCCCTTCACAGGGCACATACTACGGCCCCAAGGGATTAATGAAGAGGGCCAGGTCAGAGGCTCTACAATTTTAATTTCAGTTTGTCTGTTAGAGGAATTATGCTCAAACTTGTCTTTCCCCATGCAGCTGGAGCAGACGCAGGGATTCACAGGTAGAATGGGAAGATGCAGTGTGTGGTGACAGCAATCACCACTCAGTACCCTGTCTCTCTGCTTCCCCAGAGATGATGAAAAGCTGTGCGCTCCCTTTCCCTACACCCCAAAGATCCAAACAGAGGTGAGGAGGGCAAACACCTGTGTGTCCTGCACTCTAGAATAACCGAGGATAGAGGTTTCTCCTGATTGCCAGACCCTGAAATGGGCCAGGTGCCTCTTCTCACTTTCAGGGAAAGAGACATCATCAAGGCTCCACACTGAGCTATCAGCCAAGAGAAGACCTAAAAAGTCCTTTAGCGAACAGATAAGGAAGGTCCTGGAGGTAAAAAAAGAGGTGACAACCCATGACTCGCTCCAGACACTGTTTTCTGAGGACACTTGCCTGGAAGTGCCATCTGTAGAGATGTGTGTCCAGGCCGTGTGGTGGAGAGACGCAGAGACGTCTCACAAGACAGCTCTGAGACAAACTTGGCTGGACATAACACACCATAACACATGGTCAGTCAGACCTGCCTCTCCTCTGGGGTCCCGACTCCCAGCACAGCGCTGGGGCTAGACCACTTCCAGCACCTAACCTCGTATTTCTGCACCACACCGCAGCAGCTTGTGCCAAGCTAGCACAGGGAGCTCTAATACAGCAGTGCCTTGGCCTTCTCCTTCCCCTTCGTGTTGTCCCATTCTGCTAAGGTAACCACTGTGCAAGCAAGACAGACGAAGATCAGAGCAAACTCAGGGGTATCCTCAAGTACAACACCCAGAGCCACCAAAATACTGCTGTACGCCCAGATGGACCAACCTTGCTCTCCTCACTGGCTATCACAAGGTCACTGTGCTTTGAGGTTTTGACTGGTGTGCCAAAAAACCTGGAACTGCGCCTGTCATTTATAGCACCTTTTCTCAGATGGCTCTCACATGTCTTTATAAACTTCAGTAAATGAGTGTATAAATCACTCTGTCCACCACCAAAGTACAGCCATCTCTGGGATGATACACAGCAGCTGCTGTAAAATCAGACCGCAGCTCTACACCACAGATTAGGGCAATAAAACATGCTGCATGAGGCAACTGAAAAGGTTAGAGGAAGGAAGGGGGGCGTGGTGGAAAACATTTTGTAGTTATAATTACCTGAGTATAAATTGGGCTGAAGAGGGTACTGTGTTTAACACTTGCGTATCTGCAAATCAAAGCAGTCTTCCACCACCTGCCAAAACAACCTGACTATAACATTCTCCATGTTTTGGCCTTCTAAAGCCCTTCCTTTCTGAAAATTGCAAAGCACCTTGATAAGAGCAAAGCTGATGTGCTGAGCACAAGCAATAACCTAATCAAATTTCTTAGCAACTGACTTGATAACTAACTGTGAGCCTGTAGCTGCTATGCCCCCTCCCTTCCTCTCCCTTGCATGACAACTGAACATAGCATCTATATATTCCCAGTTTTAAAATAGCTTCTGCTCCCGTAACTTGCAAACCGTTCGCACAGATCTTATTTTCTAGGCTAAAAGTAGTTAATTACAGTCACTAAGGGGACTGAACTGCTGCATCCTTTTCCTTATTCTGGGATGGGATCCTTGAGCAGTGCGTTGCCCCCCCGCAAATCATGAACTGTTTATAGCAGGAAATCTTTTGAAGGATGGGGCTGCACAGATTAGATCTATGAATTTCCTGGGATTGAGGACAGCAGATGAATCGTTATCCTTCTCTCCCTCTTCTCCTTGGCCATACAGCCACAGGGAAGTGATTTGGAAGGTACTTCCAATCAATATATGACATGGGACAGCATGGTTTGGGAGGAGGCCACCAGTTTGGGTTGAGGCACCACACAGACTGTGTACAGTACTGACCTGCAAAAATCATTCATTTAATTCGAGTGCCATCTCTCTACACCAAGTTTTAACTTCTCTGCCCAGAGTGTCCCTAGCTCCACCACCTCTCCTAGATAGTGCAAAAGCTGAAATTATTAGCAAAATATTCCTGTTAGAGAACCAAGAGAGTCAAGCATTATGCATTTGAATTGGATTATTATCGAAATACCACTAATAGCGAGTGCCAGCTCAGACAGCCCATATACAACCTAGGGTCCATTTAGTTCGCTAGCTTGGATCAGGAGCACACTCACATGCAAGTCTCTTGCACTGGTTCACACTGCAGTCTCCAAGTGCACAGCAAGGGCTCCTTTAACTGGAACTAAACCAGAAGATCGGTCCAACTGCTAAGTGGAATTTTGTACACAGGGCCAGACTCGGACTAACGGGAAATAAACTCCTGAGGTGTGTACAGCGTACACCCAACAGCCCCCACTATGAACCGTGCTAGATGACAAATCTGTGTTTATGGGAGCACACTACTTGTTAATGTAGACATAGCCATATACACGGTCTCCCCGTATGAAATGTCTGCAAGCAATTGGCCAGTTAATGACTGCTTTCTATGCACTTACATGGAAAAGTTTACTAATTCATCTCCCCATCTACAGACAGATATGAATGACATCACGTACCTATCACATTGGATACCTCTCCCAGCAATGTCACTTTGGTTTCTTAGGCTGTCAGTTCTCAGGAACTGGCGAGGAGATGAACCATATTTGCCTTGGGGCTGCATAATAAGGGTTTCTATGTGCAACTCCGCCACCAGTATTAACCAGTAAACTGCACATACTCCAGGCCAAGTTGCACCTTCACATCTTTGCAGGCCTTAAGGAAGCCAGTTGAACTAACCGGACACAAGGACATAATTAGGTCTGCCGTATTTGAATGAAACAAGTAAATACGCTCCAGCTGGAGTGTTGTAGAGCTAATAACCTAAGAATATAACCCAAGCCCTGTAGGTTAGAACATAACACATCAACGGTTTCATTGTATTGAGTTAACTCACACCAGAGGTATGAAGCATGCACCGAGAAAAAGCTTTGTGGATCAGATTGCGCAGTCCTAACCTCCACTGCTGTCATCTATCTGCACCCTCAGAGCAAAAGCAACCTTAGACAGAGAACGACCATGCTCAGAACCTTGTCATGCAAGACAAAAGAAGACATCTTCTGCGCACACAAATCCTGGCTTTTATGTTTGCACAAGCAAAAGGAGGGAAATGGTAGCTTTTGAATGGGCACACTTTCCATAGTCGAGAATTTTCGATTACCAGCAAAGCAGAAAATTATACAACTCTTTTCTTGTTCTGTAAGTACAACACAAAGGATGGAATGCATAAAAAGTATGAAACTCCCAAAACTGTACAGTTAAGGCTTTCAGCATGCAAATCCAGCAGCTAAAATCCTGCAAGACAGCCATGCCTGGTGTCATTTTATTCCCGTTAGCCTTGTGATCCATTATAAAAGCATTCATGAAAAGAAGACGACCCTCAATCTGAATTCTCATAGCTAACAACTTGAGCGGAGAGTGTAGGGAGGAAGAATGGCTGCTGCATGGTCTGCTAGATATACAAAATATTGTCAACAGTTATCCAGGAAACATAAATGCCCTTGGTAAATACAGATAGTGAAGGAGAAGTAATCTGAACACAGTATAAAAGAATTAGATACTGTGATTTTTTTTTTTTGAAGTATACACATATATTCTGCTGCTGAAGAAAAAAAATTAAGTATGAACATTTAAAGCAAAACTTTGCAGTTTATGGTTTGTAAGAACACTGTTTATGTCCGTACAAAGATCAGTAAATAAAATTGACAAATTTTTAAACACAATAAAAGTATCTGGACAAGAGGAAAAAAATAGAAATGTGTAGTTTTAGAGTCTGGTGACAGCTGGTTTGTTTCAATAATGTAAAATATTTTGTAAAGGTTAAGCTTTCACTATAACACAAAGTTTCT
Organism: Fregata magnificens; assembly: GCA_013389945.1. NCBI lineage: Eukaryota > Metazoa > Chordata > Aves > Suliformes > Fregatidae > Fregata > Fregata magnificens. The sequence continues at coordinate 100,310 of WAAD01035293.1, forward strand.
GGACCATCTCTTCAGTTGCTGTAAAGTGACATTATTTAACAGTTTCAAAAAAAACCCTAATCAATATAGATTAATTTTGAATTAAATTTGAATTATGTTAATATATGCATACATAACTGAGACAAATAGGGGTCATGCAGGTGCCACAGTGGCATGATGACATTCACATTGCCTTGCTCCCTGCATGAAGCTCCACACCAGCACATTGTACTCACGTGTTTTGCTGAGAACTCATCAACCTCCTGAAGCACCTTCTCCTGGCACTCTGGGTTGGTGGCTAGCAAGTACGTGGCAAAGGACAGTGTGCTAGTGGTGGTCTCGTACCCAGCGATCAGGAACAGGAAAGCTTGGCCTGCTATCTCATCCTCCGTTAACGTCTTCTGAACCTTTTCAGATGGGGCCCTGCCAGCAAGAGGCGCCTTGTTCTGTCTGGAAGCGGCAGATGGACTGATCACATCAAAACACCCGGCTGCCAGGGAGTCAGCTGAGTCGCGAGAGTCAAGCATCCACTGAAGAAAATCTCTGCGTCTCTGCAGAATACAGGATGAGAAGCAGCACAATGAATGGGTGACAGAGCAATGCCTTTACCCATGGCGGATGGAAGGAGAGAGCTGTTTCCTATTTACACTGCCCACTTGGCTTCCACAGAATGGCCACCAGCCTTTCACCCAAAGAGGAGACTTCTATAAATCAGCTGGAAATGCCATCGCTAAGGGGAGGTCACTGCTTTCTTCGCAGTGGGATGAGACTGATCTGCCCCCAATACATAACAGGTACGTATTTTCACAGAGGATTGCTACTGGCCAGCTCCATAAAGAGCGTCTTTCATCCTCAGGGTGAGTTCTTCGCACTTGCTGGAAGTAAGGGGATTGACATAGTCTACGCACGGTCTCATGTGCACCTGCCAAGTGGAGGTGGCACAACTCACGCTTGGAGGAGTTGGCCCATCTGCTTGGAGGCACCATCCTCATTTGTTCACATGATCCAAAGCATGAAAGTCACCATCTAGGCTTAGGGTTGCATCTACAATAATTTCTGTGCCAGCTTAATGAGACAGGACTAGAAACTGATCTCAGTAAACTGGTGCATCTTTTTATGAGAAAGTACAGTTATGACCACTTGTACCAACACAGCATTTTTTTAAATTTTTTTTAAACATATTTGCAGGAATACATTACAACAGTAAGCACTCCTCTACCATAAAACCTGTTTGGGTCGCTTGTCTTTGCAAAATGCCCACTGAATGATTCTACTGTTATGAAAACTGCTTTCTTTCATGCTAGTTTCTGACAGAAACACTCTAATAAACAGACCTATGGACAAGAGTGAGTTGACTCCAAACCAGTATGGACAGCAAGCTTGATTAGGCTTTGAAATATAACCCAAAAGGTTTGAATTGACTTTTGGGAGTGGGCATAATAGAATTGTGCTGAACCTAAGCCATAAGGCTATGTGATTGATTTTCAATTCCTCAAATACCAACAGAATACGTGATAGCTCAAGGACTTAGAAGTGACTGCAGTGCCAGAACATGACAACTTGTGCAGTGGGATGGACAAAAGAAGGGACCAAGTCTTTCTTCAAAAGAAAAAAAATGCTGTAAAGCTGCATTTATCTGTTAAAAAGAAATCATTTGAATGATTTCTTGGATCTGATGATTGAGAGATAAAGTAGAAAAAGGAAAAGCCAGAGAAAAGGACAGGCAAACAAGATAAGAGTAAGGAAGGACTAATTAATTATAAATGTCAAAGGACTTAATCAGATTTTTTTTTTTTCCACACGACATGGGAAAAGAGAGCAGTGAGACAACAAAAGAGGAGAAATACTTAGTGTCCTGTGCTTAGCTCTGCTGCCAACAAACTGTTCTGACCAATCTACAGGCAGATAGGAATGGTTATTTTGAGGTTCGAGTAATACAAGGGATTGGCACACTGCCTCTTTAACAGCTCCTTCCCTCCACCCCACAGAACCTTTTCATTTTGCACGTGTACATTATGCATCTTGTACCCACGACCATAGCGCATCTTGCACCCTGGTATACCAAAGAACCAATGCTCCAGACAGTAGCCAGTGCTGGTCACTGCACGCTGAAGGACTCTACAAACTGGCCAGTCAAACTTCATCACCTCCAAGGCACGGGATACATGCCTTTCCCCTGGTAACTGGAGGCACACAAAGCAACGCTATACACATTGTGCTCAGTGAATGAGCTCCAGCTCTGAAAATACTTCCTTGTGCCTAGACTTAGGCACAATTTCCATATTCAAATTGGCCATGCTTCCTTGGTCTCTCATTTCTAATACAGCAAGCCAAAAGTTGCAACTGCCCTGCCACAATCGTCCTCCTCCAGTGTGACAGGATACCTCTGCTCTTTTGTGTTCCTCTAGACTGGAGGAAACAAGACTTCACACATACTTCAGCTGTGCATAGCTGAAAATCTCACTGAACTTTTCCAGGAAGGGCTTTATTCCCATTCTGGGAGTCCATGTATTGTACAACTCAGAGCCCAACTCTTTGGTATAGCCCATGCTTCAGGGATTTTCCTGGGACATATATTTGGGTTAGGCCATTTTTTAAATTAAAAAAACCACAGAACAGTCCAGTTCCAGTGTTTTCATTAGTGTGTGGATAAACTAGTCCATTATAGTAATGAACTGCATCTGTACAGATACTCCCTTTTATCCGTAAGACTAGTCATCATCACCTAAACTACCTTTATAACATAAAAATATATAATTACATTCATATTCAGCAGAGTTGTAACACTGTAACATACTATAGTTCAAATGGTATAACATTTGGTATGGTTCTACGTTCATCCTTCTCTAGCTGTGAATTTTCTTGTAAACAAGCCCATTGCTCTCTGAGGGTTTGCAGTTCCCAGTCACGAGCTCTTAGCTGAGTCTGGTCTTATATTTAGACAATACACTCTCTGGAGACCCTATAAGATGTTTCTCCAGCCTTAGACAAAATCAGGTCCCGGCCTTATACAAAACATCTAGTTATTGGTACAATAGTAAAGTAATAATCATAATGACTAGTGAATAAAATTTCATTCATGAGAATTTTCGCTGAAAGCAAACTTAATGAATGCTAGCACAAGTGAATATTCCCAAGAACGTGCTCTGAAATGCCTCTGTGGCCATTTTGAGGAGCTCTTTTTATTACTTACACAATATATTTGGTTAGGAATTTAAAAGCTTGTCTTGTTGCAGCATCTATTTATAAGGTCACCCTATCAAGAAACAACTAGATACCTTATCTGTGCCACGTAATTTGTTCACAGGTGAGCAGGGGTTGCTAAGAGCAATGGCTTCATAAACAATCCTTACAAAAACAACATTCATTTGTAAAAACTACTTGAATAATAGTGGGGAAAAAAAGGCATAAAATTAGAAAGATACAAGCTTTTTTCAAGATAATTCTACACAGTGGAAGGAGCTATATTTTAGCAAAGCTTCTCTTCCTTATAGTTCATTGTACTTCACTTTAGGCATCAGTATAGAATGCAACACAAAAAATCATCAACCCAAGCAAGAGAAAAGATTTCCAGGGTTATAACCAGTCATAATGAAACATATTTTTCTTCCGCACCATCAGGATGGAAAAAATCACTCTGACTCAAAAAGCTAACAATGGCAATAGAGGCAAACACTAGCATAAAACCAAATGTAATTGGATTGTTAAGTGCTGGAAATGAGGAAGAGGTATCTCATGAAAATTCACGGGGATTTTCTCCACTTCGGTTGACAGCAGGGAAAAAAAAAAAAAAAAAAGGCATTTTTTCAGTGTGACAACAGACCAGGTACTGACAGTGTCACTGCACAAAAACATTCTCTGGTCATCACATACAGCTGCTGGCTTCCTTTTTCCATCAGGGGCATTTGTTTGATTTTCCTCACAAAAAGCAGAAGCCTACAATAGCCTCTATCCTGTCCTCTGACACTTGCATAGTTATGTTACAATGGCCTCAGAAACAAGTTCCTGCTTCAAAAGAACGGTGTGCCGATGCAACGGACTCTTGTTTTGCCCCCATACAACACAGAGCCTATCATTAAGCCAACAAAAATTGAATGGAAAGCTACTATTTGAAAAAATCTAATTTGAATGCAGTATGGGACAGGGTGCATGTGTAACTTGGTGGTGACACAGACATTCCCTTTGAAATATATTATAAGACAAGCCCCGCTTTCAGCTTCCCCAAGACAGACACCTTGCAATATATTTCCTGACACCAAGTTCTGGGCCGTATCATTTCTCTCATTAGTCTCCTTAAACATCACCTGGCCATGCAGAGAAATCATTCTGCACAGAACTGTAACGAGCTATGTGCTACACACTGGAAGAATAGATGTGTGCTATACTGGGGAAGGCCAATCCGGCAGTATCTTTCACCCCTCCTCAAATCACTGCTTTTAAGTTTTGCAACTGTCAGAAGAAGAGAGACATATCACTCACATCTGTGATGCATCATGACTTTTCTCACAGGAGGCAAGGATCCTAGGGGGGCGAGGGATGTCTCCAGCTCTTTCCATCCTAAACAGGGAACTGTGTTTTCATATCTAAGATTGACGTACCGGCTGACCTTTTGGCAAATTCACCGCTGCTCTGGGGATCCAGGGGACCCCTGCGTTATGCTTTTGGTAGAGAGATTGAGCCATTCAACTTCTCTGCAAGGTGAAGTCAAAAATTACTTAAGGAAAACTACCAAATGTATATAAGTTGGAATTTTTGTTCTTAATGCTGTGACTTCAGTTATGTTTCCTGCAAACTATACTCAAATTTTGCACCACTCTCACAGTTCAGCTCCCCATTTTGAGTTCAAAAGAGCCCAGAGCTACAAAAAGCAACTTAAAGATTAATCAAGGAATCAAACTAGATGACATAATCAGTAGGTATTCTGTAAATGACTTGCTGTGGTGCAAAAGTCATACAAACGTGATGCTGCTAATATAATACCAGTCACAATAAACTGTGCAGACCCTTCTAGCCTTTCTCAAATGCTCTGATGGCAGCTCAAAAAAAGCAGAAGCTAAGCTTCAGATTCCTTATCTGACAGGTAGAAAGCTCACATCTCATATTATTTCAGTTTCCTACAAACATACAAACACTGCTGTATTAGTTTATATCCAGGTCACTTTTAGTGAGTTTGGTTTAGCAACCATCTTTTTAGGTGAGACAAACCTGCGTCACCCTAAAGTTATCAGTAAAGCACTGCAGTAGCTACCCAGATCCTTTTGAAAAAGAAGTACAAAATGCAGTCCCACTAAAACTATAATTTTGCCAAACTGCTTTGAAAGGATCAGATTCAACCTCTCCCTAACACTTTGCAGGTTTCATTTGGCTTCTCAGCGAAATCACAAAAAAGCCAGTCTCTCTGCCAACACATCCAGTCCCAAAACATTTCAGAGAGATGGTCCTTTTGCCTTGTTCTTGAACCCAGAAGCTGGAATTAACTGTGAGGCCAGAGTTGGCAGCCCTCAAATTTGTGCATCTGTAGGTTGAGGGCATGGTGCTCTCACGGGTGATCTCAGCTCTGGAAGGACCTGGAGTCTGTTGAACTGCAGGGGACGGCCGTTGTTCGAGAGTGGCTGGGAGGCTTTCAGTCTGGCAGAAAAAACTCTTTTGTTTGCATTTGTTAACATCAGCTGGTGAAACCACTGTAATGTTTTTATTGTAAATGGGCTGAATGTCCAAAGGCAGGCATGTCTTACAAAGCAATACAACTTGCATTAAAAACCTGAGTAAATTTAAAGGAAAAAAAAAAAAAAAAAAAAAATCACAGAGTGCCCACTTGGAAAGTGGAGCAGCCTCTTGCCAGCCTGGCCTGATCTTAACATTTGTAGTGAAACCCCAGACTAAGAAGATTTTGTATAACTTTGGACTTGTTCTGATATTTTCATATATTACCATTACTAAACTCCTGTGCAAGTTTCTGGCAGTAGTTCACAGCAATGAGGGAGCACTGTGAGCATTCAATGACACCGCATTTGATGTCAGAAGCCACAGCAATGCCTTTGCTTTCTACTTGAAAGAAAAAAGAAGTGTCCTTACAATAATGTTGCAAAAATACTACATGAAATGCTGAGCAGGCCCAGAAGGGGCAGGTACGTGAGCAAACTGATGAAAGCACCTGAGCATAGAAAGTACTTAATATGGTAACAAAACATATCTTCTATATGTGACCAACATATTTTTTAAAAAATAAAAATAAATAACCAAGAGTAAGTGTAAATTCAAGTATGACATGGATTTTATTGGCTGAGTTTGCCACTGAATCTGCAGAGCGGCTGATAGGCCTTACTGGTTAAAGCACTGACCTGCACAGAAGCTGGGATGCTTAAAGCTGCACTCCTTTTTTTTTTGCCTTTAAAACACAGTTATAACTGGTGCAGCTTCTCCATCTGTAAAATCGGTACAACATGCATCAAATCTTACAAAGCCCCATGAGGAAAAGCTAATGATGATCTCAGAAAACCCTTTAAGACCTAGGATGAAAACAGATTTACACAGACTCAAAGAGTTTAAGGCAAAAGCACCATCACATGGGGGAAAGAGGCCTGGAGGGAACTCAGCAAGTTATCTACTCCATCCCCTTGCCACGAGGCAGCATCAGCCAAACCAACGCTGACAGCTGTTTGTCTAACCTGTTCTTAAAAACCCAGCCAAGCTCCAGCTTCCCACAGCCTCCCCAGGCAGTCCACCCCAGCACTGAACCATTTTCGTCACCGGAGAGGTTTCCCCTCCTCCAGTGAGTCACTGCAGATATCGCAGATCATTAGATTTCACCCAGCTACACCCATAACATCTGAGGCTCCACAACCTGTACTCGTATGTGTGCCTCTCTCTGTATATATATATTACTTCAGTAGGTCTTTAAACAAAACATGCTGATAACAGAAAAATCATACTGCTGAACATAACAAAACTATTTTCACGTGGTAGTGCCTCCATTCATGAGGTGAGGGAGAAGAGTGCTCAGGTACTGCTGGTTTCTTTCTCAAAAATTTTGCACTTTTCTAACCTTCAAAGTGCAAAGTTAAAGTAAGAGTGTTAGTAATCCACAGAGGCATGGGCAAGCCTAATCCAACCTGAAAATAAAGCTGGGGGGAATTCTTAAAACCAAAATTTTGTGAGGGACCCATCTCCCTTCAGCTTAAACTGCTGCAAGTGGCACTAGAGGGCTCACATCTTGAAAGACAACAGCTTCCTTCTCGAGGTGTTCCCACATAGTCCGGGGATGAAAATAAATTTGAATTTCAGATCTCATTATTAGCGATTGGAGAGAGAACAAAGAACTGTTTCTAGCTGAGACAAGTTTAACATAGCTGTTTATGGCTCTTGTAGACGGAAGCTGTTTTAAGTGTGTGGACCTGTTGACTGTGAGCTGCAAAGACCCTACCCAGAGGCCTAACTTGGCTGAAGTGATATGTAGGATGAAGAGATACTACAATTATGGGAGAGAGAAAATAAGGCACACACCTATTTGATTGTTTCATTAATTATGTGGGCCCACAGAGAAACCTATGGCTTGCCCAGAGAGCTGGAAACCCTCCCAGTAGTTCTTCAGTGTAAAACCAAGGGATTGCCTGCAGCCTGCTCCATTTACACCCCTAATGAACTGACCATTGTCTCTGACTCTGGGGATTTCCCTTCCAATACCAGGCTGAGCAGAATGAGCTGGGTGTCTAAGAGAAGCATGAAGTTTCTCCACGAAACTCAGTCTAATGGCAAACAAGTGTCCTGCACTTTGTGGCAGCTGGTTGGCACCTCTGCTGCGCTGGGCTGGCAGCCTCAGCCCAGAGCACAGCACAACAGTATAACCACCACAGCTCCCTCCATTGCATGCATGCATGGGGAAGGCTCAGAAAACAGCCCAAAATGCAATGGCTGGAGAGTCTCATCCAGCTTTCCCAAACCCTGCATCATGGTGAGCAAGGGACACTGGTAGTGAACAACAGCGGACTGCAAACTCCTTATTCTGTATTTGCAAAACATTTAGGATAACAACACTCTGATAACGACTCCTGGCATTATCAGAATACAAACAATAAATATTGGATTTGTGTGTGTGGTAGCTGAGCTTCTCCTGCCCCACACGTGTTTTGTTGCTTGAAGGTGGAGGAGCAAGGTTATCAGAATACACAGTGGGCAAATACAGCAAGAGAAGAAATAACTGGGCGCTGGGGAAGAAGAACAGCTTGGGCTGGGCTCCCCCATGCATGCCAGTGTGTGGAGCAGCCACCGACTGCCAAATCAGCAGCAAGCTGACCACCCTGCTGCACACCGTATGCACACATCCTCCCCAAAAGCTTATCTGGCCTCCCAGTAAACCATCCAATGCTCCTCCCCTCCGCTATTTGCTATTTGCAGAAGGAAGGGAGGATGCAGGAAGGGAGCGTTTTAGGCTAAGTGTCTGACACCCAGAAGCTTGACCCTCTGCTGACTCAAATTGCTGACTAAAGGCTGCTGTTGCAGGCAGCCCTCTGTTCCTTTTCTATTTGCCACAGATTATAATTGTATTTGCTTCAATTTTATTCCTGATTAATAATCAGTTCTGGTTTTAGCAGTTGCCTGACATTCAAGAAAATGCACAAGAATCTCATTATTGCTTCTTTATCCTTTGTTCTTCCTGCCCCATATGCTCTCTTTTACATGCTTGCAAAGCTCCACTACACACTTCGAAGAGCCATCAGGACGTTTCGGGGCCATCCTGGGAATTTACTGTTCACATCCTGTCCTCCCTCATCTCTCCCCATGGTTTGTTCAAGATCGTCTCTTTTGGCATCACGTTACATATAGATTGCATACGTTTTGAGGGAGGGACACCTCATTATTTCGCTTTAAGTAATTTAAGTAATTAAGTAATTCTGGGTAACTTAAAAATATCTTTTTTTTTTTTTAAAAACTAAACTAATTGTGGCTGTGAGACTGATATAAATGGCATGTACTGTTACAAAAAAGTACAGTTAATGTTATTTATGTTCTTTATTAATAATATGGAAAAAACACTTGTCTTTTCTATTACTTCCTGAGCAACTGCTCTCCACTGCTGGTGGGCAACCCTACTGCTGGCTTATCCATTCATGATCACACCTGCACCCTACATTAGGATTTATCCTGGATCTTTGGCTATATTAAACTGGTTTTCACCTATAGTACATAAATCGCCTCTACCTTGGACTCTCCACTTGTGTGCATGAAGGTGTACAGGTTTCTAATGCAGTCGGTGAAAGCAGCATTGGGAATGAAAGAATTATTTTCAGCTACCTGGTGACCAATAACAAATTGTGTTATCCTCCGCAGTTTCATGGATGCTCGGTTCAGTTATGGGTTTTATCCAATAGATGGCTCCTCAGTAGCAGGAAGGATTCTCCCCCTGCTCTCCTTTCCTTCAGAGTTTCAATATGACTTTCTCGTATTTACACAGCTATTATCTTGCAAATATAGGCATTTTATGCACACTGATAAACACACAGAAGAAGCACGTGTGTGTGAATTAAAGAACAAAAGAAAAATTAGATGGCATTTTATATATTTCATGCCACTTTGTCCTCTGCCAGTACAGGGATGCATGAAAAATGACAGTCAGGCAGCCCTGTGGTCTGGAATGTTTCCTAAAGTAAAACTGAAAAAAAAAAAATACAACTTCAGAAAGACATGAATATTAACAGCATGCCAGAATACCAGCTGTCTTTCTCCCCGAAAATATGAGGACATCTCCCACATCTTGTATATCCCTGACTGAGCAATACTTAAGCAACTTACAGGCATCATTACTCCTCCGTCAACGAAAGATTTTTCACAAGAAAAAAAAAATCCTATGTGTAATTATTGATATAATGAACCAGAAGAGCTCTGTGTAATTGGCAGGGTGCAAGTTAACATCATTATGAGTAATGCTGCCATTTCTGAGATGGGGAAAGTGAATATGCTTTTGTTGTTTTCCAGAAAAACATAATGAGAATAATAATAGCAAAACCTGAGATATTAATTACATTCAGACGAATCATGTTTATCCCATATACACACATATGACTTCTCTGAATCAGAAGAGCAGTTGCCAGTCATTTCTGTCCTGAGATCTACCTTGCATCTCACTCGGATCTTCTCAAGATCTTGTCAAACACCTGGCAGTAACCTCACTTTGGGGATTGTGACCCTCTGGTCAGACCACACGATCAAGTAAAAAGTGAAAATGGAACACCCACAATAAATAATAAATCTCATAGAAGCCAGACCATGGCTATTTAAATCCCTACAGCTTAACACTTCAATGGGGCACAACTATAAGCCCACTATACCTGCTGTTAGCATCTAAAATAACAACATTCCTAATAATAACCTTCATCCTTGAAATACTAAGCTGCTTTGAAAAGGGGGGGGAAGGTACTAGTTTACTATAAATATACATATAAATATATAGCATCTTAACATTAGCACAATAACAGCCATAATAACTGTCAAGAAAAAAATGTTCAAAGCTGAGCACAATCACTGTTTACATTTCAGTGCTCCAAAAGGACTTGCCTAATTCCATACCTCAAATCAGCTTTTTGCTAGCTAAAACTTGGAAAATCCAAACCAACTTGCACTTTTCTCACTCCAAAGTAAGCTCATCAGCACGCTTGATCATGGGCTGTTACACTATTGCTTCCCTTTACTCCTGAGCAGACACCTCAAACAGTCCTCCAGCCTAATGGGTATTGTGCAGAGAAACAGCACATGTAAAGCTAGCCCCGTGTTCTTGTGACCCCTCAGCTGGCATAAGGGCCCTTTGCATGCCCAAAGAACAGCTGTGACATTGCTCTTAAACTGTGCAAGGAGAAGATTTAAACCCTGGCCAGTCCCAACACTGGTGAAACACAAAAGCTCCATCTTTTCTCCTGTGTCTCTCTCGGGATACTGCAGCCAGCAGAACCTACCCAGACCCAAAGCCAAGCCTGCAGACTTTCACCCTCCTCCCCTTTTTAAGGGGCCGAGTTACAAACATCCTAAAAATCAGAGTTCGCAACTGAAATACTGACAGCAATTTTCACCGTGGAGCAGTTTAAAACAGACAGCAGTGATATTCATTAAGCTGTTAATAATGGATTGTGGCACAAAGCAATTTACCAAGTTTCCATTGTAATTAAGATCACTGAATATTTGGGCACTTGCAATGCACCTAGCTCTCCCTGCTTCTGAAGCTTTACATTTTAATGTGAATTATGGCTCCCTCTCCCCAGAGACTACTAAAAAGCCCATTTTAATTGGTACGTTTTTAATTGAGATTACATTATTAAAAAGTGTACATTTCTGTTGAAGAGAGAAAGGAGATGCTCTAGTCTCTGTCTCTCTTAGATATAGCTTGCTTATCCCAGCTGGAGGGAAAAATGAAGGGTAGTCACTACAAAGAAAGTGGAGAAAGCCCTGCATGCTATGAAGCCAGGGCAAGGCTGCCATTGACTGCCATGGAGGCAGGATTTCCCAGGCGGATTTTCGGGGAGGGAGAGGAACCGCCGCAGTCGTTCAGGCTGCTCTTTAGCAAAAGGCAGACGGAGGAACGCCACGCAGGGACTCCTGCCTCGCAGCCAGCTGACATCAAGGGCACATTTTAGAAAGCCTCTCCTCAAGGTTTCCAGTAACAGACAATCTCTCGTTTTCCAAAATAAGCAACTCTAATGTTAAATTATCCTCAAAATCCAGATACGGTCATGAGCGGATGCGGTCTAGCGAAGGCCTCTGGCTCTGCTGGCTCCAGCAGGCTGGGGGCGGGGGGGGGGGGGAGAGGCAGCCCCCCGGGCAGCCTGAGCGAGGTGGCAAGAAGATAATTGCCCTGGCAAACAAAGTTCGTCACCTTTGTGCATTGAGACGGTCAGACTGACTTGCCATCAGGTTCAAAAGAAAAGCAACTTCATGCACTTGGCATCCAAATGCTGGCCACATAAGTGGTTCTCCTGTTGGCAAGACGGGCTGTCAGTGTCTCTTAAAAGTAGGAGTATGGATCTGCTGAGGTAAGTAGACACAAGAGAAAAGGGAAATATCAAAGGAGTGCAAAGTAGATACCAACAGTTGAGACAGATCAAGGGAAAAACCTCCAGAGATCAAAACATGCCAACGGATGGACAAGACGGTTGGACCAGAATGAAATATCATGGAACGGCTTTTTCATAACTGCTTCAGAAAAGGTCATACTGTATTGCAAAAAGAAGGCAATGCGTGGGGCTGAGAGAGGTCACTGTAGGAAAACAGAGACACAGAGAGACTAATAGAGACAAATTCGAAGATCACCCACTAATACCACAAGTGCTTCAACTCCCCTCCTAGTTCTGGGAGCGACTCGGGGAGGAAGGATGGTGAACCAATAACAGATAAAAGAAAAAAAAAGAATGAAATATGAAAGACAAAACTGAAAACGTTAAAACTGACAGAGAAAGGGAAAGCTCTGTTACAGCAATTAGGTCAGTAAATCTGTGATTTTTTTCTAAATTAAGAATTTAGATGCTACACTCCAGTTACACGTCAGAAGAAAGTCTGTTTGTAGAGGGAAAGTACCCAAACATGCTATTGCTCTGAACAACAAGGTAAAACTCCCAAGGTAAAACATAAAACTCCCAGTCCCAGTCAACAGATCCCTTGCAGATTTAGATCAACAGTAAGTAAAAAAAAAAAAAAAAAAAGGCTGTGTAAATGAAAATTAGATCTTATATGCCACCTTGGCATTAAAGGCCACCACCCTGTTATGCAGAAAATTTATCTCCAGATGATTTCATTTTATGGCAAGATTCCCTTTGTTTGCTGATTTGAAAACCCCACGCCCTGGATTAAGACCAGATCACAGATTAAGCAGAAAAAAGGAAGGGCTTTCAGTGACTTAAAGCAGGATCTTCTGAGAAACTTGAGAGGGACAGACTGCAGACAGAAGAGACAAGGAACTGCAAGAGAGAGAAGTTACAAAAGAGAGGGAATGTGCACAACTTCAGGGTGACATTTTTTCCTTTCAGCCAAAGGAATGAATACTGAGACAATACCATGAAGGAAAGCAAATGACAGGGAGCGGGAAAAGACAAGTTGCAGAAGATTTACTTTATGCTGAGGGAATCGCAAAGGGAAACTGTGCTTCCAAGCCTATAGGAAAATGACCCTGAAAGACAGGTATAACACTGCTTAGGCTGGATATTTTGCACAGATGAGAACGTGCAACAGAAAGGCCTGATTGCTTGCTGATTTGGCATGTATCAACAGATCTATGACTACACCAGATTCTGCCCCAAGTGCTAGAAAAGAAAGGCAGCTGGAGATGCTTTACTCCCTTCCCAGAAAACAGATACCTTTTTCTCAGCCCTGGACATAGCAAAGTCTCATTGGGTCTGTGTAACTTCTGTGACTCAACACCCAGGAACATTTCCCCAAAGACACACTGTGACCCAACAGGTTGCAACAGCCTTGATCCAATTATCTTCTCTGATTGGAGTATCAGGAGAGGTGCTAACTAACCAGGGGACAAACTTTATATCTAAGGTCATGAAACAGCAGTATTAAGTACTAGGTATAAAAAGTATTAAAGCCTATGCCACATCCTCCTCAAACAGATGGCCTTTCAGAAAGGTTTAATCAGACATTGAAATGCATGCTGCGAATACTCATTACTAGCACAGGATCAGGCTGGGACAAGTGGCCAGCACTGACGTTATTGCCTACAGGGAATTACCACAGGCATAAACAGGATTTTCAATATTTCAACTTCTCTCTGGATAAAAAGCACAGGGTCCCCTTGCCATCATAAGGGAGGGTAAAGCAAAAAATTCATGATGGGGTGGGCCAGGTTTAGGTTGCAGAGGAGAAGGGAGAGGCCTTTATAAGGAACAATCACCTTTTTTTTGGCTTCCTCATCCTCCGGTTTTTGCCTGTGCTGGTCAAGCCACCACAAAGCTCAGTGACAGAGACCAGTGTTTGCTGGATTCCACCTTCAAAGCACAATGACCTCTTGCTGTTCTGATTTTTACGGACATATAAAACAGAGCTGTGACCTGCCGCCCCCCCCTGCCCCCTTCAGTACGAAGAACAGGAAAAACAGGGTATAGCCACAACAACCAGCACCCAGAAAGAGATGCAAGTAGGGCTGGCCAAAAAAAAAAAAAAACCAAAAAAAAAAAGGACTTTTGATCTCCCTTTCAAGGATGGGGCAGTTTCTTTGAAAAAGACAGGTTTGCCTTTCAATTCTTTCCTCCTCCAGTTTTTCAGAGAAATTTTACTGCAAACGTTATTTGAAAGAGTCCTTAAGGTATCTTTTGGCCTGGATTTTTGATAAACAATATTTTAAGTGACTGATTTTTACCATATAAACACAATTTTAAAAAGTCACTAAAACCCTTGACATTACCAACAACTGAGCATGTGGGTTTATTTATTTTTACTCTGGATGAAAAAGCCTTTTTTCAACGCTAAAAATCCCACCCTTCTCAATTAAAAAAATGTTTCTCATATGCTGTAGATCAGCAAAGCCAAATGTCCATCTTCACTTCCTGCACCAGCTGGTGAAAACAGGAGGAAAATACATGCAAATCTTATTGACAGAAGCATTTAAGTCCTTCCTCCCTGTAACTCTGAAGGCATCCTGTTGGCCTAATGACTTCCTGCAGATTAATGCTGCTATAGGGAGCAACTGAACCTCCCCTGTTCTGCCCAGAAATACCATTTTTTGGAAGGCCCTCTGAAGCAGCTCCACCACACATCTCTTAGAAAGTGAGGTTAGCTTTTCCTGCATAGATACTCACATTTTCCCAGTACTGTGTGCAAGATCATTCTTGGCAACTCTAGATACCCAAAAACTTCACTAGCTTCATCAGTATGAACACCCTGGTCCTTTGATTTCATTTCTGTCCTTTGGTACAAGTCTATGTTCTTGCAAACTGAAGCATGTGAGCAGTGCTCCAAGAAGTCAAGGAGATTGCTCACGTGCATGACAGCAGCTTGGACCCCAGATTGTAGCTGAGGTGGGACATGTGAAATACGAGATAGGGACACCGCTCCTGTCACCCTCCAAAGAAGAAATGAAGATACACAGCAGTGGCTGAAAAAGACTAAAACGGAGTGGGGAGAGATGGAGGTATTGGAGAAAGAGTCCCAGATGCCAAGATTATTTTGTTACGGTTGCTGCAGGGTTTGCTGGAGTGGGGCAGATAATACATACATGATACCATCTGCCTGTTCCTTTTCTAGGATCCATAAAGTACTCTGATCAATAACCAGGCAGGCAGTAGAAACGGTGCGATAAGAGCAAAGGGTGAGCAATAGCAAGCAGAGCTGGTATGTGCTTGTTAGCAGCAGGTAACCAAGCAGACGTTTGCTATCTTCTTGTGACTGCAGTGCTCGTAAAACACTGGGCTCACAGGTGTGCTGGGCTGCAGCACTGGGACAGATGCAGCAGTAATGCAAAACTCTTCCTGCTTCTCCATCAACACGCCTCAGGGAGGTGAGAAAGTCACCGCTCTCGTTACTTATTCTGTCCTTGATCTCTTTTGAGCAGACAGACTGCAGAACTGCATTTCATGATGAAAGCACCTCAGCCAGGCACTTCAGCCCAGGCCTGAAACCAAAAGATCACATTTTGTAGGCCTGCAATTCATCGTTGGAAAGATAACAGCAGACTGATCAAGAAATTTCACTGGTGACCAAAAGTAATAGCGATTTCGAGTTCATCTCCATTTGAGGTTTTGAGGCCTTGCTATGTTTAAATGCCCGCTTAAGAAATCCTGAGGAAGTTATAAAATCCATTACACCTTTAAGAAAAAAGAAAAAAGAAAGAAAAAAAGGATTTTTCTTCAAATGTGGGACTGAAGGAACACAATTTTAAAAGCAAGCAGTAATGGCTTCATATTTAAAAGAAGGCGAATAACTAAAACACCTTTTAACATAACGCCACTTTTTTTTCCTCTTAGAATCACCGTATGCTGCCCAAGCACAGACACCAGATTTAATGTTCAGAAGATTTTTAACACAGACTAGAGAAATCATAACCTTCTGCTTAAAACAGCAGATATACAGGTTTAAGATTTGGGTTCAAACCCCATATTTAGCACAAATTCCCTCTATATCTTTAAGACACTCATTTACCTTTCTGGAAAGCCCACTTCACATTTCCTCCCAACAAAGGTGGTAGATAATGACATGATCAAATCATGAGAACAGCCCAGCAGAACACAATCGCAGCATCCCTCCTACAGACTTAGAAAAACAAAAGGACCAGACTGATCCGTTGCTTTACTGACTTTATTAATCAGTAAAAATGGATTATTTAATATTGCCATATAGTGTGTATGCTTAAATGGACACCACCTTCTTTCAAATATAAACAAGTTTTGCTTGGTTTTCTACAAAGGCAGGAAAACTGCACACTATTAGAAGGTGTCTAATCCTCCCATCTGCTGTTTCCTTAGAAAAATATTTACTTTTTAACATCTGTACTGCATTTCCACAGTTCAAACACACACATAGCTCCTGGAATGTACACAGTATTTAGCAAATTTTTAACTAAGTTTTCTTAGTAATTGTACAGTTTTCCCTTGACAAGGAGAGGATCAGACTTTTTCAGGAGGATTACCTCTGCTCAACTCATTTCAAGCAGCTCTTGAATAAAATAGTTCATTAGTCCATGAAAAGGAAAAACTCCAGGGAACTGCTGGGGAAGGAAGAGAAAAAGAACAGAGTGCCACAGTAATTAGGTTTTCAGATTGTCCCTTATCCTTCAGAATGCAGGTACACACACACATGTCCCTCTTCCCCTTAGGTAAAGTATTTAGGGGAGCTCATTGCACGTTTTTCCCTGGGAATCAGTGTTTCAGAGATTAAAGTTGGAACCAGGCCATCATTTCCCGGAAAGATATTAAAAGATACCAATTCCTTATACTACATTACTATTGCTACCCAATAGTAAAAGGGCAGCTCTCTCCCCTTTGCAAGCGTTTAAACAGCTTAGTTTCAGACTTCCTCAAAATTCAGTTTCCCAACCTTTTTAGGCTCCCACGGCTGATGCTGGAAAACCAAAAGATCTCCACACACCAGGAATCACTTGTGTCTGCCTGGGCGTGCAGGCAGCCAGTGGGGCAGCAGAGCCAGTGACTGTACTTACCAGGGATCAGAGAAAGGATTGGTAGGAAGGAGGATGAGAAGTGGGGAAAACCGGAGGGGGTTGCAATTGTTCACAATTGCTGACCAGAGGAAAACCTCTTTTGATCTAGACTTAGCACAGTAGAGTACAGAGCATCCCGGAGCCACACCAATTCATGGGAGGGCAGATCATCACCAGGACAGACAGCACCACACAGCTTCTTTGTGGCTTTACACCACGTGGCTCACGGGCAGCATGGTTCACAGCAGCGCAGCGTTCACACTCTTCTCCCATTGTTCCTTCTGTCTGCTCTGCACTTACACCAAAAGCATTCGGATAGTCTGTAGGTCTCCAGCCAGATTGACTAAACTGCCAACCGACATGCCAATGAACACAGTTCTGGTGATACGTCTCTGTGCTTTGTCACCCTCTCGTTTCAAATTGGCTTGCAACCACCAAGAAACAGCTGATCATCATCAGGAACATCATCAGGTCACTACCTGTCTGGCATGGATCAGTGACCTTGAATTATGCATTCACAGCAGACAGTATGACTGGAAAAATCAGGAGATGCCAGAAGAATGTGTTGCAGCCTCTATGAACTCTCCAATTCTCCTTGTTAAAAGGGCACATATTTTGAAAACTGGATTTTCCCACAGATCTGTTGTGATTTTCCAAAAATGTTTTGCAATATCCTTAAATTGTTACATTCCAATTGTTGTTATTACTATGGATTATAAGTAAAATTCTGGCCTTTCATCTGCTGAGGGGGCTTAGTTTCAACCCACAGTTTTAGAAAGGAGTCTCAATTTTGAGCACCATGAAAGACTCCTTCATCTAGATATCACCATTTAAAACACACTGGTAGGTTAAGGACTGAGCTATAACATGATAGAAAAACAACTCTTACATGAATAATGATTTGCATATCAGATTATTAAATGAAAATCTATCAAACTATCATTTACTGAAGTAAACAAACAGTCTATCTGCCCTGTTTCTGGAAACATTTTGCCTAAGGGAAAAATTTAAACCTGGGCAGATAATCAGGATAAGGTATTTGAACACTTAAATCCTGCTGGAGTCTTCAAAGTAGGTGTTAAGTGGAGCATTAAATTTGTGCTGGTTCTGCTGAGCAGGGTGAATTTGCTCTTCTGTAAATAGTGGGAAAAGCATTTTACAATAATTTGAATCCATGAATAAATGTAATATATTAAAATTTCTAAAGTACAACTACTAAATGTTTCTGTACATAAGCCAATGAGTGGAATATCCAGGACTGAAATTATTTGACTGACCAAAGAAAGATAATATATAATTAAAATGACATCTGCAGCACTAACCGATGGGATTCGAGAAAGTGACATCACAGATTTCATATAAGCTGCAAGCATATTATTAGATCTAAACCTGGCTGTAAAATTACTGTCTGCCCATAGAATTATCTTTAGGCATTCAGAACCATTGTTTCATTTACTGATAGAACAGGGATGATAACAGGCTGACTTTGCTTGTCACATTGTTTTTTGGCCTTTCTTTATTCTTCGTTCACATTAGCTGCAGATGAGAGGAAGACAAGCTTCAGCTGAATCACTTTCACGGAGCTTTTCATTGCTTTATGGTTTGTTCCAAAGGCTTGCGCCGCGCCGCGTCCCCCGTCCCCCCGTCCCCCCCNAATGGTGATAAAATCAATGAGGAGTAGAAGATGCACACAACGTAACATCTAGGAATGCGGCAACCTAAGGAATACCCATTGGCCTAATGCAGCACAGGGAGACTGTAGGACTTTGCTTATAGCTCCCATTATTAGCACAAAGAACCAGTAGCTACCTGTTATATCTTGGCCTCATCAAAATTCAGTGCCAAAACTCTAACTGACTTCAGCGGGTACATTACATCATTCGAGACCTAGGACACAGGACATAATTTGTCTTCAATGCAGGGCTATCTGGGACACCTAACCTCTACAGATTACATTTCTGCATTAAATTGAACACAGCTGCATTTTGATCTGTTTCACATACCATTTTTATGTTCCTGGCAAATTATTAAGTTGCCTATACTTGTGACAAGACTTGTGTGCCACCAACCTAAAATAGTCAAAATTCTAAGAGTGTGTACGGAGACAGGGAGTGAAAAGGAAAAAAAAAGGAAGCTCCAAATTTTCCGTTCACTTTTGAAAGCCGTGCTAATGATCCTGGACTACAAAGGGGACTTAATGTGCTCTCAGAAATCTGCTCCTAAGCATCTAACTCCCAGTGTTTGAAATCGTTCCCGTATGCCAATTTTGCAAACTAGGCAAAAGTCCAGGAACAGGCAGGACCACAGCCAGTCATGGACTTCTGCATACACTGTTAAGGCAAATATGGACCTTGTACTTTCCTCCACACTGCCCTGATACTGGGCAGCTACTGCTCATACAGCATCTCCCAACATCCTTTCCAATATAACCTTAAACATCTGCTCCATCAACCACTGCAACATGCAAACAGGCTGCATGTGCGGAGAATGCTGCCTTCTGCTCTTGTCACTACCATCCTGCTTTTCTTTGTGTTTTCTCCTAACCATACTCACCTGCTGTCCTTTATATTAGTCTGCAGTTTGAGGGAGTGACCATCTCTAGTATACTGAAGGATTCAGCCCATGATCGATACCCTCAGAATAGTAGTTAATACATTAACTACTTTAAATCTACATTAGATTGTTTCATTGGTAAAAAACTGGCTAGAAGGCCGGGCCCAAAGAGTGGTCGTGAATGGAGTTAAATCCAGTTGGCGGCCGGTCACGAGCGGTGTTCCCCAGGGCTCAGTTCTGGGGCCGGTTTTGTTCAACGTCTTCATCAATGATCTGGATGAGGGGATTGAGTGCACCCTCAGCAAGTTTGCAGATGACACCAAGTTGGGCAGGAGTGTCGATCTGCTTCAGGGTAGGAAAGCTCTGCAGAGGGATCTGGACAGGCTAGATCGATGGGCCAAGGCCAACTGTATGAGGTATAACAAGGCCAAGTGCTGGGGCCTGCACTTGGGTCACAACAAGCCCATGCAATGCTACAGGCTTGGGGAAGAGTGGCTGGAAGGCTGCCCAGCGGAAAAGGACCTGGGGGTGCTGGTCGACAGCCAGCTGAACACGAGCTGGCAGTGTGCCCAGGTGGCCAAGAAGGCCAACAGCATCCTGGCTTGTATCAGAAATAGTGTGGCCAGCAGGAGTAGGGAAGTGATCGTGCCCCTGTACTCGGCGTGGTGAGGCTGCACCTCGAAGACTGTGTTCAGTTTTGGGCCCCTCACTACAAGAAGGACACTGAGGTGCTGGAGCGTGTCCAGAGAAGGGCAACGAAGCTGGTGAAGGGTCTGGAGAACAAGTCTTATGAGGAGCGGCTGAGGGAACTGGGGTTGTTTAGCCTGGAGAAGAGGAGGCTGAGGGGAGACCTTATCGCTCTCTACAACTACCTGAAAGGAGGTTGTAGTGAAGCGGGTGTTGGACTCTTCTCCCATGTAACAAGCGATAGGACAAGAGGAGATGGCCTCAAGTTGCGTCAGGGGAGGTTTAGATTGGATATTAGGAAAAATTTCTTTACCGAAAGAGTGGTTAAACATTGGAACAGGCTGCCCGGAGAGGTAGTGGAGTCACCATCCTTGGAGGCATTCGAAAAAGGTGTAGACATGGCACTCCAGGGCCTGGTTTAGGAGGCATGGTGGTGTTGGGTTGATGGTTGGACTTGATGATCTTGGAGGTCTTTTCCAACCTTAATGATTCTATGATTGTCCCTTTTATGCTTTTATAATTGATACACAGAATAGACTTTTCATGCAGACCCCTTCGGCATAAATCTTTGATTCAAAACTCTCCATACATACAGCCACGCCAGTATGCCATTAAAAGCTCACACTGGATCTGCGCACTAGAAATGAGGTGTCTGCAAGCACCTTAGATGCACCATCCCTGCTAGAAAATATTCCTCCAGTACTCAGCCTGGGCCAGGAACCATGTTTATGAATCATGAATTGTTTGTGGCCAGTCAGTGGTGCTTACAACCTTTTGGATGTAAAGAAGGATGGAGTAAAGACCTAAAGGCTAGTGGGGGTAAAAGACTCATAAAGGTGGGCTGGAGGAAAGACAAGAAGCATGTGCTGATAAAGCACAACAAATACAGAAGTGAGACTTCACTGCAGAAAAAGTCAAAGAAAGAGCAGAAAACACAACACAGCAGAGCAGCAATATCTTTGAAAATCAACTTGATTTTTAAATGCGTCCTGGATGTAACGTAGGGTAAACCAAAATCCATTTCTTCCTGAAAGGTGACAGCTGTGTGGCTAAGCTGTGAGAAAAGGTTGGGAGGATCCATTCTCACCTGTGCTGTTACCCTATCAGAATTGCTCTTCATCTCAAAGTGGTAAGAAACATCTCTTATATTTCAATATTAACAGCTTCTTCATGTGTATGTTGTAGCGTGTTTCATGTCAATTGATATGCAAAAGTCGTCTCAGTTACCTTTAAAATGGAATTCTCATTGATATTCTTTGTTTCTCACTACACATCCATAATTAAGTGGTTAACTTATTTTTAGGGATATTACCTGCAGTCTGCAGTAAAGAATGGTCCAAAAGGACAAGTAGACCTGAAGAACTTTTGTGTCACAGAACTGAAGCACATGACTATGTTCCAAATGCTTCGTATATCAAAAATAGAGACTTTCATAAAAACACATGTGCCTTCAGATACTTAATAAAACAACAGTGGTTAAAACAAAACAAAAAAACCCCAGAACTGCCTTATGTCCACACAAAAGAGAAATATATGGGTAACAAATGATTTGCTAATAACGCATACCCATTAGTTTGCACACTTCAGGTAAAATTTACTACCTTTCTCTTTAGCCATCTCAATATCTAGTGTCTGCTCTTAACCAGACATTCAGGTTCTTTCCATTTTCAGAAGCAGTAGGAACTGTCACAGGACTATATAAAACCTACCTCACCTCATAGGTAATGACTGGGTTGAAATACTCAGTGGGGGCTCCCCTTTCTCTGGTCATTAAGGAAAAGTAGCATAGACAAAACACCTCACTTTAAGATGAGAAAAAATTCTACAGGGTGAATCCTTCCTTCTCGGTCTAGAAACTGAGTTGGAAAGTCATCCCAGATGTAACATTTTCTGCATCCTTATTTGAAAAGAAAAACTAAGAGAAGCAGTCTTTCTTGCAATGTGTTAACAATTCTGCATCAACACCAAGCCTGGTTGATGGTACCTAAAGCTAAAAATGAATAAAATCTTCACTAAATTGCTTTGAATGTTCAAACAGACTGAGTTTGCTTTTTCAGCTGAGGCTTATGCCACTTCCAGTTTTTCCTCAAAACGTTTGCTTATCCATATATTTATCACAGAAATGGCCTTACCTCAGCTGCATCTTGCTGGTCTCTGAAGACAATTGCATTTTTTACGGTTTGGATAAAAAATCCATTCAGTTCCTTTTGTTTCTTGTTTGGCAAAATCCGGAGCAATGGGATCATTATGAATGGGAAAGAAACTGTAAAAGATTTTAAAGAAGAAAACACAGAATCGGACTGTAAAAGCATATAATATCCCCATCCTTTCATTAATATTATAAAACTCATCAAGTGGGATGTGTTACTTTTGTGAAACCTGTTTTTTCCTCCTTCTCTCTCCCTCTCCCTCTTTTTCTTCCACCCCCATAGGCTGGTGAAGGATTTCGTTTTAGAAATTCCATGTTGGCTGGGACTCCCCTGCCAGACAGATGCCTTCCAAGCTTGCTTTCACAATGATTCAGGATTTCAGTTCAGCTTCTTGATGCCACAGAGCCACCACAACAAAGGGGAGAATTATTTTCCCTGCCTACTCAAACAATTACATACAGAAGGTGGGGGGCTCTTGAACTAGCCTAGCAGTTTATGGCACTGATCCATAAGTTGTGTAGTAGTCATTCTCATTTACAGTTCTCCAATATTAGGATATTGGTTTGCTATTTTATTTTGCTTCTCTAAACACACCACAGACTCTGCAAGCATTATCACAAGGATGGTCTCCAGTCCATGGCCTTTAGAGTCAGGAACTAGAAACCTGAGTGAAGTCTTGCATCTTAATAAACACCTCGTTAACTTATGAACAGCTTAAGACTAACAAATCAGTTATTGGAAAACCCCTGTGCTGCCAACAAGGCAATACCGTGTGGAAATTCTGACCACATAATGTACCAGCAGAAAGAGACCAACCAAGGAATCCAACCCCAAACCCTACAGAAACTTTCTTTAATGAAGGACATGGTCTTAGACATATAGGGGCACACTTCTGTCCCTTCAAAAATTAGTAACAAATCCCACTTTGCAATCAGGTTAAACATTAACCCCAGGACATTTTGGATACACAACTCCAGAAGGAAACAGTTCATGTGCTGCTAGTACAGGTGCAATCTGTAATGCCAGCAGGATCAGATGGGCGCAGGAAACTTTGCCACTGTGCCACCTTACACTACTGTGAGCAGGTCTAGATAGCAAGATGGTAAAACCTCAACCACCTCGATTATGCTGTGGCTTCCTCAGTTATGATTCTTACTGCGCTTGCATCAACAATGCCACCGACACCGTGAAGCCTTAGCTTTCATGCCCTAGAACTAAGTGCCTTTATACCCCATTCTTGCATTCCCTACCTATTCACCTGAAAATAAATGCATTCTTTTAATGACAGCCTGTGCCGGCACTTATCATCTTTATCCTTTATAGCTATCAGCTAGGCTGCTGCTGCTATTCAAATAAGAATTTAGAAGACTTATACTATCTGCTTATGCTTCTCCACCTCTTTTCTTTAGTGGATTATTAGCCCACTGTTGTTTATGGGTGGGATTTCAATCTCTACCAAGCAAACCAAGTGCACAAAAACTTTACTCTCAAGCTCCGAAGGGCAGTCACTGTGTTTTAATGCAGAAGTGTATTAAAAGAGATACTGTAGAAACTACAGGTCCTAGAAACCTTACACTCAGCTCAACCTGGAGCATTGCCTTCCCAGACTCTCAAGTTCTGGAGGAAGTTGTGTTAATGGTGACAAGAGCTGTGGAGCATATGGTGGAAATCTTGAGGGTATACTTGGCCTGTAGGTTGCATTCTGAACACCTCTGAAATAAAGTCCGCTATACATCTTCCTGCTCCTGCTTCAGCATGTTTTGCAATTTGAGAATGACTTTTAGAAAATTACCATAAAGAAGTAGACAAAGGTAGACTATACTCACGGATTAGAATGAGAAGAGGCTTAAACAAAGACATTTCAAAGAATGTTCTGCAATTCTTAACAAAGGGGTCGTTGGGATTCTTCTGAGAATCGACCTCAGTACCAAAAGCTACGCTACCAACGACATCCAAGGTAAAGCAGTTGTAACACCTGCATTGAGTTGAAGAATGATAAATCATTAGCTACAAATTACATATCCATTAATATCTTGCCTCTACAAACATCACAGAACATTAATTTTTGCCTCTGATTTTCTTTTTGCTTTTAGATTTGAGCTTTGCCAACAAGAGATGTTTCCATCATTTTGACAAATGCCGGTGCTTAATAACAATCACCTTCTCTCCATCTACAAAGCGAACATATTTTCATATAACTCAATAATTCCACTAAAAATCATAAAAAAGAAACTACTTTATTATTACCTAGAAATCAAATGCAACAGATCAGAGATTCATAAGCATTTTCTTAGCATGCATCCTAATAAAAGAGATCATTCCTTTCTCATTTTAAACAGCAGAAACCACATCTACTACCAGTCCAGTCTAAACTCTCAATGACCAGAGGTGCTTAAGTAAAATTTCCTTTTATGGATTTCCTTCATCTTCTTGATAGCTCCTTTGTCATGTAAAATCATTGTCAAAAACAAGAGGAACTGACACCACGTGAAATCTGTGTCTCTGCAGAGGAGCAGCAAATGCTTTGAGAATTACAAATGATCTGTGGACCATGATCTAGAAACTTCAGAACTTACTGAATCTCTCCCCGTGTATCTGACCATCTCTCCAGTTGTCTCACCATCTTTATTTCTACTGGGCATTAGAACCTATATTTAGTTTTGAGATAAATGGACTGAGAATATAAAATATCCTTGAAATTTGATTCTTCTGACCTGTTGTCAAGTCTGCAATGACTGTTCTTCTATTGAAGAACAGTCATCTGAAGATTTGAAGGGGGAAAGGGATAAAACCAGGCTCACTAGAGATAAGCCTGAGGGTGGCATGCCAGTGTTTGAGGGACGGTGTGCTAGCAAGGTCTTTTGGTCTGCCGTCTCAGTGGAGGTAGGGGATGGAGATCCCTGCGGCAGCAAAGACGCAAGGGTTATGGATACGTTAGAAACCACAGAAGTGCCTGAGAATGGTCACGTAGGAATTAGGGCTTCTTCCCCCCAGAAGGTGGCATGATCAGTAGCCCAACTGAAGCGCATCTACACCAATGCGCACAGCACGGGCAACAAACAGGAGGAGCTGGAAGCCATTGTGCAGCAGGAAAACTATGGTATAGTTGCCATGATGGAAACACGGTGGGATGACTTGCACAACTGGAGTGCTGCAGTGAATGGCTATAAACTCTTCAGAACTGATAGGCAAGGAAGGCGAGGCGGTGGGGTAGCCCTGTATGTTAGGGAGTGTTTTGATTGTCCAGAGCTTAATGATGGTGATGATAGGGTTGAGTGTTTATGGGGAAGAATCAGGGGGAATCAGGCAGATACCACGGTGGGAGTCTGTTATACACCACCCAACCAGGATGAAGAAGCAGACAAAATATTCTATAAGCAGCTAGGAGAAGTCACAATCGCTAGCCCTAGTTCTCGTGGGGGACTTCAACTTACCAGACATCTGCTGGAAATACAATACAGCAGAAAGGAAACAATATAGGATGTTCCTGGAGTGTGTGGAAGGTAACTTCCTGACACAGCTGGTGAGTGAGCCAACTAGGGAAGGCGCCCCGCTGGACCTGTTGTTTGCAAACAGAGAAGAACTTCTGGGTGATGTGATGGTTGGAGGTCATCTTGGGCATAGTGATCATGAAATGATGGAGTTTTCAATTCTTGGAGAAGTAAGGAGGGGGGTCAGCAGAATTGCTACCTTGGACTTCTGGAGGGCAGACTTTGGCCTGTTTAGGAGACTGGTTGAGAGAGTCCTTTGAGAGGCAGTCCTGAAGGGCAAAGGAGTCCAGGAAGGCTGGACATTCTTCAAGAAGGAAACCTTAAAAGCGCAGGAACAGGCTGTCCCCATGTGCCGAAAGATGAGCTGGTGGGGAAGAAGACCAGCTTGACTGAACAGAGAGCTTTGGCTGGGACTCAGGAAAAAAAGGAGAGTTTATGACCTTTGGAAGAAGGGACAGGCCACTCAGGAGGACTACAAGGATGTCGTGAGGTTATGCAGGGAGAAAATTAGAAGGGCCAAAGCCGAACTGGGACTTAATCTGGCTACTTCCGTAAAAGATAATTAAAAAATGTCTCTATAAATATATTAGCAACAAAAGGAGGACTAAGGAGAATCTCCATCCCTTACTGGATGTGGGGGGAAACATAGTGACAAAGGATGAGGAAAAGGCTGAGGTACTTAATGCCTTCTTTGCCTCAGTCTTTAATAGTAAGACCAGTTGTTCTCCAGGTACCCAGCCCCTGGGGCTGGAAGACACGTACAGGGAGCAGAACAAAGCCCCCATAATCCAAGGGGAAATGGTTAGCGACCTGCTACACCACTTAGACATACACAAGCCTATGGGGTGGATCCAGAGGTACTGAGGGAGCTGGCAGAAGAGCTCACCGAGCCATTTTCCATCATTTATCAGCAGTCCTGGCTAACCGGGGAGGTCCCAGTTGACTGGAAGTTAGCAAATGTGATGCCCATCTACAAGAACGGTGGGAAGGAGGATGCGGGGAACTACAAGCCTGTCAGTCTGACCTTGGTGCCAGGGAGGGTTACGGAGCAGATCATCACACAGCACGTACAGGACAATCAGGCAACCAGGCTCAGTCAGCATGGGCTTAGGAAAGGCAGGTCCTGCTTGACTAACCTGATCTCCTTCTATGACAAGGTGACCTCCTTAGTGGATGAGGAAAAGGCTCTGGATGTTGTCTGCCTAGACTTTAGTAAAGCCTTTGACACAGTTTCCCACAGCATTCTCCTGGAGACACTGGCTGCTCATGGCTTGGACGGGTGTACTCTTCACTTGGTAAAATCTGGCTGGAAGGCCGGGCCCAAAGAGTTGTGGTGAATGGAGTTAAATCCAGTTGGCAGCTGGTCACAAGTATCATGGGCTCAGTATTGGAGCCAGTTCTGTTCAATGTCT
This sequence comes from Fregata magnificens, assembly GCA_013389945.1. Classification (NCBI taxonomy): domain Eukaryota; kingdom Metazoa; phylum Chordata; class Aves; order Suliformes; family Fregatidae; genus Fregata; species Fregata magnificens. The sequence goes on from WAAD01035293.1 coordinate 127,716, forward strand.
TCATCAATGATCTGGATGAGGGGATTGAGTGCACCCTCAGCAAGTTTGCAGATGACACCAAGCTGGGTGGGAGTGTCGATCTGCTCGAGGGTAGGAAGGCTCTACAGAGGGATCTGGACAGGCTGGATGGATGGGCTGAGGCCAACTGTATGAGGTTTAACAAGGCCAAGTGCCAGGTCCTGCACTTGGGTCACAACAAGCCCATGCAATGCTACAGGCTTGGGGAAGAGTGGCTGGAAGGCTGCCCAGCGGAAAAGGACCTGGGGGTGCTGGTCGACAGTCAGCTAAATACGAGCCAGCAGTGTGCCCAGGTGGCCAAGAAGGCCAACAGCATCCTGGCTTGTATCAGAAATAGTGTGGCCAGCAGGACTAGAGAAGCGATCGTCCCCAATGAGGTTGCACCTCGAAGACTGTGTTCAGTTTTGGGCCCCTCACTACAAGAAGGACACTGAGGTGCTGGAGCGTGTCCAGAGACGGGCAACGAAGCCGGTGAAGGGTCTAGAGCACAAGTCTTACGAGGAGTGGCTGAGGGAACTGGGGTTGTTTAGCCTGGAGAAGAGGAGGCTGAGGGGAGACCTTATCGCTCTCTACAACTACCTGAAAGGAGGTTGTAGCGAGGTGGGGGTCGGTCTCCTCTCCCATGTAACAAGCGATAGGACAAGAGGAAACGGCCTCAAGTTGTGCCAAGGGAGGTTTAGATTGGATAGCAGGAAAAATTTCTTCAGTGAAAGGGTCATCAAGCATTGGAACAGGCTGCCCAGGGAAGTGGTGAAGTCACCATCCCTGGAGGTATTTAAAAGACATATAGACATGGTGCTTAGGGACATGGTTTAGTGGTGGATTTGGCAGTGCTACGTTAACGGTTGGATTTGATTATCTTAAAGGTCTTTTCCAACCTAAATAATTCTATGATTCTATGTTCCCTTACAAAAAGCTAATATCAGATTCTCTGGTGTTTTAACCTGAGTGAGAATGTACTAAGAGGACAGGAGTCAGGCCCAGTATATCCTCTATATATATTGTGAAGCAGCATTTCTAAACTATGATCTTCAGGCACTGTCATTCTGATGACACCAGAGCAGATTTGGAAGATAACAACATTACTGCAAACCTAAGTAACTTCTTTGGGTTTTCAACTATTACACACACACACAAAAAAAGCGCATTATTAGAAGTTGAAATCTTAAAAGAGGGGGCACTGCAATAAAACAATAATTTCAGAAGCACTCGATCATCTACCTCTCCAAGGTACTGAAAAAGCTTAAAAACTAAATTTTGAGTTATTGGCGAAACATAAAATGGCTGAAGACAACTAACGTACAAGACGACAGGAGGTTGCAGATAGGGTATTTACATCCAAAAAATAGCTCCCAAGGCAATTCTGGGAAACTGCAGTGCAATGAGAATCACATCTATATATGCTGAACCTGCTGAAATGGTAGTATGATAAAACAACTAGAAGATCATATTCTGAGGTGGTCAACATCATTCATGTATACTTTCAAAAGGTCTTTTCCAAAGTGCCTCTTGAGAGGTGAAACCCTATCATGGATCAATAGCTAAAAGACCAGGCAAAGAAAAAGGACAAATGGAAAAAAGGAAGAAGCCTGGAAGGACTCAAAAGGTCAATTTTCATCAGAGCACTAGGCTAAGCGTAATGTATCTCAAGGTTTCATAGCATCTCTTCAGATGTTTAATAAAGAGATTGCTGTGCACACACATACACTTGCGAATGTACTTGAAAAGAGATGGATGAATTGTGGCTAAATATCTATTTCTTTAGATGAAACAAAATTATTTGCACTGCTCCAGTTTGGGGGAAATCACGAAGAACTTCAGAGGGCACTGACCAACCTAGCAAATGAAGTGTATGCAAAATAGTGCCTATTAGAAAGAATGCATTTGAACTACTCATATGCCACACAGAGTCCTAGAAGAAATGCATCTGCTCAGATAAGGGGCTAGACAGTGTTGTGAACAGTTTAGCGAAGACCTCTGATGAAAGAGCAGCAAAAAAGATAATAGGATATTAAATGCATAACAAATGGAAGAAAGCACAGTATGGAAAATATTAAAGTGTCATTTTATAAATCAATGGTGCATTCTCATCTGGAGTACTGATCCCGTTGTTTCACAAAAGGCTAGTGTGCCATTAGAGGGGGTTAGGAGGAATGTGGTAAGAATGATTAAGTGCTCAAAAAACCTCATATAAAAAAAGCAAGAGGGTGATGGACTAGAGGGATTTGATACTAGATCAATTCCTATATTTGTACATTATTGGCAGACTGTAGAGAGCAGACTGGACAGGGACTGGATGCAGCTTTCCTTTCTGCTTCCAGCTGTTAAAACTTCATTAAACAACAGCTAGAAATACATTAGATGCTTTTCCAAAATTACTTTTCAAGTATGCAATGGCTGCCCCCAGGAAGAAAAGGCATCTATCAGACACATCCTCTATTAAACTATGATCTCCACTTATAAAAGCGAGGGAGGACAAAAAAAATCTTCTTTTATACAGTAAGCGCATATTTAGAATAACTGCTGCTATTGACTTTTTTTTTTTTTTTTTTAAATCTGCTACTAATTTCTGGCATGTTGAACATACCTCTGGATATCAAAAGCTTTGCCAGAATCTGCATAGACTTTCAAGTTACACAGCAGGACGTCACAGGCCTGGTTTATTAGTGGTGTCATCTAGAAAGGAACACATTGTATTGTGAAAAACATTAAAATGTTAAAAAAAAAATCAATTATTCTAAATTAGTTTTATGTAGTACATGGGACGGAGTTCTCAGGATCCTCTGCAGGTGTGGTCAGGCACTTTTGCACAGGTAAGATGAAACGTTGGGACTGTCTGCTAAAAATAAACCTACACATTACAGGGATGTCCTTCTCCAGCTCTGGGCCTAAACACAAGAGGTCCTGTCGCTTACCTGACCTTTGGTTCTTGCCCACCTGTGGCTACATACACAGAGACCTATCAAGGAAAGACATCCCACTCTCTTTTTAATCATTCCCGGTTCCAACTGATGATTTTTCACAATCCATATTTACAGTACATTTCATTTAGGCTACATATGCTCCAGGGCAGAAGGAATAATATTTCCCATAGTCCCAAAGTCCTGTAAAGGTATTAGCATCAGAGGCCCAGCATTTCCATCCTGCCGTCCCTCAGTTTGAGGGATTTAACATGTACATTAGAAAAGTGCCATGTATACCACAAGCTGCTGAGGGCAAGCTGCTATTGCTACCCGAGGAAAGGGTTTTCTGGAGTGGTGACGCCATTAAATGGACATTCACATGAATTTCTTCAGCTAATGGTTCTTTCCAGTCACTGACACATGATGGTCAGGCAAACTTAACCACAGGCTGGCTGTACCTAACAGTGCAATAGTCTCCTCTTTAGCGCTTCACAGAAACCATGACATAGGCAACCATCAAGATCTCATTGAATTCTCTCTCTCTCTTTCTCTTTAACTTTTTACATATGAAAGGCATCAGGCGCTTCCCTTGATTACACCGACTAGGGGGGCAGAGGAAGGATGTAGCAACAATTCAGCCGTGACCCTAAAGGCATTATCTGCTACGGCTCTTTCTCCATATAGACTGCCGAGAGATCCTTATAGCCTACAATTTAATACCACAGTCTTGCCTCAACAATTATGCCAAGCATCAGCAGACATACGCACGGAAACCTGCCTTTCCTTCCTGAACAACCTCCTTCAGCATACGGATGTCAACAAACATGAGAACAGACTTGTCCTACTCCTCTGACATTCTTGTTACCAAAAAAGACTTACTGCAGCCTCTCAGCGCACTCCAAGAGCTATGCAGCCTGCCCAGCCAAGTCCATTTTGCTTGGCACTTCTACCTCTGTGAAACTGGCATAACACTTTGTGCACAGGCACACTGCCATCCTAACACATGGGCAAGACTATACGCAGTCAAAAGGCCAACGCAGGAGCATCCAACATGTTTTCCAAAGGCAGAAGTCTGAGTCAAGAATGTGTCTAGCTCCTCTTGAGGTTCCGTACCTATATGGGACGGAGCAGGTTGTTGCTATTTCAGTTCAAATCCGGATTGATTTGGGCTTTGCCACATTCTCACAAGACAATTCCGAAGCCAGATTAGTATTCGGTAAAAGTAGCTGGTATGTGTTTGGGAAGTGCACACCACGTTATGTGGCAGTTTTCTTCCCCTTTTGGCTTTCTAAAGAAGGTCCCCTGCAGTGAGCTTCTTCTCAAATGGCTCAACAAAATTAACACATTTCTGTTCAACAGATTGAACCAAGGTGAAATGCTTTATAATCTCTGGGTCCAGCCCCTCCAATGAACTGAACCAGTCAAGGAGAACAAAATGAAAATCCATATTTTAACAGGTACGATGCTTCCTAAACAGATGGTGATCATTTCAGATTTTCCTTTTATTGCCTTATTTTCTCTTTTATTCTTCATCACATCACCAGACCTGCAGCCACCCAGCTGGTTGCTATTGCTTTCCAACAGCTGACAGAGATGGCAGGGGCACATACGCCTGGCCAGGGCATCTCACAGGACCTCTGCACTTTCCACATTCCACCAGCCTTTCAAAATACCACTGCAATTATTTCTAGCCATAAGATATTTTTATTAGCAAATCTAACCAGGAAAATGGGGAGGGGAGCACATGGATTTGATTTATTGTTAGCATGATAGGACAGAGTCATATCAATGAGACAATTATTTGCATATGAAAGCTATGGGGGATATCTACTCAGGAATCCTGGGTTTGGGTTTGGGTTTTTATTCCCCTGAGGGACATAAATTAGTCCAAGATTGCTAACTACAAAGACCACAGACTGAAACATTCTCAAGTCCCTTAACACTTTAAACTCTTTGTTCAATTGTCAAGAAAAATAAAGTAGTGTTGGGGGAGGTGAACTATACCAAACTTTGAAAACCAGCACAGAAACAGACATGTTGATCTGCACCGCCTTGGGTATCACTAACCTCCTATACATTATCATTTGCCAGTCAGAACATAAAAGCTGCATAACCTGCCTGAGATTCAGTTCTTGGTGGGTAAACAAACCCCAGCTGCTCTGTGTTCAGATTGGCTGAGAGTAACAGGATGAAGAAAAATCTAAACAATATGGTCCCTGTAAATATTTGATCTGCCAGTTATCTAATAGCAAGAGTAGCCCAGAGTCCAAATTCCTTTCTTTCTGCCAAAGAAGAGCATTTGGGGTTAGGGTTTTCATGATGCCAGGAGCTTTGCTGTATAAATCCTGCCAATATGCTATTTGGCACATAACAACAATTAGTTTCTGATTCTGCATATGCAGAGTGCATGAGGATGTTTGCACTGTTTAAGGGCATCGGAGTCACGTTCCTCTAGTTAGATGTGGTCCTCAGTATTCACTATTATTATTCCCCTTATTATTAGTACCCAAACTATAAAGTAGAAGGCTGGATCATATTCACTGTTAGACAGACATACTGGAGACTTTACTGTTCAGATATAGTACGCAGAGGTCGCGTTGGGCCTCTTGTCCCACAAATGGGATGAAATATAAAGGAAGGAGAAGGAAAAAGGATACATCTCTAATATAAGAAGTGCTTCTGTACCAGATTTCAAGTCCCTGACTAAAACCAGGAAAAGAGTGGAGCATCAGGAAGATGCACGTGAGAGCATTTGTTTCCATCACCTCACAGTGAGGCCCTGCTATTCATGGGCATAACTTACCAAAGTGAGCAACTCAACTGGACGCTGACTTGTGGCTCAAAGATATGCACATTTCACATACCAGCTTTTACATTAGTGAATTGCTTTGTCTCAGGTGAGCACACTCGCTTCGCTGAGTAACAATAGCAATTTCTAGAGACCCTTCGAAATGCTTCTGACCAACGTGCACAAGCAGAGTAAGAGCAAATCAAGGAAACCTCAATCGCTGGACTGTCAGGTCTTACGTCCTAGTGGGACCTGGAAGATCTACATGCCTGAGAGTGACACTAGAGGATTTTCCTGCACTGTTCTGCCATGTTATCACAAGTTCTGCTTTGTGTCTCCCTTCATTTGAAAGAAAATGCCTCAACACAAACTCCACTTCGCAGGTTATTTAGGACAATGCTATATTATGCTGTGCTCTCTTCTTCAGTTTTTGTGTTCTGTTTTGTTTTAATGGTTGGTTAATGGAGGAGAGGATTCCTGGCATACTGATAGGAGATGACAAGACTACTGCAGCACCATCAGAATAAATAAAAATCAATAGGTTTTCTGCTGGTGTTGGCTGTAAAAGAGAGCAAAGCTATTTATCAAGTCTGACAAGGGGTCCAGAACTGCAGGATCATCACAGGCACCATGGCAAAAAGAAGAGGAACAAAATAAGAAATACTAAATAGGGAATCAAGATCAGTACAGCAAGATCACTAACATATCAGCTTGTTTCAATACATAATAGCTGAGGAGAGCATGACAGAAACACCGGGAAATGCATCTTTTGCTTACGGACCTCCAGGTATTTTACTTCACCAGTTCCTCATGAATTACATCTTGGCTCATCTTTCAGTGGTCAGTATTATTCCCCTTTAACAGATGAAAGTCATTTCAAGCACAGAGAATTTAAGTAGCTTCTGCCAGATCACCCACAGGCAGTCAATGGCAGAGCTGGAAGTGAAACTTCTTGGGTCTCCTGCCTCCTGTCTCTCATTTCTTGTTCTTAGTCCTCCCATAGCAATGGCACTATGAGGTCCATTCAGAGGTCTCACTGGAAAGAGCTTATTATCAGATCTGCTGCCAACTCCAATGGCATCTCATGTGGGATGCTACCAAATCTTACTGCAGGATCAAGCTTAGAAGTCTACTGATTTATGCTATGCTCACCACTACAGTATTTGAATTTAATGTTATCCGGAGCCAAACCTTCCTTCAGCTGGAGTGGACTGCTTTACTAGTCTTTACATACTCATTAGAAAAAGAAAATTTAAAAAGGAGAACACACAATGTACAGAAATCCATAAAAGCAACATTGAAATGGTTCACGGCTTTTAAAGAGACATTGCAGAGACAGAGAGAGAAAGCTGGAGAAAACACCAGAAAATCTTGAAAAATATTAGGAAAATGACTGACTGCATACACACAGGAATCACTACACTGGCTACCCAACAGCTCTAACACCTCTAGTTTCAGTTAATTGCTCATAACTTTGCAAACTTCGAAATTTCTGGGATCATCTTTTCCTCATTTAGTGACTGGCTGTTGGAGATTTTTGCCAAACTAAGGGGAAATTCCTTAAGCTTAGTGAACTTCTCAGTGACACTACACCGCTTCCATGGAGAGACAAGGGCAAAGTACGCCTCTGCCCCAGCCACAGGACATAGATGCCTCTGTGGGGCATTACAGGTCAACCCTTAGCAACACACATTAGCTCTGTCTTGGGTTTTGTCCTCCAGCAGCCAGACCAAACTGGATGACCAGCTTCTTGTTATTGCTAGTGCTGAAGCTGTCCTTTAGCCTAGTAGTAGATTCTTGTGTTTCTGAAATAGAGATATCAGGAACCTACACTCAACTCTCCATCCCTCTGTGCATCTTTTTTCTGAAGTGATTGCTATGGGGAGCACAAGGAGTTGTTAACATTTATTGCTCTGTCACAGGCTAATAGCTCCCAGTTCTCTCAGAGCATCCAGACAGACAAGTCTATGTTCGGAATGGCACTAGGGGCTGCGGTGCTCAAGGGAAATCACTCTCCAAAGCTACCCAGGAGGTCTGCAGTCTCTCCAGCATCACTGGGGAGTTTGCATAGGGGAACGAAGGCAAGGCAGACATCCAGAGTGAACAGAGAGGAAGACTTTGGTGTGGGGTTTTGTCAGAGCTCAGATCTCTGTGGCAAAGGAATCAATATCTTAGGAGAAGAAATGAGGAATGTGTCTAGCAGTATTTACAAATATGTATAAAACAACATATCCAGGTTCTTATGCAATACATTAATACCAAAACTAGCTTATTTGTAACTCCTTTGAGGTAGAGAGGAAGAGTTTATTATAAACAGGATGTCTTCTACATAACTTTGAATAGTCTGTAGCATGGCCAATACTAGAGCATTGCATTTTTATTTCCATGTTGCTGTAGAGGTTCCGAGAGAGTACTTAATATGGGAGAGTTAAAAAGTGAGATCATAATTAATGAGCATTGATTTCCTTTGAGAAGTGTTGGTATGGCTTCTAAATTAAGCAACAGCAAGAGAAGCACATGGGCGAGGACTTAAGCTGCATTAACTTAAAATCCCAGGACTGCTCATGTATTTGGGTAGAAAATGAAATGCAAGGCTGAGGAGTGCATCCATTCAAAAGAGGTTCTTAATCTCACATGGACTTCCTGCAAGCATGTCTCTGTGTAGGGATGGATGGTCTTCTGGTGAAGACATGGGACAGAAGAACAAAGTTGGGCCTTTCAGACAGACCTTCCCCACTCCTCGTTTTCCTCCTTTCTGCAGACTGGGAGGAGAAAGTGACCATTCCCAGGTCACCCTGAGCCCACGCACCATCGCACCCCTTCCACAGAGTTTGGAAGAGGCAGCACGGGGAAAGCTGATTATCAGGCTAAAAATAAAGATCTGAATTTTTGCATGTGAGACAGCTACCAGGCACTAGCCAGCCCTCCATTTTACCTCCTACCACTACCCTCCTCCTGCATTGCAGCTCCACCACCAAGCAGTGCAAAGTGAGCACCGTGACTTCTCCTCCCACCCCGGTTTAATCGGTCAAACCCTGCAAACCCGTGCCTGCCTGGCCTCAAAGCACGACACCCAGGGCCTCCACCCACTCGCCCTCACCACTCTCCTCCGTCAAGTCTGTCCGGCTGGTGCCGGCAGAGGTTGCTCTCCGCAAATTGAGGGGAACGCGGCTTTATCTTTTGTTAGTCCACCAGCAAAGAGCCGATGACCTGCAGTAAGGCAGATTAATTTGCGCTAGGAAAATGCAAAACTCTCCTCTCCCCACAACGCCATGAGCAACTAATTGCTTGCATATTTAAACCTCCTTGCCTCGCTAAAATTTCACGATGGAGCCGGTGACAGAGCAAATGTCGGGGCGCATAACCAATGGCATTGTCAGTCGTGATTAATCAGCATCTCCGCCAGGCTGGCAGCCAATTAGAATTTACCATAATAAGGAGGTGACAGCCAGCGTTGCTAAGCGACCGCTGTCTATAGAGCTGGGAGAGCCAGACACATTTAGATGTTACTGTGGATTTCGACAGCGGCATGTCAAAACAACACAAGCGTCTGCCCAGTGGAAAATTTTACAACCCAGGACTGGGCACCGGAGTGAGGCATGCTTCCCTTTCAGAATAAAATACATAAAGGAAGAGGTGGTTTTTTGTTGCGGGGTTTGTTTTTTTTTTTCCCTTGAAGGAAGACTTTAACCAGTCAATCATTTACCTGCGTTTAATTAAGAGATATCGTGTCACTGGAATAAGACTTTGTTAACGGGTAATGGTTTCCCATGACTAAGTAAATGCTGAGACATTTATAGGAAATTAGCAGCAGGTCAGTGCGGCGACATTTATTTTCAGTCAGAGGTATTTATCTGGCAATGACATTCTGTTCCAGTGACTTATTTTATTATATGAAAGGATTAAAGAATAAAAGGCGGGGGGCTGGGGGGGAAGGAGATGGAGAAATGAAAATAGACTGACAGCAGTTCCCGTGTTAACGTGAGAGCTGCTGACTCCGCAAATCATGAAAAGCTATGTTCCAACTGGGAGCAATAACCTTTCCCGTACTTTAGCTTACTCCTAACAGGGTTGGGGGAAGGAAGGTGCAAGGGTCCTTTCTGAGTTTGCTACACTTTTATGGACAAACTGGCTTATATAGAGAAAGCCAGAGGATCATATCCTCAGATGAGCTATTCTGATTTTCACCAGTCTATGACCTGGACCACACCGTACATAAGCTCTACTGCACATGCTCTTCAGGTCTAAATAAACTGGCACAAAGTAGCAGGTTTTACCTATCCTTAATATGGACCTATATAAAGTAGATGCCTGCACAAAAGAAAATGATTATGTCTTCTAAATTATGAAAGCAGCACTGTCTACGCCTTACCTCTTTCAGTTTGGTATCGCTGAAGGCTGGGGTCAGGAGGCTCCGGACATACTTCCATCTGTCATCACGAAGACAAAGGATGCTGTCAAGCATTGGCTTGGAAATCAAGTTCGGCTTCTAAGTCAAAAGAAAACATGATTCAGTTTTAACACAAATGCAACTAGAGCTACTCCAGACTCTGGAACTTGGAAAGATTGCCCATGAATGGCGTTGCACCGCTGTACCACGAGAGAGGTCCGAATCAGTCCCAAACACCAAGCTAAACATGGATGAGGCTGGAAAAAATTTCTCTTCTGCTGCACACATTTCCTCTTGGGCTTGTAAAAGCCTCGGGCCAGCCCAGTAACTCCTTGCTCAGACTATTCTGGTTCTGCCGTTCCTGGTGTTCTCCTGCAATTGCCAGTTCTCCTTTGCTGAACTCTGGCTTCTTTCCTCCCTTTCTAAGGTGACTGGCAAGAGGACCTGTCAACACTCCCTCTCTGTGCGACATGAGTGCCAACGCACCGCACGCGGGTGTCGGTGGGGGACACGATTTCTGGTGACAGCTGGTATGTCAGACTGTTACATGCATTTTAAAAGTCTTCAGAAAATATGTTGATTAGAAAGCAAGTCCCCGTCTTTACTCGGTCTATAAGGAACACTCACTAAGAAGTTGTGGCCTGGGACTCTTAAAGCTTCAGCAGTTGGTCAAACATAGTAGTTTAAAGCACTGCCTCATGAAGTTCTGTACTGAGATGACTGCTATGGATTTGCTAAATTTTAATCCCCCCCACCAACTAAGAAATCCCTATCCAGAGAATAGTGATATTGACCAAGGAATAAAAGGATAAAAAAGACGAAAGAGGAAGCACATCAGAAAACAACGCAATTACACCTGGAAGAGGCATCAGGAGATGTCCAGCCCCATAGCAGAACCTACTACAACTTATATTATTGCCAGAGGATGTTTCCTAACTGTTCTTGAAGGCCTCCAACAATGGAGATTCAATAACCTCCCCATGCAAACTCTTCCAGTGCTGGACTACTCTTACCATAGTAGCACCATCTCTCTTGCCGGAACTTATGGTCTTTAGTCTTTGTGCTATCACAGGCATAGCAAACAGGTTATTCTCTCCCTCTTTGCAGCAGCCCATATATACAGAAGGCTATAACAACCACTAATCATATTGCTGCCATGTACCCCAAATAACACCAATTTGCTCAAATACATACTTATCAGTCATATCTGGGACCATTTGTTCAGACTCGTTGCTGTCCCTCTGCATAGTCTTGTTGATGTACATCTTTCTCAAGGTATAATCCCTGTGACTTGACACGGTACTCCAGACAAGGAAGGATTTTTTTTCTATGATGTTCTGCAGGCTATATTCCTCTCTATTCACCCCGGAATAGTACATAGCACAGCACGGCAATGTCAATTCACGTACTGGCTTGTGAGTCCCTGCAACTCTCAGACTTTTTTCTGAATAATTGCTCCCTAGGAAGTTATTCCCCGGCCTTTTTCATTAAAGTTGGTTACTCCTAAGAGTGGTATATGGAACATGTCCTTATTGAACTGCGACCATTCTTTTTATGATAACTTCTCCAACTGATCAAAACTACTTTGAATTGTAGCCCTTTCTTTCACAGCATCTTTCATCCTTACCAGCTTAGTGCCTTCTACATACATTGCTACCGTCCTCAGTGCCGTCACCTTAAACCATTAACAAAAGTACAGAATAGCACTTGCAAAGAAGCCACCTCTGGGATCCTCCCAGCTCATGCTTCCCTTCTCACAGTGGACTGTTCCTAAACACTTTCCAAGTCATCTTCCATCACCATTTCAGGCACCGTACAGCAATGTCCTCCAGACAAACCATCCTAAGATTGGTGGGTGAGGGTGAAAGGTGTACACCTCTGTAGATATCAGGCTGCAGAGAGACAATCATTTATGCATGTGAGATCTTCTGGCACCCAGGCCGCTGCCCACCTGCCCAGGGTAGCAGTGGCAGTACAGTCCCTCATGTTATCAGTAGCAGCAGTATCCTCTTTACTAGGAAAGACCCAAACAAACCAAAGACACTGGCTTTCCCAATGCCATCTGTTGATCCCTTTCACCCTCTAACATTTTCTTTCAGTTCTTCTTTTATTACTAATGTACATGAAAAATGAGTTCTTACCACCTGTTACACACCTGGATACTTTCATCTCATTTTGTGCTTCGAGACTTCTGATTTATTGTCCCTACACACTACTTTTTTCATCCTTGTTCTTGGAAATCTGACCTACCTCCCACTGTATAAAAAAAAAACCCCGTCTCTTCAGGGACCATGAGGAGCTGACAATTTAGCTACACTGGTCTTCTACTGCACTTCCTTAACTCTCTTCCTTATTGGAAGAGTTTGCACTTAATATCTTTTCTTTAAGGAGCTGCCAGCTCTCCTTAACACCTTTTTCCTTTACACTTGCCAGAATCTTACTACACTGCATAAGCCTGTAAAATGCAGAAGTCTATTTTATATTGCAAACAGACTAATAGGATAGTTTTACATTCTCAGCAACACCACCCAGTGTAGTAAACTAATGTCACTGAGCTGACATTACAGACCAGTTTTGAGCAAAGATGAGCTGTTTTCAAGTAGAAGAGTATGTAACAGGGTATTAAGCTGAAGGAAGAGACTGACTCAGGTACTGTCATCAGATGACTACTGTAAGATAAAATATTAGCACATTTTTAATGTATACATAGAATATCCTATTTTGTGCAATAACAAGGAAAATTTGGGACAGGCTGTCAAAGCTGAAGTGGTTTGGACTGTTTTCTCTGAGTATCCTCTTTAAATAAATGATCTGTTTTCTAACATGTCAGTAGATCTCTGTTCTGAGGATCAGAAGTGCAGCTAGAGAGACCATCGCTCAATGGAGCGCTGCCTCATTTGTTACAGATATTCAAAGGCATAGTAGAATCAGAAGAAAGAGGCTCCAGACAACTGGAAACGAGCATCATCCATGGAGAAAGTACTGTATGCTAGCCTCTGCACCACAGTTCTTCTGTGCTGCTAGGGAAGCCCTTTATACTAAATCTTGACTCAGCTGGTCACCAAATAAGTATTCCTTACTTCTTTGGTCTTCAGTTTCAAGCCCAGAGGCTGATTGCAGAGCTCCTGAGCACTCACTAATGTCACTGAAATCAACAACAGGGAATGTGCCTTGATCACACAAAATGCATTAGTCCAAGAAATCAAGTCATTGAATGGGGCCCCCAAATTAGCAAACATTCTCGGTCCTGTGCTTCAACCACCAGCCTTCACACCTGATTTATAAAATGGAGATATCACATCACCTCCTCAGAACTGCTAATGATACATTAACATTTCTGAGGCACTCAGAAACTACAATGAAGGAGCAGAATAACAATTCCCACAAGGAAATGACTGATTTTGTCTTTCCAAGCAAGGTTTGAATAGTGTACAGGCGGAAAAAAAAAAAAAAGGAAAAAATTATAGGGCAACACTTGGAAAAGTATTTTGCATCCACTCCTAAATTGAAGGCTGCCCAATCTGTGCACTCTGTAAGACAAATTTCCTCTGGAAGACAAGGCTCCACTTAGATAATAACAGATGCGATATAAATCTGACTGCATTTGCCTTGAAAGCAAAAACTTAAACCCAAACATTCACCCTAAAAATATGTTCCTAATTGCATAAAGACTCTATATAGCATGTTCACAGAGAGGGGCCCAGTTACTGAACAAAAAGCCTGTTAACTATAATGCTATAATTACGGCACTAACCATAGCATTGCCTTTTTAGCACTCTATGTCAGTAATGCTCCCCTAATGTATTTTCAGTGTGTATAGTATTATATACATATAAATGCTGCAAGGAAGGAAAGACAATTTTGGCCATAAATTATTTTACTCTGTCTCTTTAACCTGGGTACACAAAAACATGTTTGTGTTTATTGGAATAGCATCAGCGTGACTGACAGTGTATAGCAGATTTCATTTATCAGGTTTTCCTTATCGTTTCTGCAAACACTTTCCTCCTAATTGCATAACCTATGTTACAGGTTCATATAGCAGGAATGAAAATGGATTTGGTATGAGAATGAACCTGGACTATCTTAGTGAAAGATGAAGTGTCACCTCTCTCCGAATGGACGAAGTACTAGCTGTATCTGAGAATTCTTGAGCCTATAAAAATCACTAAAAAAATTACCATGGGAGGCAGCTGTAATATTTTCAGGGGTGGGATTTTGGTTTTTAGGCGGGGAAGGAGGTTGCTTTTAAGTCAAATGCAATCAGACTCATATTCCATCTAGCATTATCTAAATACTCAACAACGGCTCTCCACTTCCTTCTCCTGTGTAATCAACCATTCTGACCGCGGTACAGTAATGCTGCATGAAAACTACCAGCAGCATGGTAATCTGCTGCAGCATACCTGCACAGTGCTACCGAGTTCCCACAATCACAGATATGCCATCAGAAACAGCAAAGTGAATTGGAGGGATTTGCTTCCAAACAAATCCTTTAAAACACCAGTGCTTTTAAAACAGAAAACAAAATAATGTTTGCAGATGAGCAGCACCTTTGCAACTGATGCAAGAATTCCCTCCCCATTAAGCTGTTCCTTAGGCTGACCCTTCAGACCCAGTTATTGGCTTGTTTGTCCCTGAGTCAATTTGGATTGCTGTGTATTACTAAATAATTCAGGCAAGCGACTCTTCTCTGGCTCTGAGGCCAAGTGGTACAGAACACCTCCTGTCCCCGAGGTTAAACCACTTTCCCAAAGAGAATGGCCATATCGAAACTGCTTATGGTCATGGTGCATGTTCATCTCCTGAATTGTGCCCAGACCATGCCTGAGGGACAACTAATCGATACAGGACAAAACCATGCTAAGAAGCATATCAATATGGACATCTGTAGGACCTACTCATGCACTAATATCCTGTCCCTGTTTTATTCTGGAGTATAACCATAGCCTCATGTGATTTCATAAATCATTTGCTCCTTTTCCGAGTTTGTCACTAGCAGGCTAGATTGAACATCTGGCAGCCAGCAATGACTGCCTGGAGCAGGAGGAAGGGTAGCAGCACCATGATGTTCCCTCAGAAACCTTCTCTTCTTCCTTTGGTAGAAAAATGAGGGATGAAGGTTTGCAACCAGCAGAAGAAAGTTAACGCAGCCACGCACTCTTAAAACATCCTGAATAGGTGAATCTTCAAAGAATCGAAAGGGCATCTCTAAAGACCTTTAAAAACCTACTAGCTCCAAAACCTACAATATAACCATTCCCCTCCATAGAACCAGCTGTTAATCTACTCCACGTGCTTTGACACCACAGCAAGAAATGAAACTCTATAAAGTAGGATCTCAGAAACTTTGTTGTCTTAAACTAGCCTAGTGCTAACAAAACCAATCAAAAAAGATTTACTTCTGCTGGAGCCAACCCTCAGCACTGAAATCCTGGTGACATTCCAACAAGGAACTAAGCTCTAGAGCACCCAAAATCCCAAATCCTAACAGTAACTCCAACACCAATTCTGGCGTCAGTTACACCTAGCAAACACCATTTGCCTTCATGTAAGTCCTCAGCTTTCTTCTAGCCCTGCAGGCTTTGCAGGATCCAGCTTTAACTGGAATCCCATGCCCACACTCCTCTGAACTCTAGCCCTAGTCTCAACCCTACAAGCCATGCTAACGAGAGCCATTCACCCCTCTCACCCCCAGCCTTTCTTCTGTACCCATGGACACTGCAGTATCCAGGGTTAAGTCCAGCCCTAGGCTCCCCCCAACCTTTTCCCTCTTTGGGGAAATTTTTGGGGTATGTTCCCAATGCAAGGTGTCATCCTTCTCCCAGCCCTCAGGCATGCCATGCAGTATCTGTGATAGCTCTAGGGGGAAGGGGTCTGGGCCTTCTCTTCCTGGGTGAGCTCCAGAAGCGATGAGCAGGCAGCAGCACTGGGACATCAGCAGGTTAATTTGTTCATCATCTTATTTTCAAAGAGAGTTGCTGTCCTTCTTTTGCTAAACATGCACTAGTGATTAGGTATTGCCATCCTGCTTAAGAAATTGCATTTTTAAATTGAATTTAATGAAATGAAATTTAATGAAAAAACAGAGAGAAGGTTTGTAGCACAAAGACAAGACTCTATCCCCATCCCTCAGATAGGAATTATTCGTAAAATCTTTTCATAAGATTACTTGTTCAACCCTGCTTGTACCACTTGATTGACAGGTCATCACCACCAGTTCAGCCAGCAGGTGGAACCAGTACGCCCATGAACCGCTCAGATGGTATCTCATCCAGGCAGTGGCATGACACTTACAGATCAACATAACACTTCCTATTAAAAAAAGTAACAGAAAAAACCCCACTGAGATATCTCCAGGAATACATCTTACGAAGCCTGCAGTAAGAGGCTCATGAAAGTGGGAAGGCAGAATATGCCTCGATATATTAGTTTTAAAAATTCCCTGTTGGTAAACTGAGACAGTATATTCCTTCAAACTTGCTTGGTGTTTTATAAGAGGTAAAGTCATGCTCGGCTCTCCCTGCATCCATGACATTCAAAGACACATTGTGTAGTGGCTTCTGGTTGAACCAGGAGAGCACTGTGTTGCATGTTATTAAAAAAAAAAAAAAAAAAAAAAAAAGAGTTAGTTTATGTCATATACCCTGTAGTTCATTACCATTTCCATCTAGCAGGTTCCTGCTTACACAGATGTTATAGCTACATCTCTTCAAAACGTGTATCATTTTTGTCTTCACAAATCACCATTATATTGGAGCAAGACTCAACTCTTTGCCCAAAGATCACAGCCTTCATGGAGGGCAAAGGCCTGGCATTGCCCACTGAGCACCCATGCCCCAGTGTGGGAGACCACTGGGTCTGTCCCACCTCTCTGCTCCGCCTGCAAGGGGCCCCCCACCCATATAACACCAGAGGCGATCGCTACATGCAGACGTTGTCTTTCCCAGAGTAGGCTTACTCTTCATTTGCCTTTCCAAAACTCCATATCCAAATCCTCAGATGCCACACACCTCACACTGCTGCTCCTGGGTGACTGAAGTTAGTCCTTCCTTGACCACTAAAACTGTGCACACACATTTCTTCACACTTTCCCAAAACCCCTCCCAGATCATCATTAACCCTGCTGATAGTCTATTACAATTTTTTCCCCTCTATAAAAGAACATTTAAAACAAGTTTGATTTTAGTATCTATGATTTAGGATGTGTTCTTATGGCTGCAGAGGGAAAAATAAAATCACCAAACTAACTCTAAAAAGCTTACGTTGCTTTGCAATTTCATAATTTTTAGCTTAATTTGAAACCAACATGCTTGCGGAGAAGGGGAGAAAATATCCATGCATTATCTGTTTCATTAAGCTTTTAGGTTCTCCTTGGTCATTCAGATATTTCAAAAGTGTGTTACAAGGTAGAACTGGTTTCAGTGATTACAGCAATTGTCTTCCACTCTACTGTATAGATCAGACTGTACAAAAAGGCATCTCCAAGCCCATTCCTTTGTTGTCAAGTCAGGATCTTCAGCAACTAATTGCTACTGTTCATCATTACTCACTGGAAAAATGGCACAGCCAACACCAGCTTACAAGTAAATACTGGCTTTTTTCCTTTCTGTGGCAAGCAGCCTGGGAACATCTGTTCTTGTCTTCGCAAATATTCTCTTAAGTCATGGTTTTGTTAACAGAAACCAAAGCGAGTCATTGCAATGAGGTAAATATAACCATTCATAAATGCTAAAACAAACACATATGGCCTCCTGCAGTCTGACCCAGACTGATGCAAGTCACACGTCATTCCATTTGTTGGTATAAGCAAGATCAAAATTAAGTCCACGCCTTCATCAGTTTGCATATGGCG
Organism: Fregata magnificens; assembly: GCA_013389945.1. NCBI lineage: Eukaryota > Metazoa > Chordata > Aves > Suliformes > Fregatidae > Fregata > Fregata magnificens. The sequence goes on from WAAD01035293.1 coordinate 145,670, forward strand.
GTCAGTTTGCATATTTGGGGTCAAAACAATCAAACCAAAGAAAAAAAAGTATTAACTGTTAATTAATCAGGAGGTTTGGTATTACAAACAAATTCAGGTTGTACTAGAGAACCTGTGCTCTATACGCAGTTTCTGCTGTGCTGAGAAGCAGTGTTTAAACACAATGTTTAAAACTGCTTTCCAGCTGACGTAACTGGACTTTTTAATGTCGGATAAAGTCATAAGACTATTAAAAGCCTCTCTGTTTATGCACACTTTTCCTAGAGGAAAGGTTGAGGACCAGAAGGTTCCTTTTACAAATTGTAAGAATTTGGAGAAAAACAGTCCCCAATAACTTTTGCTATAGATATATTCCCATGCTTTCAATCATCGGCGTACATAGGAATGGCAGGCAACGCTCCTAAGAACTTGGGCTAGATCTTTCCATTACATAGGAACATCATATTCCATAGTCTGCTCATTCAGAGACACCGCTGCAGCACCCTTGGAGATTCTGGAGAATACCAAGAGAGACTGTAAGTACTACCCAGCCTCTCACTGCCTGTCCTCTAGGCTGCCGACCCCTGTCATAATCCTGACCCAAATGCCTTGGGCCTGCAGTTAGATACCTCAGAAGAGGATTCACCAAAGCTGAGAACGGAGTTGTCCAAGCTGCTGTGACAGCAATGCAGGAAAAGTCCCACACCTCTCTAGGACCCCTCCACCTCCCTTCTCATGGACATCATAACACAATGCGCTCCAGAAGAGAGGCCACTACAGCTGTGATCTGGGATAGCTCCCTTTATTTCAACTGAAAAGTGAAGGAAGTCATGGTGGTGACTCCCTTTCATAACGTCACTGAGGGAACCAAACTCACACATGGGAGAAAAAGTTGTAATTCCTTCCTGGGGAGAAGGATGGGAAGAAGAGCAAGGAAATAAGAATAATGAAGAAGGAAAGAACTATCACAGCAGGAGTACAGACTAGGGGAAGGTGCAGGGAGGGATAGTCCCAAACCCTCCTGTCCTTGCCAGGGAATACTTAGGAGTGAACTGAGACTGGACTTAGAGCATTCGTTCCCCTTGTGAAATGGGCTACAGTCCCAGTCCCTCTCCAAGGCCTGTTTATATAAAAGTATCATTAGATAAAGATACATCAGTAATATTTTGCAGTAGTATCTGAAACTTTGGCCTCTGTGATCAGCAATATTTTGTAGTGGTATCTGAAACCTTGGCCTCCCTGATCCAGATGCCTACCCTATTAGGCTGCAGAGACTCACTAACTTCTCTACCATGAATGCCAGGGACCGCATTAGCTTCAACACATAAAGCTGCAAGTGCATCTTCTCCAAGAATCACCTACAGGTTGCTAGGCTAGGCACTTCCCAGAGAGATGAGATGAGCACCTTGGAACAATTTCCAGGAGAAGAATGCATGAAAGCCTTTTTCATGCACTCTGGGCAGCTCCCCTTGTCACTGGGGACTGTATTGAAGAGGCCCAGTTCCATCACCTTCTCTTGTGACTCAAAGGGACATGTTTGCTGCTGCTACTTTTTTTTCAGAGCCTGAACCATCAGCCTGTTTCGAAGGTACCTGTGAGGTCCATCTCCTTGTGAAACATCATATGCATAAGTCTCCTAGGCTGAACACAAGGTAGGTCTCAAAACTGCTAAGTACTTTGGCACCAAAGTTCTTTTGACAATGCTTAGAAAAAGAATTGCAGGTGCCTGAGAAATGTTGGTGTTGAAATCACCAGCTCCAAGGGACTCAAGACGCTTCCAAGCACTAGGTATGGCTGAGCAAGGGGTTTTAATCTGTATTTTCAAATTAAGCTTCTCAAATGCGGGTTATATGCTTACGACTTTCTGATTACTAGCAGAGGCAAACTAGTCAGGTGAAGGGGAGACTTACCAATGGCTTAGTTTAAAAAAATATTACTTGTGTGCAAAACTTTTCTTCAGAGTATATACAAAAAATGACACTTTTTCATGTATTTCATATTTTATTGACAATTTCTGTTTTAGATGTTGTAACATAGAAATAAAATTATAAACAGGCCGGTCTAGCTTAAAATCTCAAAGCGCTAAGAAACACTACAAGTAAGTAGTAAACTGTGACCAAAAGCTGAGAGTCTTTCCAAAGGGTTTCTATCAGTCTTCCAAGTTCCCATGCAGCACCTAAAACTTGTTGCCTAATATCCCATTTCCCATGTGACACCATCCTGATAAACAAAATATATTTCAAACTGTCATTTATCTAATTTGAAACACAACACTTGGAATCAGTACTTCAGACCAATGCTCTCCAGTACATGTGAAACAACTCAAGGAAAAAGTATTTCACCTTTTTTCCCCGCAATGTCAAAACGGAAATTTGAAAACAACGTCAAACAAAGAAAATAAAAGTTTACTTGTGAAGACCCCTCATGGTTTTCAAAACTACAAATGGGTTCAAGATGCTATTTAAATCAAACTATTGGAAGAAAAGGGCTATTAAAATTTGAAAACATGGGTGCAACCTCCAGCTCAGGAAGTCCAAAAGCCATGGACAGTCAGACGTTAGGGGGCTATTCTATAGGAAATACCACCCTGTACTTGCCCTGTTCTGCTCTTTCTCTAAGCATCTGCTGCTAGTCAGAGACAGAGCACTCCTTGGCCAAATATGTCTCTTTTTATGTTAGTTTTCCTTTGAATAGTCATTCAAGAAAGAAAACTCCAGGTCAACTGTAATGGCAGCACAAGCTGTCAACAAATCACATTTGCAATATCCGCTTAACTGAAGAATTTGAATTCCCTGCCTGCTACTTCACAATTGTTTCTAATTACATTAAGTGTATATTTACACATCAGGGAAAAGAACAAACCTCGTGTATTAAGATCTCCACATCTATCTGTCAAAACACTAATGCATTTTGCTGATAGTAGTAGCTGCTTTCTTTCCTCATTTATTTGTCCCTCAAGAAGAGCTAGGCTATAAAACTTTGTAAGTAGTTGCCTAGAACACTTTCAGGATTTTATCTTCCAAGATTTCATATTTGTAGTTATTTGTCTGGTTTCAATCAAGTAAAAAAAAAATCCTAATTTATCAAAGCATGTCAAAACATGCTTATAATGCTTGTATGAAGTAGTGTTTGTTCATTTGACTCTCACAAATTAATTTGAGCACATCGAGAATTAAGTGTTTGTCATAAGATAATTTCAACAATAATGAAGTCCTATTGCGTACAGATAATATTACAGGACTTATCATGAGTTCCCTGGAGCTCGCAATTTCAGTAAACCAGCCTCACTTCCCAAACCACCTGTAACCAGACTGTTCCTCACATTGCTCTTATTTCATTTCTTCCAGGAGAGCAGCTAAAATGCTCCTCTGAGTATCAGCAAGTACCTTGTTCAAAATAAATTAACAGTATCAGCTACTTTTGCATTCTCAAACATATTAGGCTTGTAACAGCAAGCAGTGCGGATTATGAAGCGTGAAGCACATCACCGTATCCTGTCATCTTAAGAGTTCTAGGATAAGATAAAATTTAAAAACAACCAAAAACCCCACAGATTGGAGCCCACACCCCAGAGCTCACCGATCCCTTTCTTGCAAAACAGGCCTCCTTCAGGTGACACAGCGTTTGGAGGGCCTGTTTCACCACGCCATTGCTTCAGTTTTACTGCGTTGTCACTGTGACATGGAACTAGAGGGATGGGTCAGATCCTGAATTCTCCCCCCGTTATATTGCCCAAAAAGCCAGCGCTAGCATTTCAGGCGTAGACAAGCTGGAAACTCAGCAAATGCACACTAGGACAGAGCAGCATTTGGGATTTAGATTCTCTTTTATCGAGTGCCCAGGGAAGGAGCATGTGCCAGCCGCGAGAATGAAACACCTGCAACCTTTCACTGAGTATTAACCCCACAACAGCCAGGCGCACACGGGAAGACAACGGGGAACTCGAGTGGGGGTTGCCATAGTCCTGCCTGCTGGGACTTCCCATTTGAAGCAGAAAAGAGGACTCACTCTCTAGAAGACCACACATCCAGTGAAATTGCCAGGCTGCACCCATACTCGGCGCATACATCCCACTTGATTGCACGCACCTAGCGTTTTTGCAAGTTAGCGGTATCTGCGCTTCCAAGCCCAGCTTTACTGGTGGGTGGGAGAAGGAGAAAGGAAGGGGTTTTAGTTTCCAGCCGTCAGTGCTGGCCAGTGCAGCATGCGCTCCCACATCACAAGAACTCATTTTGCATCTGCACAGCTGCTTCTCCCACATCTGAGGTCAGTGCTGAATCCCCCCAGCATCCCACAGCCTGATAAATAAAAGGGATCTTGAAATTGAAAAAATAACCCTCTGCAACATGTCTAAAACCCTGCTGAAATTTTTACTTAGAATAAATCTTAACCCTGGGACCAGCCTAAGTTCTTACAGCCAAAACTGACTGTGAACTGCCAATAGAATGTAAAAGCTACCACGAGCGCCAAAGGGACAGCTGAAAAAAGTGAGGAAGTGAGAGCTGCTCCACTTGACCATTGAGGAAGGAAAAACCAAGGCTGCACCATCCAGCAGCCGGGGCATCCCGAGAATCTAATCTGACATGGTGAAACACCAATTAGGGAGGGGGCGTTCCCTCTAAAAACTCAAATCAAATATTAAACAAAATAAAACCAGAGCTGGTTAGAGAAACTTAAAGCCGCATGGTTGAAAGAAACTGGAAATACTGCAAAACCAATTTGTTTTTCCAGGCTTTCTGGAAGAAAAAACAGAGAAAAGTTCCAACAAAATATCTTGTTATATATGTTTTTGGAAGAAAATAAGTTTTACTTTGCAAATTGAAACAACTTTGACTTTACATTAGAAGCTGTAACTGAAACAAAATATTCTAATCAACTTTTTATTTTTATTTCTGCTTTCGACTCTTCAAAATCAGCCACAACATGAAACTTCTATCTCCCACACATTTCCTAATCAAATCTCAGAAAACATTAAGGGCCATGTAAGGGTTGGTTTTTTTTTTTAATTCTTGATGCTGGTAATATAGCATGCCATCTATTCCTACTGCAGTCAATTACAATTATATTAAGAGAGCAAAATAAAGTATTAAAAGGTTTGAAAATCTTAGACTGAGTGCAGTCTTTGTATCCTAAAGCATATGCAGGAATGAGTCCAATTCTTTAGTTATGTTACCCTATACTATTTTTTCCCCACAGGATCTCTATTTGATTTTGCAATATGCAAATGTAACTTTTATAAAGAAAATAATGTCCTGAAAGGTTTTAATATTACATATTAAAAAAAATCTTTCATGTGAAACGAATCAGTCACAAACTCAGGATTCTCAACCTTTAGACATAAAGCTCACATGGCAACTTGTAGAAGATGTTAGTGATCTGTAGAGCCCTGTCACCTGAGAGCGATACTAGCAAGTGAGTTTCCTTGTTCTTTACCAATTTCTGTTGAGTCTGTGTTTACTGAGATTCTTCAGGGGCTTATAAACCTAAGCAGTTTGGTCAGATTTTCAAAGTGTTTTTTATATCCAGCACTTACACTAGAAGGAACAAAGCCACAGTCAAAGAAAGACTGTGGGTTTATTTTTCCCCACAATGGATAAATAACTTTTCCCTAGGCAGCTTCTCCAAAATAGCGAGACCGTTTTGACTGAAAGATTCCATATGGAAAATATTAATTGAAGCACTTAAATTTTGATAATCTACTGAGAGGTAAACATTGTAATGGAAGACATTGGGCAACTTTAACCGTAGGTATCACCATTGCCTCTGCTACTACACAGCTTCTTTGGAACTGATGAAATACCAGCATAGTCCTGACAACATTAAAACATGACTGAAGGTCAACGACTGGTTAAACTGGAATGTTTCTGAGCCATTGTTAAATTATTCAGAATTATTTTAGGAAAGCTGCATAAAAAGTGCAAGAGTGCAGTTTTAGCTTCATCTAAATGCGCATACTGAAAATGGAAAAGGAAATGGGGAAACTGTCCTTTGCAATTGCCTTGAAAAGGGAAAAAAAGAAGATCCTGTGTATCTTCAACTCACAATTAATCTAGCAGAGGAGAACAGTGAAAGACAGTTCTTGTTTTTACTACTTATTTCCCCAAACCCTTTTCTGCAAGAGCAAGCGTGAAAGGAAAAGAAGAAGAATGGGACATTATTTCAGTAAAGAATGTAGTTATTTTAGTTTCTATTGCTTAACACCAGTGAGAGGAGACTGGCAGGAGTAAATAATTAACAATGATCAACAATCCTTTTTTTTTTTTTGCAGCAGGATAGCTGTTTCCTGATCCGTGTATATATCTATTGCTGTGTATGTGTCTGTGGGGCTAAATGGAGCCACCTCTAGCCATCACTGACCCTTCAGAAACAGGTGAATCAATGTGAAAATGAGCAGTGGCCAGGTGTGCTCAAAGTAGGGAACACTCATTACGCTGGAGAGCTGGGAGCAAGCCATGCAGTGTGAAGACTTGAATTTTACACCCCTCCTCCTCTTTCCTTTTTAAGTGTGGGGAATTTAACACTGATGAAAAGTCCGCAGCACTGGCAAGTGCTCTGCAACTTTCCTTGGTCGTGGTTGGGAGCATTGCGTGCACAGCACAGTGCTTCCCCAGCACCTGCATAACACGCTGCAGCATGTTCCCTTCCTAAGGCTCAGACCAGCCAACTATTTGCTATCAACTATTTACAACAAATGGTGCCAAGATATGTGGTTGCTATATAAACAAAGAAGAATTCTCACTGGAGACTAAAGTAAGTCCTGCCGACTCATTTTTCACTTATGATCTGTAAGATTTATAGCTGCAACACACTGTCAGTGGTAAGGAGCGTATAGTCTCTAAACATCCTTTCCCATGGAGGTTTTACTCTTGCAGAATGAACATTACAAAGTGTACAATCACAAGCAAAAAACCAGGATGGCAAAAATTCTTGCTTAGAACAAATCTACTGGAGTTAATTGCTAGGTAATTTTGTAAAGATCAGAAGACAACTTTCCAGGCTCTGGTCAGAGAACCACTACAAAAACAGCTGCATCAATTTAAGATGCTACTACCCCATCAGCTGTCCGCCACCCCCCATCTATTGGAGATTACCACCTTTGAAACAGAGCTGGTGGAGAGCCTGTGTGAGCACTCATCATCTGCTTCAGTGCCAAGTCAGCCTGCACAGTTTTGAAAAAGTCCACAATGCTACATAAACTAAGATGGATTAGTTTCGGAGCTGAACCAGATGAGGAATGCTCATATGATCCGTTCTGTGGGCCTTGCTGTGGAAATGGTAAGTCCAGCTAAGACATCTTAACAGAAGGTTGTTAGCATCATGCTAGACAAGAATATTATCATTATAATAAAAAAAAAAAGGAAAGGAAAAAACCTTTCATATGTTTAAGTTCAAATATAAACATAAAGGCAGGTAAATGGATTAAGCTATCTGAATGAATGGCTAAAGAGAGAATTATTCCCACCATTTTTGAGATGAGAATACTACTTTTAAAAGACTTAAAATGAAGAGCAGAGGCTTGCAAGGATTAGTACAATAATGCCCGCGTGTATCACATTAACTCTCACTGAAGAGGAATGAACTTCACTTGCACACACACAAGCCCCCAAATATAACTCCTATCACGTTCAAAACAAAAAGCTCATCCATGAAAAAAAGTCACCTGCTTGTGTAATAGTCAATACAAAGGATTGAAAAGTGGCAGGGGGAAACTGATTTGTAGCCAGTGGAGCCATTAGGAGAAATGATGCCCAGATGCAACCTCTGGCACTGGAAGTCATCACAGCACTGGTTGCTGGAAGCTGGGCAGGTAAGCCAGAAGGAAGATTACTGTTGCTGTCTGTCTTGCTATTATGCTAGTCTTTTGACTTCTGCTGCTAGCCACCTTTGAAAGAGGACACTCAGCTAGGCTACACAGATCTTAGGCACGATACATGACAACCATTCAAACTATCATATATTGCCATGTCACATCTGCTCCAATGCTCCGTGCTGAACTCCTAGGCTTCGGGGCAGGTACATGTAAATCACTTCTCTGTGCCATGAAACATCACTTGCATAGACCTGAATGGGTTCATCTACCATCAGATGCTTCAAAAGGACTTTTTGTTCATGAGCAGGTGAGTTATCTCCAAATGTGGCTAAAGACATGAAAACAAAGCAAAGTACTGGGTCTGAACTCTGATTGCTCAAGTATGTAAAAAGGCCAACCTGAACGTTGTGATCTGAGCCATATCAATGCTGGAACAAGTCACAAACTAATTACTCTTCTCCTAACAAAAGCAGACTGGGAAAGGCAGGAATCAAAGGACATGACGCTCTACTATATGTCACGAGCAGGGAAAAGGAAGAAAACTGTAAACAAAACAACTGTAACAACTGTAAACAAAACAACAAAACAAAACAAAACTGCTATTGACAAATAACAGTTTCAGAAGTCAGAAATGAGGGACTATTGAAAACCTGTGCTATTAGACTGAATAAGCTTCAGAAAACATATCCCCACAGCATATGCCCAAAGAAGTAGGTTAAGTTGAACTTCCCTTTAAAAAACAACAAATCAACAGAAACCAAAAGGTCAGGACCAACAAAGACCAGCACGAACTGCATCTCCACTCTGCATGTATCACACCTACTCATAACACAGTCAGCTAAGGACAGGATTATATAAGGAAGCAATACTGTATTTAACAGGAAAAAATATTTATCAGCCTTAAGATTTCACATATTTTATCCAGCAATAAAACATGTTCTTTAAATAAGGAACAGAGCCCTGGGAATAGATAGTCCTTTCCTGTCTATAAGTGTTGTTTGTCTTCAGCATTGCAGTATAAAAAAAAAAAAAGTGCTGCAAAACCAGCAAATAAATAGCCAATGTAAGTTTGATGAAAGATTGGCTCAGAAGACTGCTTTTGGCCTGAATAGAAAGATATGCTTTCATCCTGTTTTGACTATACTCATACGTTTACCTAACATAATTGGATGTAGTTAATATTGCAGGAGCCTTCAAGCAGCGCACATTTCCCTCATTAGTGGGTTTAAAGCCTTAATGATATCTCCTGTGCTGCAGAAAAGCCCAATGTAGGCTTTAAAAGTGATTGGCAAGTTTCAACAGGAGAAAAACTGGGGGAAGGGAAGGCAAAACCTAATAAAACTCTGATCTTGTTTTCTTCAGTCGTTTAGAAGAGGAAATTTCACAGAATGATAGAAGGAAGAAAGAAAAAGGTGAGGATAAACAAGCCAAAAAAGATAATTTCAAAACTTGATCTCACAGTAAGTCAAAGAAATACATGAAAGAAACAGAGAGTGGGTAGAAAGAGGGAATGTCCCTTTGCATACCTGCAACACACTAAGACACATACATACTTAGTCCTACACAAACTCCTTCTGACATAAACAAGCGCATACGCACAACATATTGTCAAATCAGCATCTTCCTACACCTGCAGCAAAACCACCTTTTTGTAGTTTCATTATGCAGCTTTTTTTTTCCCTCTAAGTCTCAATAGAGTTGGCAGGGAAGCCTTGCATCTAAGAAACAGAATGTCACAATATACCATTAACTAAGTACATGTAAAGGGTTTTGGTTTTTGTTGTTTGTTTGTTTTGTTTTTGTTATTGACTAATTTTGACCATTTTCCAGGAACAGAAATTTCACAGGCTGGTTTAGTTTCAAAAGAAGCGTAATTATGTACAGCTGTATTCAGTATTTCTTAACTGCCTTGAACAATCAGTGAAAGGGAGATTTGCACACATTATCAGCCACCATCATTAGTGCTGTAAAGTACGTAACCCATCTGGCGTTCTGGTGTCTACCTAGGAGCAGGTATTGAACCAATGATGGCTGCAGTATAATAGCGTAAAGAAGGAGCATTAAAAACAAACAAAACAACACAGCAACCCTAGTCATTTCTCCATACCAGCCTGTCCTTGTGTTTATGTTCCCCCATGGTTTTGCAAACCATTTTTATACGTATAGGCATGGGGAGTGGAGAATTAAAAATGTAAATTTTATCAACATGCAGTTTTGCAGTCTTCACAGGGGAAGAGGTAGCAGGATACCATGGTGATGGCAGCACTGCAGCCCATTAATAAACCAGAGAAAGACTCAGGGATAGATTCAAACACTTAGACCCATGCTGAAAAATAACTCACTTCATAATAAATCTTGTAAAAGATAAGATGACTGTGCGTCTCAACATCAGCCGTGGTCTCAACCTATTGATTCATCATGTCTTGATGGGGGGCAAGGGAAGAGGAAACTTGTTTTTAAGCCTTCTAGCCTCCTTACAGTCAATTGCATTGCTTTTATATTGCCAAGGTTTATGGCCCATAGCATCTGAAAACAGACAACCCACGTCTGGAAAAGAGAAAAAGTGGAAAGTTTTTATTTTCTATTCCATCTGTGTGTAACCCATCTGTTTCCACCATCACTGCTAGCCCTTCATACAGGAGGGATCAGCCAGTTTTACTTGCTCTCTTACCTGGAAATGTAACAAATATTACTGTTTGCTTACTCAATTAGAGATTCATAAATCTCAAGCAAACAAATTTACATGACCTACCTGGACAATAATATATTAGCCAGCTAAAATAGCACCGTTACAAGAAGTGGGGCTTTCTCCAAGCCCAGCTACAGCCTGACCACCACTGCTGGGGATATGCTGACCTCTTGCAGGAGAGCTGCCTCCAAACACGACAACATGAAAAACCTTCCTCAAACAGCAAGCCATCTAAGTAACCGCTCAAAGGAAATAAAATGCCAGTTAGAGAGGGTCTTCCCAAGTCAGTCAACGAGACCATCCTCCAACTAATTGGACTTAACTACAGTCAGCATTTTTAGATTGATTGCTTGTAAGCCATTCCCTGGCACTCCAAACTATTGTTATCAATATCTTCCTAAACTTTCAGAAGTCTTTACCAAATACTTAAATGTGTGAGAAGAGACCGTGTTTGCTCTCTTTACCATGCGAGGCACAGAAAACCAAAGGCTCCTATTTAAGGAAACGGCCCCATTCTGGACAGACTATTAATAAACATACTTAGGTAAATACGCACTCATGACCCACTGAATTAAATGAGACATAAGAATGTGCATGGAAGTAAGTAAATGCTAACATCTTTTTAGGAATAGTAGTCAGCAGAGGCAAATGCCAGGTGTTCAAGGTAACTACAAATGAGCTTTCCCACTTTGCAGGACAGAGATTTCACTTGGTTTCCTGTTCTGAATTAAACTTACAAATAAAAATTACAAACTTGAGAGAAGATAATCCTCAAAATACGTTCAATTGAATCTGTTAATATTAACTTTACTACTTTAGGGGGGTTGGTT
>WAAD01035293.1:156983-214742 GCA_013389945.1 Fregata magnificens
ATTCCTGAAGCTTCTTTTAAGAACAAACAAAAAAACCTCCCACCACAACTATTTGAATTAACAGATAAACCAAATCCCAACCCTTTGCCATCAGTTCTGAAGCACTAACATTCACTAATGATAATGTTCAGCTGGAAATTCCCAACATACTCTTTTACGTTTGTTAAGGTGACAAAGCACTTCCTAAATGATTTGCCCTTGTGAACACAGGAATTCTGTAGCAAAGCCAGAAACTGAGCTCAGAGCTCCTAAATCCCAACCTAGAGCCCTAATCACAAAACCAGACTTCATCTCACTGGGATTCAGAGGATCAGGTGGTTCCCAGAACATGGTCTACTCATATGTCAAGTCTTTCTTTAAGGGTAACTGAAGCCAAAGTCTGATTAATTTTACAGTCAATAGCAGTGATCATTTGACAACATTAGTTTTGTGCTATTAGCTTCAGCATATGGGGAATAAAGGGCAATTTGTTGTGCATGCATAAAGAGACATACACAGTCTGAAAGAAATTACCCTCTCAATATTTATTATTTTAATTTTAAAGTGTCTATTGCAAGCATATGCACTGCTACTTTAAAACATTTAAACAAAACTGGATTTAATTGCTCAGAAAAATTAACCAGCAAGCTCTGAAAGCAAAAAGAGGAAAGAAAAAAAGAATTGCAGAATTAAAACCTATTTTACCAGGTAAAGAAGGCGGCAAAATAGTTACATATACATTGACCAAGCTAGAAAGGTATCCTAGTACATCTAGTAGACAGCCACAGAGGCACACTGCGGAAAGAAAGCAAATACATCATTATGGTTTTTGAGCCTAGGAGCTCCCGGTCCGGCACAGCCCAGTGAGAACCATCAGCTCAAAACAAGGATAAGAGCCCTTGCTCAGCTCCCTGGCAGGGACTGGCACTGGAAAATCACTCAGGCATCTGGGCTCACATGGCTGTACAACAGCACCCACAAATATGCAGTCAAACAAATTAATATTAAACAGTTAAGTACTATACAGCCAAATGCATTCCCTGCTAGCATATTTCCCTTTCTATAATGATGCTGTACCAGCCAAGATTTCAACCCAACTATGATCTAGCAGCTGTAGAAAACTGCTAGGCAAAAAAGTAAATCTTAATAAATTCACTGCTTGGACACCTTTTCACTTATCCTTGTAAGGCACAGAATGATTTTTGGAAGGACTGAATATTCTCAGCTCAACGAGACTGAGCCTTATTGTACACGTGGCAGGATCGACACTTGCTTGAATTTGTCCTACAAAGGGAGGGAGGAAAGGAAGGTGGGAGGGAGGGAGGAGAGAACATCGCAGCTCCGTACCACAAAGAACTAGATGTTCAAGGCACGGCCTACCATCAGGTGTGATGGCTTTGCTGCATCAGGAACTGAAATGTCACCACAGCATATACAAAGAGGCACATTTCGTGAAGTTTCCATAATAAGATACGGCACAATTGACATCCACAAGGGTCTAGTGAGGACTAGAGGTTCAGCATCTCCTCAAATCACAGAGACCCCAAATCAATATGTGTGCATCTGTATGCATCCATAAATATATGCAAATATGCATGCATGCACACACACAGGTGTAACAACTAACCCTGGGACATGTTGGTTCCAGAAGCGTTATGCTGGTCACCTTCCATGTCCTATGTGAACCCAACAAAAACCAAGATGAAACAAGATGAAGGAATGGGAAAATGAAAAAACATATCTAAAAAGACCGAGTCAGTGAACAAATTTAAAGCACATTCCTCCCCTCTGCTGTCACAAAAACCAGCTTGTTTTCAAAACTAAATATCACAATGAAATTATTAGCACACACTGAAACATCGCTTGTGTACTAAACCATCCCACTGAACAGTCATTTTAAAGGGTGGAAAAATGAAGATCTCATTATATGTATTTCACCTTTTTTCTCATTTGCTTGAATCATTTTCCAAATATTGACTTACCCACCGTCATACAGTGTGTCACTAGTGCTCCAAACTACATGCCCATGTGAAGGTGAGCCTCTAACAAAGCACACTCATCATCTGTTTACAAACTGAGTTCATCACACTTTGCAACAACAATTTGGAAATAAACTAAGAAATTCACATGAAAGGATGACGATGATGGCATTGACACAACCAGAAATAATCCTAGGATGTTTAATTTGAAGAAAAGAAACATTTCTAAGCCAAACAACCAAGGGTACAGGGTCAAGACAGCATGTATACGCATCTTTTGGCAACACTACACAACTTTTCATTCCTTAACTATTTTCACATGACATGTCTCCAAATGAACATGTTAGTAGGTTTATTTTTCAAAACAATAAACCATATTTGTGAGAGAGGGACTGAAGAAACTGCCCAGCCCATAAGCTGGATCAGACTATGGGTTTGGATACACAACTGAATTACCACTGTTTACTGAATGACAGCACATCAGCGGGGCTGCTGCATACAGGCAATGCCCGTACTCTAAAAATCAAGGCAGAAGTCATCAGGTAAGATCTTGCACAAGACATGCAAGTGACCCTTTACTTACAAAAGGCCAAAAACACATACACACACATACATAGAGTCAGTTCCTGAGGCACCACGCTGAGCTGTTTGAAGCCAGTTGCGCACCCCAGCCTCGCTCTGGAGATGCCTAATAGCTATCAGTCGGTGTAGGGTTGCCTGATGTTAATGGAAGTACGCCGATTTATGCTGGCTGAGCGCCTGACCCAAAATTCACAGAATTACAGGATGGTTGAGGTTGGAAGGGACCTCTGGAGGGCATCTTGTATCAAATTTGTATAGACCTTTTGACAGCGCAACATACACAGACACTTTTCTTACCAGTACTGTGTCCCCTAAAAAGACACCAGAAAGAACAGCTGGTGCAGGGGTATGGCCGCCATCCTGGACCACAGCTGAACAGGATGCAGAAAATAGGCTCCCTCCTATTTGGTGGCTGTATTTTATTTGTTTAATGCCACAGGTAGGTCTGAAGCTTTACAGATTTAGCAAAATAAAGATGAGGCCAACAGCATTGGCAAATTCTACACATGAAAAGAATAATTATGTCCCATACATGAACTAGGAGGAGGGGAAGGGGAAGGACAAACAGAAGCAAAAAGAAAAGCAGCTCAGGCAACTGTCTTTTCTTTCAAGAGGGATACAAGGAATTTGTACTGCCATGTTATATCAACTTCCACGCTACTTTTTTGTTCTTACTTTTACCACATCATTCTTATTTGTTGTTAATCCATAGTTACTTTTTCCACTGTAGCAGCAAAGCTCCTGAAGAGAAAATAGTGATGTTTCCTTACAGCTACTGGAACTGGTGTAGATTTTTGTATTTTAAAATGTCACCCTCCTCCAGCTGGTTGGCATGCAGATTTAAGATTTTGGTCTGGATCAATTACTAGTTTCCACTTGTGATAGCCACATGGATCCTGGCAGAGCACCGACTCCAGCAGCCTGACAAACCTTGAGTAGCCAGTACTTACCTTTGCCTTTGGGCTCACTGATTCATATTTTTAGCAAATACTTTGGCCTACAACTTCTGAATAATTTAAATTACATACCAGGTAATATCTCTCTTCACATTTCTCCATCTTAACATTCTACCCCTACATTTTTAAAAGTATGTTTTAAGGATTCTCAAGTACTAATTAAAAAACAGATTTTCAATGCAGAAATTAAAAACAAATCTGAAAACAGATAATGTATCATTATCCCGCCTGGCAGAATGCAACAAACATCATAAACCTATCTCGCTCACAACATAGTAATGCAGCTAAAAATGGTCTTAGTGCTCTTAAAAGAAAACTTCTATTCAAGACATGACTTACCATAGTTGTGAGAAAAAGGTATCATTTACTGCAGCACAGCCCTGCCTAGAATGCTGGCTGAGGTTTCCATGGTTAACCTAAATTAAAATCAATTCCATATTTTTTGGCAGAAGGTCTTTAAGCTAATTTTAATCTTTTCTTCTTCAACAATAATTAAAAACATAGCAAAAAGGCTTCGTATGCCTCAAGTATGGAGGTACATGACAGCAGACATTTTTGGGTTTAATTGGCTACAATGCTCACCTTAATCAAGTCAAAATTAAGTGGGAAAGTAGACTGTCATTATTGCCTTCTTGTGATTATACAGTTAACAATAAATATACCCCATGCCTACAGGGGAATAACACCCTGTGTGCTAGACTTGGTTGCTTGTTCTGAAAGGAAGTAAACCTTAATGCAGATTTGATCTGCAGTCACCACACACTTCTGTTGCAAGAATTACTAATCACTAACCCAGAAACAACCAAAGAGGGCAAGGGAACCTAAAAGGCTTTTTACAGCAAGATTCGAAAGATATTCATAGTAAAGATGTGAACGGTATAATATCAAAGGGAAACATAATTGCATAAAATGAACAGGAGTTTGTCTTCTGTTCACATGCAAAATCTTCTTTGTCCATATAATGAGTGAGCAGATAGGTTCCATGTGAGAGAAGTGTACAAGTGGTCCAGGTCTCTCTGGATGTGGAGACAGGACACAAGATGCTTCCAAAAGAGTCCTCTCAGCAGATTAAAACCATCCTGATTCCATAAAGGTCTTCTGATGACTTCCCAGCAAGCAGCCAGCAAGCGCACACAATCCCAGATGAAGATCATTCTTCTTAAGAGCACTCAAAGGCATGACATCACATTATAGACAGCTTTAATAAAAGCTCGGAGTTCACTGAATCATCATCTTATCCACTTCTGTCTATCAAGTACATCATCCACTCTTTGCAACCCTTCACAAGTTCTATTTCCCACTCCCATCGTACTCTAATATACATATTTTAAGATTAATTGAAAGAACAGCAAAATAAACATGGAATATAAACTTTTTCTACACCCTAACACACTTAGCTTTTAGAATTAGTCCTGCACAGCCAGCAACTTAGTGACACTTTGTTAACATACGATTGCTACAACTGCTACAGTGTGGTAAACAATCTCTCTTTGTGGCATTCTGGGTTAGATAACTCATGTTTCACCTCTGGTGGATGAGGTACAAACCTTGATTTTGGAAATGCATTTGGGGAGGTGGGGAAGAAAAGAAAAGCACGGTGGATTTTCCCAAGGCCTGTTCAAACCCAGTGGTCTCACCCCCCTTCCCATCCTTCTCACCCTTAAAGACTGACACTCTTAAGCTAAAAAAGAGGCTTTGGGTTGAAATAAAAAGCATGTGCCAGGTCTGGACTGAAAGATATTAGCCTAGCTTTGCGAACAGCACTGACTCCAAAGTCAATTCTATAACCACTCATCAGTAGACCATTTGAAGAAGGAATAGGTAAAATAAGGTAGGGGCATCTATTTTGCATTTTTAATTCTCCACTGGCAAATAGAAACCCTCACTTAAAGTACAGGAGCTTGCTTTGAGTAACTTTAAAATACACAAACAGAAGCAACCCTATTAAAAGTCTTAAAACGACATTCATTCAGTCAATATGAGAAGAAAGAATTCTACTACTTGGAAAGCGCTTTTCTCACTCTCACCTTTCAACCATTACTCACATACAACCAAAATCACATCTGAATAAATTCCACTGGCCTTCATTATGGACCATCCAGCATTATTTATTTTCATATAGAATCATTAGTGTACAGGATAGCTGAACGCTTCACTGAGAGAGCTGATTGTGCATTAAAGAGGAGGGGCAGCTTCCAGTGTGAAAATTCAAGAGGGGAAAAAGATCCCCAAGTTAGATGCGGAAGGACCCAGAAACAGAAGGCTGCTTATCTTCAGTAAGTGAAAAGCAACGGCTGGAACAGGGGGAACAAAGTGGAAAGTGAAAAATAACAATGCTCAAAGATTGCAGCTGTGTGAGAAGACCATGGAACAAGCAGATAAAAGCATGTAAGATGAAGCAAGTTCATTTGAATTAGACTCATTGACATTAAGCAAGCCAGAAATAGCAAGAGTGCACAGGGGGGAAACTGTTCATTTCGTTAAAGAGAGGGCTGGGAGTTAAATTTCCTCATCTGCCACAGGCTTTCTGGTTAGTGGCTGGGATGTCACTCAGTCTGTGCCTCAGTTCCTCATCCATAAAGCAGGATGTTTGTGCAGAAAAGCCACAAATGGTTCAGNCCTGGCCTACCTGAATTTTAGAGAGGAATACAAACGTTACAGTCCACGACAGATGGATGTACAACCACAAGAAAGAGACATAAACCTCTGACCATAAAAGCCTGGAGAGAAGGAAAAATTTCACCAAATAAGAAGGGTGACAATGCACAGACAGATATATTCCAATGACAAGACTGACTAAGAGCTGAACGAATATCTGAATGTACCCTCAAAGGAATGCTCTCTGATTTCAGGGAGGTGTTATTTGGGCACCAGCTACTGCTATGAATAGTGGGTACAGTCTATTCCTATCAAATATTCAGAAGAAAAGCATGGGAAAGTTATAGACAGGAAGAAATAGGATTCCTGCTTGGGGGTGGAAGAAGGAAAGGGGTGGGAAATCCCTTCAAATATGGAGAAAATGGGGAAAAGACCCTTGCCACACACAACAACTTTGGCCTAAGAAGCTTGCACACTGGGATTCTTCCATTCAGATGTGAGTTATAAGCAGAACTGGTACAAGCAGTGATTAAAATAAGGTACAGGTAGTCACAAGATGAACCTCATGTACCAAAAGAAGCAAGCAGAGCAGACGAGCAGTCTGCAAACAGACTGTCTGGTTGCAGAGAGGATCAGAGGGGCAGAGGAGACAGACAGCTGATCAGAGATGAAATTTTCCCTGAGGGCACAAACAACCCTCCTGAATACATGTGAGTTTATTTGAACAGGTTTGAGTATACAAAGGGGCCAGGAAGAAGCAGGGAATGGATGGCACTGAGGCAGTATACAGTCACAGTGACAGTATTTTCTTGTAAAATGCTGAGGAACTGCTGGAAGTCTTTACTCTCCCTCTGGCCATTCTCCCCTCATTATTTGTTCTAACCAGTACTTGAAAAGGAGCTTTTAAATATATATGTGTATATAGATAAGTAAAATAAGTAACCAACAGCATAGGCATAAGTCCTTGCTAACCGCAAATTCATTCTTTGCTATTTGTTATTTTCAGAGTGGTAAGTATGACAAAGCAACACACGTTAGCTGCAGGAGGCACGTCCCTGTCCCAAGCAGCCTGCTCCTGCCTTAGAAAGTCTAAAAACAAAAAACAGACCATGGGTGGGAGAAAGCAAATAACACTGTCCCCTTGTTACAGATTGAGAACAAGGAAGAGAGATAGTAAGTGATTTTCCCAGGATTTCATAGGAGGTCAGTGGCAAAACCGGATATTGAAAGCCTCTCTCTTGAGCATCCATCTGGTGCCTCAGTCACAAGGGCATTCTATCTCTTTTAAGGACATTCTATTTCATCCTCAGAGCGTCCTGGTAAGAGGAGTCTTTGACTGAAACATATACAGTGAGTTTATATACCTTCAAGTTTCATTGAACCATGTTGTACTTTTTCCCCCCACTTCCAGCTCACTTTTTGTCTGACAGTACTACTACCTCCATCCACAAAGCCAACCTTTCCATCTACTTACAGTTCTGTTGGTGAAGTTACTGAAGTCTGTCACTAAGATTTGCTTGATCATCTCTGGTGTGGAGACCACCACAAACATCTGGCGACCAATGTAGTACCTACAAAGAAAGAAAGTAGAGTCATTTCAGCAGATAACATCAACCAGAGAATGGTCACCTTCCCTAAAATACCTCTGTTGGCTTGAAAACACTTGCCATGAACAAATATCACAGAAAATATATTCCCTTGGGTATATCAGTATCTTTCCCCATCCCTCTCAACTATTAAATTAAGATGCATGGTCCTGGAATTTAAAGGAAACAGCTTGAAGCCTTTTACTGATTAATCGGTACTCAGCCAACATTTTAACATACAGGTTTACACACTCTACGCTCACTGTGAATTCTACACAAAGTGATGTAGTATCACTAAACCAAACTACAGAGGGGCAAAACATTAGTAACCAACAACCCAAACAATCACGAAAGACCTACAAAGTCAATTATCCTGCAGTTAGCCACATGAAATGTCTTTCCATGGCAAAGCCCTATCTACAGTGAGCCTTTCCAGAAGTCCCCCCAGCATGGCTGCAGTAAAGGCACACTTCCACCACTTCTACAAGCACTGGAACTGAGTGCATCTCAGACCGCAAGCTCTGCATTACCATGAACATGACCATCTAACAGATACCATCTGAACTTTACATAACACCAATGAAAAACAAACAAACAAAAAAGGTCCACCAAGCATAAAGAAATTAATAAAACTTTAGAAGAAGATGGGGTAAGAGAGGTGTCTCACTCTCCGCTCATACACCCTCTATCTCCCACTTCCAGTTTAATCTGATCTTTGGAGCCAGGGTCTGTCCTTGGGGGCCTTGACACCATTGTGGATGCTGCAGAGGTACTGGGACCCACACCACCCCCACAACTCCTAGGGCTGCAGAGCTCCCTCCTCCAGCAGCATCCCCCCCAAGGCCCACAGGCACTCTGTGCTTGGCTGCTCTGCAGGGGGAGGAAGGACTACCATCAGCAAGCAGAGGTTGCCTGCAGTCCCTACCTTTGCCGATTGCTGGACCAGAAAGACTATGCAGGCGAAGCTGCCATCGCTCTGCCAGGAGAGAGGAAGAGGAGGCTGGAGGCAGGCACAGGAGGGCCGGGCAGCTCAGAGCAGAACAGAAGAACAATACCACAGATGCTGCGATACCATGGTAATGTCGATGCCTAATCATTTCGGTATGATATAGCTTAGTATCAATATATTGCTTATCACCTGTCTACATTGCAGCAACAGAACAGACAAGCAAACCCTGGGCTGAATTAAATTTAGTAACTGGAGGTTCCCATGGCAATGAAACTGCAGCAGCACTGATTTCACCAGGGGCAAACAAGTCAGACAAATATCTTGATTCCAAAGCAGGGCTTTCACAGTCCACCTTGACCCCCGTACCACCAAAACTCACAACAAACAAGTGGCAGAGAAGAACAAGAAAATAATTTTCTTCAGGAAGGAAGAGATCTTCTTTTCTTCTCTGGTGGGTTTCAAGAGGGAACTGTTACTTCCCAAATCCAACCCACAGGCTCCACTTGAACCTTAGATACAGGTTGTACATTCTGTTAAAGTAAGCTTTTTTACCTCTCCCAGTTTGCTAAACCACAGCAAAGTAGATCTCTGTTAATGGTCAAACTTTTCTTCAGAATCCTAACAGGTGCATAAGAAAGAGCTGAGGCCTCATTTTAAAGAGTGCTTTGATCACAGTCTTTGGCAAAAGAGGATAATGCCCTACATGCCCCTTTCGCATGTACTTTGTACAATTTCTCTGGCATTAGGGAGGCAAAGCAAGCTCCCAAGGCGAAGACCTGTGTCGCTCCAAACCTACCCGGGGTGATCAGACATGAATACTGACCTCTCATGCTCACGCCTCACTTTTCTCTTCCCCTCTCCAAGTTTATCAAGTTCCTTGTCTCATTTAATGGTTAGTGACTGATGGTCCTCCAACACACAGCTTTTCATAGAGACCAAATCCCTAACACCAGATCCCAAATCTGAATCAGAAGCTGATTATGTCTACCCAGACAGCTTAACCCTGACCACCAAGAGGCATTGCGAGAGGCACATCATGCAAAGCACGTGTGGGTGTGTGAGAAAGAGACAGAGAGACACTTCTAGTTTATTGCAAAATCAGGAAGTTGCAGAGCTCCAGCTCCGGTCTACTGGAATAACAGGACAGTACTCACAGTTGGAGCCCTTATGTCACAGTGCACTTCGTGCCTGAAAGCATTCAGGACTAAAATTTGGGACAGGAGCATCTCCTACTCAAGCTGCTTTTATGAGAAAGTGACTCACAAGCCAAGTTTATGCAAACAAATCTATTCATCATCCTCCAACTCAGACCAGTCACCCAAACTCCCAGTTCTGCTTCCACAGCTAAGCTCTTTCTTTTTATTTACTCTTCGCTAACTTTCTATCTATAGGCACCTGTTTTTCCTTTCCTTATCCAATTATAAATAAGGGCAGAGAAGGAGAAAGAAGAGAAGGGAAAAAAAAAAATCTCCTGAAATTGATAAACTGAAAATACTGAAAAAAAAAAAAAATCTTAAATTGATTTTTAAGCAAAGTTCTGTCTGCTTTTAAGGAACGACTGCTGTAAAGCACACACAGACTACCATCTTTTATTGTATCCCGAACAGTAAAAGCTCTCTCCCTTGCTTTTTTCCATTCTCCTACTTTCTGTACATAATCTTTCTAACCTTTTCTAGGACACAAGAAGAAGAGGGTGTGTATGGACATGCTTTGGCAGTCAAAATCCACAGGCTAGGAGCATGACTTCCACAATCTTCCCCTGGAGTTAAAAGGAAAAAGGACAAGAACAGCTAAGTATGAAACAAGATCATCTGAGTTACTTCATTTAGCAAACACAGGTCCAGAACCTGCAAAGCCACCAGAAATATGCTTAACTAAGTTTTAACATATTTAAAATCCTTTGCAGGATCAAGGCCTCGGTCACAAACCAAGAGGATATATCCCAACTAGATTTTTCTTTTTTTTCCCCCCCTTGTTCCAAAATGGCAAGTAAAAGATAAAATCCTCCTGAACAATAATCTATTCTTCCCAAGTAAATAACACATTCACCCTTGCCACGTAACTTCATTTTGATTCTGTATTACTACATGAGGATATCACCAGCCTCACCAAGACTTAGATTTATTATTGAACAAAACCTGATATTCTTGTCAGATTTTAATAAATAAGAGTTTGAGAAAAACAAAAGCCTCCCAGCAAGTGCATTACAAATGGATTCATGAATAATTTAGGACAGCACTTTTTATTAACTTTCTCTAGGTTAATCTTTTCACAGGGCTTGTCCACACACAGAAGTCCTACCTTTAACTACAGTGATACGGTACCATTACACTGCTTGACCCAACCCTTTGTAATATTTTCATGTAGGGCATTCAGGATGTAATACAAACGCTCATGACTATCTAGCTCACTCCTGCACAGAAACAAGAATGTGTGAATGTAGTACGGCATCCTCAGCGCAATGCAAATCTGTCCACGAGGGAATCTGTTGTAACATTGCCATACCGGTAAAAATAAATTTCATGACCCATGCATGAGTGTAATTTTCAAGGGTAGATGAAGCCTCAGTTATTTAAGTTATGCCACTAGGGCAATTTCTACTAAATTTCAGTTTAAGCTGCAGCCCTCCAAAAATAGAGAAAAAAAAATCCACATTTTTACACCAGAAGCTTTAGCTCCGTTGGAAGATGAGACAGGAAAGACCTGGTACCGGTACATCGACAGCATGAGGACAGCATTAGCTTCCTCCAGCAGACGAAAGGGTGGATGACGAGCTGTCACCCCAGCAGGCTGCTGGTGCAGAAACGGGCAGCCATGTGCTGCACCGTCCCCAGGAGGGCCAGGCAAAAAGTTTTTCAGAAGTGTTCGACAGAGAGTATGGATTTACTCCCACAAGTAGTGGAAAAGGCAGGCTGCCCTCCAGTGTGTTTACCAAAGGGCTCACAGGTCAAGGGGGTGGTTATGTTAGAGTATATTGAGCAAAAGAAGTCAATCTGCATTCAGAGTGTTTTAATAACTTAAGAGGCTACAAACACACAACACACTCAGCTGCAGCAGTTTGGTTCATAAGAGCAGACAAGCACCACTCTTAGGGCAATCAATGAAAGGGACAGAGACTTCAAACTCGTGTTCAGGTTTCACCCAGGATGTTGTGATCCTCTTGGCAAACATTTAGTCATTTAGTAAGTGTCTTTTCTTTTATCGGCAAGAATAAGCAGCAGTCCAGCAGTCATTTCTGCTGTTTTGCGTGTGCCCCACCATTGCTTTCTGTGGCAATGTGGCCCAGGTGTCCCAACCCACACCTAGTGCCTGCCACGGCCATGGCCACAGAAGTTACCCCATGGAGATAAGAGACGCCTGAGAGACGAGCTGCTGAGCCTAACCATGAGCTGAGGTAGGAGCAGCGAGGTGGGAGGCAGGTTGGACTGCCCCATCCCTCCTGCAACACCCAAGCACACCATCTCCCTTTCCAACACTCAGAAGGGACAAGCCCCTCCACCCCCCAGAACACAGATTTCTGTTCTCAGGCAATGTAGCGGATCAATCAGCTACTTTTAATTTGAAGGACCAATTCAGTATGATCCTTTCTGTGCCCCCAAGATCACTCTGGTCACGCTGCACGGTCATCTGCTGCCGACAGCATCCCCCAGGTCCTGAGCCACGGATGTGCTCTCTGAGCAAAGCTCACAGCAGGAAAAGATGGAGTGGGCACGCAGTACGTCATGGCAAAGGGCCATATGTTTTTGTGTAACACCCGCGTGGGAAACACCTGCAAACCTCTCACCTTGTTTATAGTGCTGCTGTCAATTCACGGAAGACTTTGATCTCCCTATCTATTATCAGTCCCATGTATTACAAACACATCACATTAATCATAAAACACATATATGTTGTTAGGCAATAAACAAGGCTTTGTTTTCTATGCTGCAGTTTGGTAAAGTACACAAAGATCATCTGGAAAGCTAAAAGAAAACAGAAAATTTTATTACCTCTATCTTCCTCAGGGAAGAGCAAAGAACAAAAAAAACCAAAAAATAACCAAACCCACCCAGGAAAAAAGGAGAGGTAGGCAAAGACAGAGAAATACAGGGGAAAAGGCTAATTTTCTTAGGAGACACTCTCGATCACTCTGCCTCTTTTGTTTACAGACAGCCATTCAGTGCAGGCAGAGAAATGCAAAAAACGAATAGCCCACTGCTTGTTTAAAATAGGACTCAAACCTGGCGTTACTTGCTTAATTATTTCAGAGGTCAGCAAATTGACTTGTCATGAGCACTGTCCCCTTCCAGCTCTTGCAGGCAATTCAGACTCTGTAGGACTAAGTGATACATAACATACCGTGAGTCCCATTATTATTTGTGCTATATTAGCAGCTAGAGGCCCCCAAGGTCCCCAGGCCCTGATTTGGCAGGAGTTATACATAAGTAGGAGGCTTATTCTAGGCCTGTGGAGCCTACAATTTAAATAACGGGGAGCAACAACCAGTGGGGAAAAGAAACATTCTCCATTTTCCAGCTGAGGGACTGGGGCACAGGCAGGTACAGAGGAGCTGGGAATTGCCAGCAATCACCTTTTTTTTTTTTTTTTTTNGCTCCTCAGCTGCCACATACACCTGGAAATCCCAAGCCAGCCTTCTTCAGGCAGGGGGAGGTCTGCTGGAAAGTTGGGAGCTAACTCCCGTGCCACTTCTGCGTCCCGGGCTGTGACTCTAGCTGGCAGGGTGCCTTCCTGAACTATTTTTATAAAGCACTGACAAGCTGAGCATCTCCAGATTAGAGAACTGAGAAATGCACATTACTACTTAAGAAAGAAAGAAAAAAAACCCCAACCACCAAAAAACCACAACACCCTAGAAACAGGTGAACTTATTGCACATGAAAATGAAGCCCCGGTAGCCCTGAGCAGTCTCAGGCACAAAGAAAAGTTTCAAGGCACAGCTCTGCCAACACACACACACGCGCCTCAGCCGGAGACTAATCCAACCCATTGTGTAAATTCATGAAAAAGAAGACACGGCCACAGTGATTCCTATTTAAGAATAAATTGTTCCTCATTTCCTTTTTTCGATGAGCTACGCTTCTTTTCATGTCGTGAAAGCTTTAAAATAAGCACATAGAACTATTAATTTAATTCCTGACCGTATTCAAAATATCAGGTAACAAGATGCCCAGACACTCGCGCACACTTTCTGCGCCACTCTCTATTGCTATGCATCCACCTCTTTGTCCACATACCCAGGATTAAAAATGCTATCTTCTACATACAAGAACCTCTGCGCTATCTCAAGCTTGCACCTTGCCAAAAGACCTCTGCTTTCTGACATGCTTAAGGAAGTATCAAAAAAGGAAGAAAATTCTGGGATTATTTATATTCTCCCAACCACTAAAAGCACAGCTATTTTTAAAAGAGCTCCTCCCTTGTCAGGTGCAGTGAGAGACTCGTGGTACGAAAGTAATATATTTAACATTGACAATAAGGAGAAGGAGGGCTGATTGGTGCCATTACAAGGTACAGAGCCGGTAGAGTCTTTCAAGTACCTTACACCAGGGTGCAAACGAGATCTATTTCTGGGCATCTCTAACCCCGGCTGGCGTTTAGCAACTTGAGGGTGTCACACACATCTACTAATCCCTTCCCCCTTCCAAGTGAGTGGTGCAGGAGACGCAGACTCTGCATGGCTGTGTTAATTCATTCATGAAATGAAGTAGATGACATTTACCCACATATAAGGAATGACAGGGATTAAATTAAGCCCACAAACTGCCATGAAGAGAAAAAAACCCACCTCTGAATTATACAAGCATGTTTGGCAATCTACGTCCATTTGTTTTTCTGAGGTAATCTGAGTCCAGATCCAAGTGCAAGTACAAAAACTCATGCCCACGTTCAGGGGTTGGGAAGAGAAGCAGCAAAGGGGATGGACAGGGATGACAGAATCATTTCTTTTCTTGCTGCAGGTGGGCTGTGGGAGAAGCTGTGTGCCAGGGCAGCGCAGAGCCGCGGGGTCCCGGGCTGTGCTCCTCTGCAGCTGAGGAGCTGCCGATTCCCAGGGATGGTGGGGGTTATTTTTATCCTGGCAACTGGGCTAAGATGATTGCCACCACCACTGCTCCGCGTGCTTGCATCATACCGCTAGCGCTGATTAGCTACATCAGTATTCCACTTCATTAATGTGAAATGAAAGCTGTAAATAGGGTACAGCTTTTATAGGATGCTACTGGAAATGAGAAGTACTGTGATATTAATAAGAAACCTTAATGAGAAACTCCTCCCGCCTGGGTGTGCGGTGCTATTGCTACTGGGTGACGCTGAAAAAGCTCTCATAGCTCTTCACCTCTGCAAGATGGCCAGAAGAAGGTTTCTAAATCTTTTCCCATGGTGTTTCCCACCCAGCTTGGACTGTATTAGTCTGTGTTTTGTTACCCGTGTTTAGACTGTGACATTTTCACCAAAGCTTGTTTTGTCTGCGCTCGTTAAAGCACAGTATGCCTGACTGACCTCATGTGATGGTGCAGCAGACGTTTCCTGTGGGTTTCAGCATATTTCTGTGCCTGGCCTTTCTGTGGGTTTGTGAGACGCGGCGTGCGAGCAGTCTCATCTCAGGCTCTTTGCACCTAATTCACTACCAAAGTACTCCTTTGCCATACTCCAAGAGAAAAACCATCAGGTTACTATTTCCAGAATACTGGATTACTATTTCTAGGGAAGGCTACCGCTGGGAGATAGCAAACTTTCTGTGTCTCTAAACTTTACTTGCTACCATCTGCACAGTGTTCATTTGTATGGATTTGTATGAGTCTGTTATTTATATTCAACAGTGCTACCTATTTTTATCAGTGCGGTGGAAAAAAAAAAAGGTTACAAGATGGCTGAGGAGGATAAGCAGACAATGTTACTCAGGCTAAACAAGGGCAGCCTTTTCTCCGTCTTTTTTTTCCACATAAGGGAGGGAGAGGGATCTGCTGAGTGCTTATCCTGATTTCTAGTCAGGAGCCCTAAGCAGCTTCCCTTGACAGACAGGTAAGCAATTTCTGGGAAACAACAGGCAGCATTACCCTGGCAGGGCTACAGCCATTTCATACAAGATAAATGGAGACAGAGCAGCGCACTTGAAGATGAGGGATATGACTGTGATGCTACATCGAATAATATGGCTGAGAGAACACATAGAAGAGGGGCGTGCAGCACAGGGCTGCTTTCTAGCAAAGCAGGGGGGACCCATCCAAACGGGTGGCCCTGAAGCCAGGGAGGAGCCTCCGTGTCCCAGAAAGCAGGAAAGCATGCGCCTGCCGTGGTGCAGGCTCCAAGGAAAACTTGGGGACGGGACAAAAAGAGGAGAGCATATGTGCAACCATACGGGGAAAATGAAACAGGAAGGAGGTCAAAGGATTTAAATATAATTTGTGATACTACGACATGGCAAGATACAGCAAGCTATAAAACAGATTGACTGTAATAAAACCACAAGCATAAGAAAGTTGCTAGTTATATGCCCATCACTAAGCTTCATATAAGCAAACACACTTCAAGATGACTAAAACAAAACCCGTGTGGTCTGAATTCTGCCTCTCATAAAGCATTTCTGACCATGATAAAATTGAGGTTTGTATTATTTTTCCTCCCTGAGACCTGACATCAGGGTACAAAGAAAAGCCATCCATAAGTCTGCATTTCTGCAACCTTCATCTCATATATACTTTACTTATCATGGCCAGGGCTCAAGTGTGACTAGAGTTTTTCGTATCTCCGGTTTTGGTTAGCCATTTTAGCCCCAAAGGAAAGAAAAGGCTTTCAGAAAACACTGAGTATCTCTATCTGCTGAAAAGTCATGTCCTCACACATCTCTTCAAAAGAGGCATTCAGAACGGAGGCATTCAAAATCAGTAGGCTGTTTCTGTTTGTTTTAAATCTGCACTTTATCTTTGATTTCTTCGTAGGCAAGACAGCTCATCTGCCTCCTGTAAATACAATCAGTGGTGGACGATACAATGTTTTATTTTTACATGTGTTTGAAATAAACATACACATAATTTCCTTTCAGTCTACTCCTTCCTTACTGGCATTTTGATCTTAAATCAATGAGAGAGTTACAATATATTGCACACCACCCCTTTTTATTCCTTTGCTCTGTTAATGCAGATGCATGCATTTCTGAAATAATAGTCTTAATATTAGAATATTTGAATTCCTCAATAATAGATAGGACACAATACACTGATTTTTTGCATCATAAACATAACATGATGAAATGAGTAAGCCAAACTGAGTTTTGCGTAACTACGCATGTATACGCCTTTTTGTTGAATAAGAAACAAGACACTTGGACTTGGTCATGGCTACCAGCCTGAAGATAGCTGAAGTTTAAGCAAATGAAAGCGGGGTTTCTTAAGTGGGAAGCAATGGGCAACCTGTTCATCTGGTTTGCATGCAATAAAGACACAGATCCCAGCCAACACTGGACAACCTTACTCAGGCAATAAAGGTTTGCCAGACTGGCCACGAGGGGGACAGTCACTGGGACTCGCTTTTCTTTCCAGATCTGCCTTAAAAAATATGTTGAAACAAAGAAAAAAAAGGATAGTAACCACCTACTGAGCTCCTGGGAATGTACTTTTTTATGCTACAGCATACAAAATGCACACAGGAAGGACTGATTTTTTTAAATCCCTGCATACCTATGGTAGCGCGTACTTTTTCTATACATTCTTAAGATCTACACGCATACACACAACATCATTTAATTTTGTTAATGCATTATTAAATGCACACTAAGCCCAATAAAAGTCATTTCCCAATGCTTTATGCATTTATCATGAAGCCACTAGCAGAATTCTTTACAATAAAAATGCTAGCCGTACACATGACCAAACTAAATTATCTAGGGAAATGGCTAATATCTGACCATGTGGAAACATTAGAAAGCAGGGCTTTGTTATAGGACTAGAAGGAAAAAATAGATGTATTTTCTTACA
This sequence comes from Fregata magnificens, assembly GCA_013389945.1. Lineage (NCBI taxonomy): Eukaryota > Metazoa > Chordata > Aves > Suliformes > Fregatidae > Fregata > Fregata magnificens. The sequence goes on from WAAD01035293.1 coordinate 174,585, forward strand.
GAAAAATTGCAATGATAAAAGTATTTTTAACAGTAAGAAATGCTGCAGCTCCAGGAAATTTTCCTGAATCAATTCAATCTGTGTCACGCTGGACTTTAAAAACCCATTAAAAATAACCATGATAAATTTCCTAACCTCTTTCAGTGCACCATGCAGAAGACAAAGGAAACTGCAATTCAACAAAGATAGAAAAGAAAGAAAAGAATGGAAAAACCTGATAGCTTGTGTATCAGCGGTAACATCCTCGCTAACAACGGGCAAATCTGCGCAACAAAGAACAAGAGGAGCAAGAGTGATGTGCACAGCTGACAATGGCACTCCAAAGTAATGATTTCTAGGAAAATCTGCTGTTACAAATGGACAACATGCTGCTGAGATGTAGTTGAGTCACGACTTTCATAACATGGCAAATTATTTCAGCCTAGAAATGGACGTACTGAAAAACAGGATGTGTATGGTTCTGGTAAGGCAACTATGGGGATAACATCCTACAAACAGCTAATATGCTCACCTGGTTTAAATTATTAATCCTCACTGAAATCCATGCACATTCAGGGATTTTTTTCCCCAATATTTAATGCGCAGTCATAAGTCACAGATCACGTTTCAAACAGTAATATTAGTAAGAGCGCTGCCTAGTTGACCTATTTTCCATTTACCACATTGTGCCTATTATCAGTTGTAACAAACACACTTCTTTTGCTGTTCCCTTTTTTAGGGGGGCAAGGGGGAGAAGGGGGCAATTGTATAACAAATGGCATATATGTCGCCATATCCTGAAACAACCCAGATCCCTGAGGATGGAAGAGTACATTTAGCCCTCTCCTCTCCCACGGATGTACCCTTTCACCGTGGAGCAGCAGGTCCTGTTCACCCACCTCCTCCTTCTGACAGCCAGCCAGGGCACAGCGTATCACACCGAAGCTGGCACCCAATTCCCACGTGCGCACTGCACACATTTGAGCTCTCTTCACAGCTGTATTAAACAGCTGTCCTGGGCCCGCATCTGGCTGCCTGGGGACATGAGTGAGATGTAGACTCAAGAATTTCCCCTCTTTGGCTCGGTCACAGCTTCTTGTCTAAAGACCTCAGGACTCCAGTGGACCTGCCTCATTTCCGAGTTGTCTGAGTAAATGTTATCATCCAACACTGCTTTGCTATGCTACTCCCCAAACCCTCTGGATCTCTGGAGTCTGCTGGAGCGGTTTCCTAGAGCCCTTCCCTCCAAATGGTTGAGCGTACATGAAACACCAGCAGTCGTACTTAGGATTTCTGAGGACAACACTCCTGAACCAAAACCTGCATTTTTAGTTGCTCAAAGTCTACCTAGAAAAAAAAAGGGAAAACAAGTAGATTTGAAAGCAGACCAATGTAAACACTTCATATTCCTTCTAAATACACAGGTATTGGGGCAAGATCAAGCAACTTGATCCTCACGCAATGACAGGGGTACAGCAGAGATACAACCCACTGAATCTATTCATAACCCCTATATACAAAGCAAAAAAAAAAAAAAAAAAAAAAAAAAGCAAGCACAACTGTAGGATGAACCATCACTGAAGTAAATATATTGATCTATCAAAAATGATTGAAGACTGACAATAAAAGGGTTATAAACGCTTAGAAGAAAGAGAAAGCAAAAACACAAAACCAACCCATTGAAAAACTCCCACCTGCATTCACAGGGAAAAATGGACTGGAACAATAAAACACAATGGCAGTGCCTGTACGCCTTTGATAGCTGCCCCTCCCAAAAGCTGGAACAATCTTGCTATAAACCAAGCAAATGAAAATGCAAATGCATAAGCAATCATCTGGGGGATTCAGATGCTTCGTGTCCTGTAGGCAAAGAAGGAAGGGGAAAAAGGTAGGAAAGCAAGAGAAGGCACCACTTTTAATATCTGTAATTATTGATCATGCTCTCCTCACCTGGAGCCTTTTTAATCCAGCAGAGACCTTACAGTTAAATATGCAATGCTGCCTGCATGGCAGTTTTAGCGCTGCCAGCAACACCCGCTTGTCCTCTGACCTCACCACAATCTACTGCTTCGATTCCTCTGGCAGGAGGCGGCAGGCAGGGACAGCCTGCAGATTTTGGGGGTGCCAGCTAGAGCAAATCATGTAACAGCTGCCTGCAGAAATCCAATATTCAAAATGGCAAGCTCAAAAGAGGCACGGGATGGGGAAATACACTGAATGCAACGCCCAGAGCAGTCCTGCGAGTATGTACACACACAGTGGCGTATCAAAGGGGTATCAGGTTCTACTTCAAGGCTTACGAACTGTGTATTTGTTTAAATATTTTGCTAAGAAAATAAACATGAGGAAAATTACGGCAGTTTCACAAACCTGATTCTGTTCTTCACTCCTGATGAAAATCCAACTGCGTTAGCTACTGGGCAAAAGCAAATAAAATGCCACTGATGCGGGAGAAAAGTTGGGTCTGTAGTAAGAGTAAGTTCAGGTACTTCAAGTATTAATCTTCCTGTTTTGCAACACACTTCTCTGCTGCAAAAATCAGAATTTAAATTATTTTAATAGAAAATAATTTGATATTTAATGGCTCATGCCTTTTCATGTGACATTATATTACCATCTGACCTATTTTAACATTTGCCTCTGTGCTGCACTTGTAGTCCTACTTTCTCTTTCTCCTGCCCCATGCATAGCTTATTTCCTACTGGGCCAAATGGACAGCCAGTGGACATATAAAATTGCTAGACTGCTTTGATAACATTTTACTTTGGCCCTTCACACAGAGTGTTTCATAAAATGTTCCATGCGATAAAAGGTCCCAAAGAACCAAGATCCTCTCATAATGTCACTTTGAAAGACTCTGCAGCAATTCCCAGTGTCCTTGCCAAGATCCTTTTTCAATAAAATAGATTCCAACATTGACAGAAAAGCTTGCATTATTGCTGAGTGATAAAATGTCTACTGCTAGCCCTTACAGAGTCAGAACATTGCTCCCAACTCACTCCTTTTTCTGTACACTACTTTAAGATGTCTGGATGCATCTTAAAATTTGCTGTACAAAACCTAATTTTATTCAATAGGCACCATCATCCAAAAATTGAAATTATATAACATGAGAGACCAAAAAACATTGGGTCAAGATCCTCAAATAGTCACGGCTCTATGCCTTTAATGGAGCTACACTGAAGTAAACAACAGCTTGAAGGTCCAGACCACTATTTTCAGTCTTGTTTACATGGGGGAGAAAGGAGATTCTGGGACAGGACGTGATTTGAATCTTAATAAAGTTAGACTAGGAAAAAGACTCCTATGGGAACACACCCCTATAGATATAATAATTGCTGGGGGAGATGGTCAGTTTTTTCCCCTGGAGTAGTTTGTGTCATTCCAGAACTGCTGTGTCTGTGCATGGGAGGTTTTTTCACATTACTATAGCTGTTTAATTATACCAGTACAATTTTATCAGTATGACTAAAATAAATCCTCCTTCAAGACAAGCCTTCAGGTTTAGCCACCAAATTTAATGGATGGAAAGAAAGATTCACAATCCCCAGGGTAACGGTGGCTCAGCTCATTCCACACTCCCCAAGCTAGAAAAAAAATAAATAGAATAACAGCTGAAAACAACTTCTTCCTCTGCATTGGGGTATACTTTTGCCTATTGCCTGATGAAATCATACCCAGTTCACTACCAGTAGAAGGTCTGACATAAAGCAGACTCTCCAGGGAAAGAAGAGAGGTAGTCAAACAGAGAAAAAGCGTAATTTGAAGATGGTGCCAAACCAACAAAGAAAAAGGAGATATTTTGTTCCCCTTACCAGTAATAAAACATAGTAGACCACAATTGATCCCCAGACTAATAAGGTAGAGGAAAAACTAAAACCTATATATGACAAAACAATAAAAAAGTAATGAAGAGATTTATGGAAGTACATAAAAACCTTGGAATGACGTAAAAATTGTCAGGTCATGTTACTGTTTTCAGCTCAACATGGATAAGAAAAACAGGGAGGAATAAAAATTAGAGCATGGAGGAAAGATAGCATAGGGCTGAAGAGGATGTAGAGAAGTAAGAGAAAGAAAACAAAGCCAGAGCAAATATTTAGGGGGGGGGGGGGGGGAAAAAAAAAAAAAAAAAAANAGCCCACAAGAAAAACTTGTCAATGTAAAAAGAAAAAAACAGAACAAACCCCAGAGCCAACAAAAGTGGTGGCACCATCGCAGGACAACAGGCAGCAATTGATGGGAAGTGTCTCCGTAGATACCTAGCAAAGTGTTGTCACCCTCAAAGAGGAAAGCATGACTATTTCTAAGAAACTAAATAAGAGACATCCCCAATCCATTCCTATGCAACACTTTGATGGGGCAGAGGCCCCACGAGGTCTTGTCTAAGGACTCCCCAGCGTGGGGAGAGAGGGTCTAACCAGCATCTGCATCCTGGAGCTCCTAGCAGGTGGGCATGAGGAGCTGACAGAGCCATGGATGCTCCAGCCTGTGCTGGGGCTCACAGAGAACAGGGACATGCAACGGGCTGCTGATTTGCAGTTTCTTCTCTGCAACCTTCTTCTCCAGCCCCCAGTGGGGGATATGTGGGGAAGCGAAATTCCTTTTGCTTGGTGCTTCTCATGGCACAAGAGAAAGCAGTCACAAGCTGCTTTTGGATTTCTTCGGGCTGCCCCAAAGAAGGGTAAACTGGCAGTAGGGAGTCACCTGGAAAGGCAGTAGCCTGACTCTCCTGTGAAGCGTTGGGTGACCAAGGAGGGCAGGAGGAGCTCCTGAGCTGCACCATTAGTTTAAAGTTGATCTGCTTCAAAGGCTGCCAAGAAAGGGAAGGGGACACACACACACACATTGGGAGGGATGATGCATTTTCCTCCCTCTGTGTAGAGTGGGGGGGAAATGATTCAGGAACTTCATTTAAAAATTACCATGCATTGCACTGGGAACACCAGTGCATGATCAGATATATAGCGGGTGAAGCCAGAGACCATTAATAGCTACTGAACATTACGTATGGTATGTATCCACTTCAGGTTTGCCCCAATACTTCTGGGTGCTGTAGGAAATTCTAATGAAAGCATTTAATATGCACAGTAAAATCTACAATACTGCTGTTTTCCCATACTTTCTAGTAGGATTGGTATACTGAAATAATGCTTCAGATCTTTCAGCCTTTTAAAAGCCCTCAGCCAGCTTCTTCCCAAATGGTGGAAAGGGGGAAAAAATTACAAGGTGGACTTTACAGCCGGTTAAGAACATTAACAAACGCAGGCTCTGGTAGATGGTGAAGAGGGTAGATCAAGGTGAAATTAAGTCTAGGAAACTAGTTTTTATAACTGTGGGGTTCACTCAGAATATTTCCTCCCCCTGCCTTGAATTAGGATGACACAGTCTGGTATGCAGGTGCTGATCATGATGGTGTTACATGATAAGAAGAGGCAATCTGTTTAACAGTTCCATCCCAAGCCCTTTAAAACAATGATTTTAAGCATTAATTAGCTAAGAAGCAGGCAGTACAAATCAAAGATTACCCGTGCTGTATAGGTGTAAAACGCTCCTCAGGCAGCATATTTTCAAAAGAAACTTCAGTTTTCAAATAATCTTAACCTGGAGCTCACAAAGACTATGCTTTAACAGCTAAGTGCTGCGCTACCAACGTGCAAGGAAATAGGGGAACGAAGAAACACCTCTCTGGGAGCAAACGGAGGTGAAACCTCCTCCTAGCCAAAGCTGCTACCTGCACATGCAGCAGCAGACCAACATTTAATCAGGTTCTTCAAATGCTAAGGTATGGTACAAGGGTCTGCTCTCTGCTTCCCTCGTCAATCTTAGGAGCTGACACAGTTCTGGCCAACCTCACAGAGCCTTTCTGCATCCAGCCAACGCCGTCTCAGTGGAGCCGTACCAACCAGGGGATTTCCTTCTACGCGAGCACTAATTTGCTGAAGCTACGACCACAGCAGTTTGCACACGCCGTGAGTACAGAAACAAGCATCAGGAACACGGTGCAGGTGATAGGCACTGTCCTTTGCTGCCCTGCCAAGAGCACATAAAATGTTGTCTGTCTCATTTGGTTGGATTTCACACTCTCTTTCCAGAGGTGTAAAAGATTACATCAGGTCTTTGACTTACGTTCGCTTGAACAGCTGCAGTAGAGTCATGGAGCAGTCATGGATGGAGGAAAGAAACTTGGAAAAAGCGCAGCAGTGAGCACATGCCTGCAGCTCAGCCACCCCAGGGCAACGTCTAGAGTCTCAGAGAAGAGCTGGAGAGCTTTGCACGCAGAAGAGTTTACCACTCGCATCAAACATTTCCATCCAAATGGCTTTGCCTGCGCTGAGGGCTGGGACTGTGACATTTGAGCCTTTGAGTCTCTGTCTGTGAATACCTAAAACACAAGTGTCCCTGGACCTGACTGGGACAGCAAGAGGCTACCGTAACAAATCAACAGCCCTCACAGAGTAGACAAGCTCAAGTTGCATGGTTCTCATGGGAGGTCATAGTCCACACATAGGATTTGTCTATGGCTAAGAAGAGCTCATTAATGAATACCTTCAACATTACTACTACACTAAGCATCAATTTGCAGTGTTGCAGAGACCCAAGCACATTTGAAACATGCCAGAATTAAACTAGTCAACTAATTTACCATAAATTCTGCCTATAAACTGCATCCCACAGGTCTCTGTACACAGAACGTAAAATACTCCGTAACGATCAGGCAGCCCACAAAAACTATTACAACTGTAACAACAACACTAGACTCCAATTCTCAAAACAGTGTGCTATGCCACCTTTTGGGTAAATCTTCAGGCATCGGTCCCATAAAAGGCTATGTTTTTAAGACCAATTAGCTCTAGAGAGGAGAGGAGAAACTAGTGACGATATACCTGTAAGTAACTTACAGGACTTGTTCCAGCAGCTTGATTTAACCATTGGAACTAACTATAACCAATACTTAATTCAGGTTAAGTGTGGGGAGTCAGATGCAGATGTAGCACTGTACCGTGACACTACCTTTCTGCCAGGAATACTGTTGGGTTTCAGTTCTTTTTTAAAAGACAACTTTTAAAAAAATAGGTTACTATTACCAAATTCTGAAAGTGTTAATTAAAAAAAAAGAAAGAAGGGGTCTGAAAGTATAATTTAAGAATGTTAAGATTCTCCTCTTGTTCAGTCCATTTTTGAGATAATCGTTTCCATTTGGGAGAGAATGGCTAGCACATTACACAGAGGAGCAATAAAATTGTCTACATGCAAAGTGCTGTCAAAAGAGAGGGTGGGGAGTGGGAAGAAATATTTTTCTCCCCATTAACTTCTTTCAGCTACAATAAACCTAGGTGTTTATGTGTACCAACAGCAGTAAAAATATTTTTCAGGCACAAATGCAATTGTTTCTTTTATGGCCCTGATTCAGCAAGGTAGATAAACTTCTGCCTAACTTGAAGCATGTTGAGTAATACCATTGACTTTAATGGGATTACTCATGTGCTCAAAGTTAGGCACGTGTTTAAGGGTTCTGCTGCACTCTACCCACAGTTTGCCGGTATTTAAAGGAAAGAGATAACTCTCATTCACAACAGCAATTCTGGGGCTGATCAACAATCCTATAGAGTCACAGGACCTTATCACAACACATAAACGAGGAAACACAGTGCAAAAAAAATAAATCTTGATGGAACATGAAAGACTTGACTCTGGCCAAAGAAGTATATCGCTCTTTAAGAAATCCAGGCAAGTGAGGCTACCAAAAATCTCTCAGGTTAAATGTGAAACAGAGATTATGAAGAGCTATAGATCAGAAAGAGGAAGCCTGTTTTTCTTCCCTCCCCCCTGTCCTTGTCCAGATATATTTTTCTCTAGCTGAAATATGAAAAGTAAATTGTTTAAAATATCAAAATAAAGGAAGGACCACAGGAGAGGTAGTAAGTCCATTAGACCCCCAGTGCAAAAGAGGAAATCAAACAGGATAAGATTGTTTCATAAAACTAAATTATTTCTTTACATGAGCCTTCAGAGACAAAGATGAGAATACCTGTCCTGGGATTACTCTTTCCACATAAAACAGAATAAGGCTAGAAACAGAGAGGTTAAAAAAGTTTGTGAAATTAAAATGGCAATAAAGGCACTATTTCGTCAGGTAAATTAACAGCATGATGAAGACATCAGCTGCTCCCTGCAGGAAGAGATCCTGCCCCTATCCACCTCAGGTTTGCCCCGAGGTGTTTGAGGAGGGCAGAAGCAAGGATAAGGCTTTGAGAAAAGTTTCAGATGCCCAAATTCCAGAAATGCATGTCCCTCTTCTGACCACAAAAGGGGAAAGCCCCAAACCCGCACAGTGACTAACCAGTGTGCCTCAGCCCTGATGCAGAGGCCAGCAGCAGCAGCAAGAAAAGTCTATTTCTTGTCCACAACTGTTTGATTATGGACTCATCTGCAGAAATGCTAACTAGTGCCATCTGCAGTGACATTTTTTTGGGAGAAGAGAAGTCAAGCATTAAGACAGAACCAACTCTGGCTGCATACACTTCTGAAAAGCTGTCAGCTGCCAGCATAGCTTACAATCACAGCTCACCCCTGGACACATTTCAAGTCAGTGACTGGCTCCATGATCTATCCTAATCCTTTAAACCACCCAATCATTTAAGTGACCAGGCTTGATCTTGGTTCCAATAACGACTTATTAGGAAATCATTTAAGGAATATTAGGAAGTCTTTAAGGAAAAAAAAAAAATGCACCACCCACAGATCAGACATTGAGTAATCCCATAGACACCTTAAGAAAAATTGCCCGTCCTATTTTAAGTTGCTTTCTGTGTATTACTTAAAAACATGCTGAAGTAACCCACTGCAAAACAAGACACTCTTTATAAGGAAATGGAGCTCCATTCACATCTGTGTTTTCACAAGATGCTTCAGGAGCGCCTGCACCCTCACATGTGTTCTGTGGTACTGTGCTGATCCTGGTATGCTTCTGCTGCAGCCCAGCAGAGGCTCAGCATAGATAGATGCAGTTTGCTGCTGATGGTTTGATTAGGGATTGAGAATGGTTTACAACTGGATCTTGTCAGAAATGTTCTCATTAATTCCTCCCCCCATCAGAAAATGCAGATTTTGAGCTTGTTGCCTCCCTTTGCCAGTTCACAGCCTGACAACCCTGAGCTCAAACACCCCAATTGTCTTCTGCTTTCCAGAGGTGGTTTAATCCAAACTCCACCCTCTTGCTACTCCTAGACCCTTCGCTTTGTCTCTGCCTTACTTTGTTCTGGTCCTCTTTAGCACTTATTCTACTACATAGTTGTTCAGACTTCTCACAGCACATTGAAGTTGAGAGTTCAAGTGAAGGGAGAGTAAGAATAGGGTTTGACCTGCTGCAAGCTGTTTCAGATGCAAAAGAAGGTGAAGAAAGAGTGTCATGCTACAAATTGCACTGAATTTTAATATTCTGTTCTTATTCTGATTATACGCAGTGAGGTCTATGTTATGAACTCTTACACTCTTCCCCACATCCAAATGCCTTGCTACAGTCAAAGGTAGAATAGGTTCATTCATCGCAGAGGCAATCACCTGCCCACTTGGGGCTGTATCATATTTTCTGTTCCTTCACTGGTAGTGTGTTGTTGGGCCAAGAATATATTACTTATTTTGGCACTATTCTCCAACTCCAAATCAGCCATACATGCTTACAGTGCTGTAAAGTCATAATGATGCAATTGCAGTAGAGTGGTCAAATGCATAATAAGTGTGTATATGAAGTAAAATTAACTCACTGCCTCTACAGCTCTGCTCATGTTGTAGCAGTTGCTTTTCCAATTCCATTTTCCCCCTTTATTTCTCCTCTTCAACCCAGAAGGTCTTTGTTTCTCTGTCTGCATCTATTTCCGATCAGTAGCCATAACTTACAAATGAAATGGAACAATTGGATATGGTGGGAGTGAAAATAAAGTATCAAAACATCAAAGTTAATCCAAAAAATAAGTGACATAAGTCACTAATTTCCACAGAAACCAGGACTACTTTCCTGCAAAACTCTTACCATAAAAAGGAGAATATCCAAGACAAATCTTAACATGTCTCAGTACGTTGCTTTCCAAATAGGATATTTTTCACTTATTTTTGTTATGGAGAACCAGCACACATATTTTAGAGGAGGTAGTTTTATAGAAGGTACTCCACACTATAGCTGAACCAAAGACTACCACTCTGTTGCAGGATCTCTTCAAAAGTCACGTCAGTGGCTTGGATTCCCCCATTGAACAGAAATGCTTCAACTGTGCTTTTGCACCAGAGCTGTTTTGTTTCTGCCTTGGCCTCCATCTTGGGCCATCTCTGTATGAAAACAGTTTTCACAGCACACACTCACAACTGAAGACTATTTGCATTGTCTCTCTCTATGAAAGAGTAATACCATCACCTCTCCTTTGGATCCACACATGGAAGCGAAGGGAAAAAAAAAATGCTTTTGTGACCTACAAAAGCCTTACTTGAAATAATTCTCTACGACTTGAGGCCTTTTGGAATGGAAGGGGTATATTGTTTTGACTTGATTAAAGCTGAAAAGTTGATTTGACATCCTGTTGTCAAGGAAACCAATTCACACACAAAAGAAAACAGTTGTGATGGTATCATTCAGACTATTCAAGTGACCTTAAAAAGAAAAAAAAGGCTTCAGTTCCAAAGATTTGTATTCAACTCACTTCACCACTGTAGAAATAAAGATCATTGCTCTTTATGCTTATTGGAAAGCAGTTTTCAATCTGGAAAAAGCAAAATGCCACATCTTCCTCCAACTGCCTGATCCAATACTTTGCTGGGACCATGCACGTAAACACACCTACCATTTATTGCCTATTTCAAAAAACCACAGAAAGAATCACACAGAAGACATATAGGGAAGGAGAAGGAATTTCTTTGACAGGACCGTGATAACACATACCGCACCTATTGAACAGCAGCTCGCAAGCCGGGTTTTAAAACACCTCCTTCAACTACAAATAAAGCTTACCTCAAGCACAGCAATGTTTGAGCCCAGCTTTATTTTCCTGGGAGATATCAAAAAGCAGCATTTTTTTCTTTGCCAGCCTCCTAGATCCCTCACAAATTGAGTTTGTCATGCATACAATAAATAGGATGTAGTTATACTCAATCTGCTCACTCCTCGTACCTAACAGGATCCCAAAGAGGCAGAACTGTCCTGGCTGACCATGACCAGCATCATCCAGCTTTGCAGCCCATGCAAGTCTCACAGAGGTTTCATTCCCTAACAGCTGTGGGTAGACTGGAAAAATGAAACTTTCTATCTATCCGCTCGCACACTGTAATTATACATCTCTTTCTCCGATGACATAGCCTCTGCCTGGCCGAGTGAGCAGACAGACGACTAAATAGCAACTTGTCTTGAATTCAGCTTAGAAAAAAATAGGCATGATATTAATAAGGAGGGAAATACACTGAGGAATGAATGCCAGTGTTCTTACATTATTGTCATTTAAGGGCATCACACCAAAGGTCACAGAGATAATAAGCCTCAGTCATTTTCCATTTGTTACACAACATACAAATTGCCACAGCGTTAATGAGTATCTTTCTCCATACCTGGCCAGCCAAGACACTGTATTATTTCCTCTTAGACAAGTACCTAACCCTTGGAATTCATTATTTCCATCACTTCTTGCAGCACTTTGTCCTTAGGGCTGAGCATAAATGCCACAAGGTGGCTGTGACTGGAGCATCAAATGCTTCATATGGCTGAGCCTGACTCCTTTCTGATATAGCTTTTTTGCTGGAAGAGCATACAAAGCATATTTATATCATTTATGATCAAATATATGCACACACATTCATATATGCTCTCTTACAACTGTCTTAAACCCCTTGCAGAACACAGGAAAAAAAAAATTGACATTGTCTGTACTTTGTGGATGTTGCTTGATACTTATATATTGAAATAATAGTTATGCTAAAAGCACCAACTGACCACAACAATAGAAGCTACCATGAAATAACTGCACTTCCACTTAAAATGATGACAACTGGAAAGTAGTTCTTGGAACAGGAATGACATTCACAGAAATGTGGAAGGGCTTGTATAAAGGGATACACTGCTTAAACCTTCTTCTAATAAATTAAGATAGCACAGCTGAGCTATAGAGAGGGGAATGCCTCATTTCTAACCTGCACTTCATTGTATTTTAAGTTTAGGAATTTTGCATAAATATAGATAGCAACAGCTGAACCAAATTCATACTATTTCATAAACTAAGTGAGGCTTAAGACAATAAATTATTATTTCCACTGTTCACCGTAAGTATAAAGAATATGCAAATGAAAAGAGAATATTGAAGGCTAGTAGCCTTGTACAGTTCTGAAAAAGACTAAACTTTATGTGCATAATTAAAGTTAGAAAGAGAAGAATGAAGTCCAACACCAAATGCTGAACTAAAATAACCCAACGTTACTTTCTGCATGTAATCAAACAACCTCCACCTCTGTCCCCCACACTGAAACACCACACTCTGCGTTTTGAGGGACATCTTATCTTGGTGTTTCCTCCTCTCCCACCCAACAAACCCAAACAGCAAGAGCCAGAAAAGAAGAAAGCTGATGGCACTGCTAAGCTTACCCACAAACAGGTCCGTACTCCGTTATGAGTTTTGTGTGGTTTTCCCAAAAACCCTGGAAAAAATAAAAATAACAAAGTATTTTAGAACAGTACTTAATAGAAACTCTATTACACAGTGTTGCTTTGAACCTCAACTAGGAGAGCCATGGTATTAACTCATAACCTCACCTTTCTCTTGTTGGGCGAGACTCTCTGGGACACTAGAGTCTAGAAATGATGCCTGAATGAAGAATGAGTGAAAAAAACTCCCAACCCCCAAAAAGACCTGGAAAGCCATGAAACATGTTTTCATCAGGGTTTTACACTCCAAAATATGTTACCATTTCATGATTATATTTTTTTCAAACTAATTTCATGATTGGCGTCCTGACTCATAATTTTTTTTGATATGTGTGTGGATGGAAAAACTGACAGGGAAATTAATAACAGAATAAGTATATGACTTACTACATACAAGAGAAACACAGGGAACGTGGAAAGGTTGCCTTGTTTTAGTTTCAGTTATATTATTTAAAAAAAAAAAAAAAAACCAAACCTGCAAAGTTGGAGTTTAGCATGAGGCAGTCACCTGGGACACTCTGCAGAACAGTAAGCAGATTTATTTTAACAAACTTTTAGAATTTTTACTGTGTTTCATTTTCATAATTGATGAAAATTGGTATCCATTTATCTAAATAAACCTGCCACTATACTAAATTGTTAATGTCCTAAATTAATTCAAATTGATTAATATGAAAGAAGGTGTGCAAAATGTATCCCCAAAAGTGAATATTAAAAAAAGTCTGTTTTAATGAAACCGATATTTGAGAATCGTATTGCATTGTGTTTGTAACTTGTCTACAGAAAAATAACACATTTGACTGCATTAATCTGCGTTTATATTAATTCAAGACAGACTACCGTGATCTATCTTCATTCTTCAGAGAAAATTCCCTAACAAAGTAGAATACTTATGTCTCATATTGAATCTTTCTTATTTTTTATGACATAATGCAGAATATTAGCTAGAACAATATGAACTATTGTAAATACATTAACTGCAGACACTTTTGGTAATCAAAAGTAGTTCTGCTTAACACCCTTGGGTGCTAATTTATCACCCAAATTAGCAAAGCACTTGCCACCACCTACAGTCCTCCTCTTACAGAGCCCTTCAATTGTTTTTTATTCTTAATACAGTTGTGCTTTTTTTTTTTTTTTTTTTTTTTTTTTTTTTTTGAATCCTGGACTTGTAATATGTTTTTTCTACAGGACAATATGTCTCCAGGTTAAGGCAAGAACTTTAGGTTTTTCTTAAGCTGCAGAAAGCTAAAGCACTGGGTGGTGTGTCAGAAAACACACTAAACATAAAATTATGAAAGAGGTGGTTTAGATGATTGCCTGAAAAAAAATATATATTCTCACCTGAAAAATACTTTACTACTAAGGTAAGCAGAAAAGCCTCATCCATTAGCACACAGAAACTAGGGTGGACAAAGCCTTTGTGATACCACAAATACATAGAGCTAACTCAAAAAGGCTTTTATCTGCAGAGACCGAAAGAGGGGAAAAGGTACATATGCATTCACACCGACCTGCGCTTTGCTATAGCGATACTCCAGCAGTAGCAGGATTTCAGCCCACAATTGCTATGATTTCAGTATTACAAAGGTTGCCTACTGCCTTCCCCTGCTGATGCAAGGGGAAATCCTGGGGCCAAATTCCTCCCAGCGCTATTCTCCAGGCAGCCATCTAAGACTCCGTAAAGCAGGCTCAGCTCATCGGTGCGCTCTGACCGCTTTGCCTGGGAGAGTGACTCCAACCCGCATAAACACAGCTGACACTTCCAGCCACGCTGAAGCACCAGCGCGAAACAGGGCACTGCTTGAGGTTACCGGGCAGAGTCGAACACGGGGTGCAACGCACTGCTGTATCACAACAGTATCGGTTGCATGGGGTAGAGGGACTTCCAGTCTTGTAAGATGATGCCTAATCAGGTCTGCCCTCCAGCCTACTTTCCTCCTAGCCTAAGGCTTCAGTGAGGACATCCCAAACTACAGCCTGAACCTTGCCTGCTGTTTTGCTTTGGATTGCAAGCATGCGCATAGGTATTGCGCTTGCTGTATCCACCAGCTGCATTCCAGCGAGCCAGCAGGATATTAACATTTACAAGAAGCCTAGGCTTTAAATGATTCAGTGAAAAAGCCTTCCAGAAAGCCGGCTTCTTGGAAGCGCTGCTCCTGGCTCACTACAGTAGAGGGGTCAGGCAGAACACATTTCAAATCAGGCCTGTTAACCAATAACTGGTTTTCCACCTCCAGGCCTCCTAAATGATTGCGCTGGCTTAAAATTAACCACGCTTAGTTTTCTTCCCCAAAGTGAGAAGTACAAGCCTGCAGGATAGGGGGAGAGGAGTTGAAAAGTATCTGGGAGAGACTGTGAGAAAGCATCCCCAGGAGTAAGAAAAGCGCTCGTTCTCTACACTCCGGGACACTTTCTCACATCCTGCACCACCGTGCACACATACACACCATTGCCTGCCTCCGCCATCCACCCCCAGGGCCCAGCGCTATCCTGTCCCCTTCACGGGCATGGTGAGCACCTGGGAGCAGGTCTCATTGGGCTGCTTGGGAAAGATGAGCAAACAGCATGTGCAGAGCCCTGCAATGCTGCGGTGGCCAGAGCACGGGCAAGGCAGA
Source organism: Fregata magnificens (assembly GCA_013389945.1). Classification (NCBI taxonomy): domain Eukaryota; kingdom Metazoa; phylum Chordata; class Aves; order Suliformes; family Fregatidae; genus Fregata; species Fregata magnificens. The sequence continues at coordinate 189,861 of WAAD01035293.1, forward strand.
GGGAACATGCGTGCGCATCCCTTACAAGCCAAGGCACGCCCTTCAGCTGGAGGAAGCTGGAGTTGCATGAAGGCACTTGTGTTTCTTCTCGATAGCCACGAGGAAGGCCAGTGAACCTGTGGTGGTCTCAGTACACAGTGAGGGGATACACCATGTCCTCATAGCTCTGACGGTTTTGCAGCATCATCCCTGAACACAGCTTCCAGTAGACAGGTACCTTGCAAACATCCTCCTATGAGTCATGTTTGAAGCACAGCAAGCCTCATAAGTGCTTTTGGTAACTTATTTACACTAGCTGATCTGCTCCAAGGCTCATTACTGCAGGTTTGTCCAGGTTTATAATTGCAATTGTACTTAGTACCTACAGAATAACTAAGCACCTGCCCACCAGCAGCAACTGTTTTACAAGAAAATGGAAGTAGAGACCTCTCTTTGACTCAAGATCACCCAGTGAGTAAACACAAGGAGAGCAAGTGAACTCAGAAATGGTGCCTGCTGACATGTACCCAGTGGCTTAAACAGCCATAATACAGGAGCTATAATGAAGCAATGTGGGGGTTAGGAGGGGATAATCAGGGAAAAAATGGAAAAGTATGTATTCTGATTTTTTAAGAAAACAGAAGGAAACTGAAAAGCAAAACAACGCACAGTATCACGAGATGACACCATGTGCATCAGGAGGAACTGTAGCACATTAAACAGTCGCTCATAACAATGAGGTGTAAAAGCATAGTCAGTAATGCTGTTCCAAGTCAGAAAAACCACATAGCTTTTTCTTTGTTTGGAAGCTGCAGAATATGAATTGTCATCAACAATAACTCAGAAAAGGTTTGGGGCAGGGGGGACTTCCTGCGTGTGGCCCCTACAGTGAGGTACCAGCCCGATGACAGCCCATTATCAAACAAGATAATGCAGCAGTATGAAAAGCTTCTTTCCCTGAAGAAAGCGTATTTTACAGCATCTGGTACACCATGGAAACAGCAGCTCAAGTGGGCTGACTGCTGCACACCCAGAAGGCTTCTTTGTTTACATGGCTGGCAGTTGCCTCCCTACAGGGAATTTGCATTCTCCCCTTCCTCTGAGCGTGTATCATCAGCTACATCTGTGGGTAGAACCACTCGCAAGACCAAATCCCGCTCTCAGGGATACAGGTGTAACCCCTATGGAAGGGAACAAGGTTTGGGTCTGCATCAGTCAGAGCCAAGTCTGCCCACTGCCAACCATCTATCTTGAGATATCGAACGTTGAGACTTCAGCCTGAGCAGCACATTCATGAAAGGGCTTCAGAAAGGACTCCGTTGGCTCCAGTATCCCCTTTCCTTTTTTCAATAGATCCTGCTACTGCAAGATGGATCCTTCAGAAGTTTCCTCCTTCTTGCATATTCACCTTGCTAGCTCCTCACAGCAAGGAGAAATCTGCAGCAATGTCATCTTCCCTCCTTGCTGAAAATGGGTGTAGGCACTAAGCCAAAGTTTTCAGAAAGAGGCAGTAGTACCACGCATTTAGATTTTTGGGGTGTCTAACATGAGGCATATCCAACCTATTCTTATTATTTTCTCAATAACTTGCAGATCTTGTGGCTGCAAATGGGGACTTACGTGACTTTAAGCTTAAGCTCAAGCTTAAAGCAACCCAGACTGCACGGAGGATGCTTTGTAACATTTCAGCTTGCTGCAGCTGGAAAACAAATCACGTGGTTTATGAAGTTAGCTATAGTTCTTAAGGGTCATTAGATAAAATGATTTGAAGGGGGCCACATAGTTGGGACCCAGCAGATGCATGCTCCTGACAGAAGCTCAAAATTTGGACTCCAAAAAAGTGACTTCCAGAATGCATGAGGGTAGCCCTTGAATTTTGTAGTGTACTGCATGCTACAAAAGCTACTGAGCTGTGTGGAGAGTGATGTGGTGTGCCCATCAAAATCCACTGCAAGTGGAAAACATTACCCATGCAAGAACAGCCAAGGGAAAAAGGCTTCTTTTGTTGCCCCTTTCTGAAAAGCATCACACATTACCTGATTTCAGTCACTTACCGAGACAACCTGGATTCAAACCTGTGACTCCGAAGCCAAAGACGCTACATCCCAACACTAGTCCCATATACGCTCCACCCTCACCACCCTGTAGTCAGACATGATGTTCTGTTTCACTATGATATTAATAACCAAAGCATCATTGTTTGAGTGCACACCTCATATCAAGAGACAAAAATCTATGCAGTTATTTATGGTACATAATGACAATGAATGACATTTATGGATCAGATTTTTAGTATTCAATGGGCTTCACATGTCTTTTTTCCTTAGACCACTTGGAAAAAAACCCCAACTGCTAATAACCTAGTACCCAAATTGATTTTTTTTTTTTAATGCAAGCTAACATTTAATCAAAGCAACCTTGTATTAGACTGCAGCCCACTTTGAAGGAATGACCCCAGACTGTACATCATCTCCAGTAATAATCCTAGTGAAAACACTAGGATGCCAGCAGACAAGAGGAGGAAAACAGCATGAACTTCTAACCAGCCTGATTCCGAGCCATGTACATAGTTTGTTTCCTTTGATCGTTACCCTTAATGGCTGTCCTCTGTGTGTAATTTGGTTTAATTTATGTGCATGCCATTTCAGATTTTAAAAAACACATATAGCCCTTCCAAATTTATTAAAAGCAGCCTTCCTACCCTTAATAGTTATTAAGAGAGGTTAGTGTTATGTAATTAAGTTAATCCTCATCTGTAAAGGCTAATTAACTGAACACTAATTGAATCTGCATATGAAAATTTGGACAATGTGTTCTCATTACACAATTAAAAAAAATTACCTGAACTAAATACCAAACAAATTGTAAATTTTTTCCTTCTACCTTTTCAGGTCTTTAATAAAAACTAAGCGGGCAGGTTTATTTCTGCGTGCTGTAATAGCCCTTGCTGTCTGGAACAAGAAGCTGTTGTATCAGCGTTTGGAGAAACTGGTCCTTCCCTGAAAGATGGTTGTTTTCCCTCTTGCATGAGCCCTCCCTTTCGCTCTGCCCTCACCCTTACCTTTCATCACCCTCTTCTCCTGCTGCTGTCCATCATCTGCCCTGATCAGAGAGGCCAGAGGCTCTTGGGATCGAGTCATATCACCCAAAGGATCAGATGGCATTGAGATATCACCTCAATGGATCATGTCACCCAGAAGGATCAGATGGCACAATACGATTCAGTCATGCCAATTCACCACCCCAAAGCCCGCACGCAGCCAGCTCGAAGCCACCTGGGCACTTTTGGCAGGGCACTACCCTCTCGCCCCCAAAGATCACTTCCCAGTGAAGTCCTAAGGAGAAAACAGCCTCATCTCATTCTCCTCTGCCTGGGTGTGCCTGCATTAAAAAAGCAAGACATGTTTTGGACCCTTTTCAGCCTTTGCTTGAGACATTTACAGTTTAAAACAGTCAGGTTTCCAAGAAGAAATTAAGAAAAGCACATCACCCTTTCTGATACTTGCTGTATCTCCCCATTAACCAGGTTAACGGCTGATTCCAACAGGCTGGTAACTGAAGAGTCGGCGGGAGGGAGGGGAAGCCAAGCAAGTAAATACACAATTGCGAGCCTGACCTCAATAGCATGCAAGATTTCCCAGTGCATGGAACACACACAGTCCTCAGATTTTTCTCACAAACCCCACCATATGTTTTTAACATTGGCGTCGTAAGCACCAGCACTGCATAAGTGGCATGGCTGGATAGAGCAGCTGCAGCCAGTTAACAGTCCCTCAGGCACCACTTCTGGCCCACCGGTAACAACCTGGCACCCTACTTCACAGGAAATACCCAAAAGAAAGAGGGTCGGAGGAATGGGAAATGGGATACACCGCGTGTTATCTTTCTTTAGGAAGGTAACACGTTTTCTAGGTGAGGGAACAGTGGAAGACATACACAGACTTCAGTAATGCGTTTGGTCTGGTGGCAGGCGAACAGTCATCACACCCAAAAGGATGAAGACCAGGATTTAAAAACAAAAAAAAAAAAAAAAAAAAAAAAAAATCAATCATCGAGAGACAGTAAACATGCAAGCTGTAGGGAAATGAGTATGGACTGAGTTGAAAGAAAAAGTACAGGCATGAAAGGACGAAACCCATAGATTTCTCAAGGGTCAGTCTTGGGACATCCTTGTTCAATGTTTTGAGGACTGACCTTGACATAAAAAGCAGACAGACTTTACTCAAGTACGTTCATGACCCTGGGTTGAAAGACAGATTCTTCCTCAGCAGGCAGAGAGATTGAGATTGTCAGAAGAACTGGATGAACTAAAGAACCTGAACAACTACAACAGAGGAGAGTCTTTAGTTGAAGGCAAAGTTTCAGGCTTTTAGAGGGACTACGTTAACTCCAAGAATTTCTGCAGTAGTAGATTATTGTTTGAAAATGACAGAGAAGGGGAAAACCTGGATGGACACATCAACCACAGGATAATGATGAACAACAAGTATGATGGAAACTACAAATGTAGAATATCCAGGATACGCTTTCCCTGGAATGCTGCATGCAAATCTGATGAGCCATGTTCAAAAGGAATAAATTAAAAATGGAACGAGTGGAGAAAAGGGTTACAAGGATCCTCAGGGAATAGAAGGCCTGTCTTACAAGTAGTGATTAGGAGAGTTCATTTTAGCAAACCAAAGGTTCATTTTAGCAGACTAAAGGGAGGAGATATGCGTGCTGTCTATAAACGTACTGGGAGTAATCATCAGGGAGGGAAAAATACCTACTTCATAGAAAGGCCTACGTTACTAAAAGATCAAATGAGTATAAACTGGCTATGGATAAATGTTGCTAGAAATTAGATGAAAGTTATTGACTATCAAAGTAGCAATATTTTAGAACAACCTTGCAGTCAGAATAGTGGGGGCAAGAACCTCAAGGAGGGTTTTGAGGCACAGGAGATAAGATGTCGATACTTAGAAAAAATGCAGTATAGGATGAAAACCCCAGCCCATCTACGCCAGCCTCTCAAGGTGATACACAGCCACTTCCTGAATAAGAGAGAGTCTTCTCTATTGGAAAAGATTTACTGCACATTTGTATGTGTACGCTGCATTCACACTTCTAGTTGATTCACCTTAACTTTCCAAAGCATTCCCACATAGATATGGCCTCAGACATTAATTTGGCATACTGCAATGAGATTCTCACTTTCTTTTTGTCTTTCTATTTTCAATCTCATTTCACTTTACAAACTTCATTTCCACAACATCTCTGGGATGGTAAGTGCCCATCTGTCACAGGTGGGAAGTTGGAAGTACACAAGATTAAGCAATTTGCCAAATGCCACAATAGTCGTCAATGGTAGAGCCAGAGACAAGTTGCAGATTTCTCAGTCCTCCTTCCTGGTATCTTACAAAACCATTCCTTCTCTGCCACAGAAACACAGACAGTCTATGAGATAGGAATATCAACAAATTTGATCTATTTCTGAGCTTTCAGACATATCACATGCCTGAGGCTTCAGAGAGAGGCAAGAGCAAAACAACCCTACGTACACGGTTAACTCTAAAATGCTTTAAATAAAGGGAGGTTTCTTCCTCACCCAACTGTTAGCTTAAGATTCAATTACTCTTATCATAATATGCATAGCTACAAATGTAATTAGTCATAAAATGATCCAGACCCTCAAATTATTCCAGCTGCTGTATTCGACTCCCTGATTCCTGCAATGATGAATTCTCCACACTGATTACACTGGCTAAAATAATATTTCTTTTTATCTGTTTGGAAGTTGCCTGCCATTAGCTTAGACCTTGTTTATATCTGCTATAGAGCTATAATTGCAACCTTACTATTTTTATTAGGACTATTGTCTAGATAACACTTAAATCTGCTAGGCCCTTATTTTACTTAATAGTAAATGTCACAGAAGACACCTATTCAGGCTTCTAGGAACCTTTATCAAAACAGAAAACATGTCATTATGAAGACATGTACAAAGAGAAATACAATTTGTGCAATGTGTGTTCATGAAAGGCTCCATATGAGGTCTTACAGACTCACTGCAATTTCTGATCCTGTGATAAACATATATTTATAAGTCAAGAAACTAGAAAAAAGAGAAAGGAATGATGAATTTTTTTTTTTACTAGACTATGTAATTTCCACTAAATCTCTTCTAAGTTGTCTTCTTTCCAAGCTGAGTGTAATTCTCTCCAACAGAATCTCTTCACTGGATCACTAACCATCTTTGTTGCCTTTCTTAATATTACCACATCCTCAAATCACAACAGGAAAACAGATAATTACAGTGCGCTCTATAGGAGGGAATCCATTGTGCAACAGAAGACCATTGCAATGTGTATTTTCACTGTGTACTCAATGTCTCTCAGATGGATTAGCGTAAGAATTCAGCACATCTTACTAATGGTGAATGAATTTTATTCCTTTTCTTTGCTGGCCTCCCTTAAGGGAATCAAAGCAGTAATTGCATAATTTAAAGAAATGGAAACAACTTCTTGTAGGACAGACAAACATGCTAGCTACATCTAAGGAAAACAAACATTTCCATAGTACTCTGACAACACAGCACTGTTCTAGGGGGCAACAAATTGGCATTTGGAGAAATGAAAGTTGACTTCTTCCCCAAGAAAGGGAGACAGTGACTTTTTTTCTCCAAGGAGTTTCTCCGCTTCTGAAGAGTGTTCCCCTCCTTCTCAGATCCATCAACAGCAGACTCCTTCAGATTATGACAATGTCATTTTTAAGTATAAAAGATACTAACCAATCCCATTGTGCAATAGCCTCTCTTAGGTGCCATAGAGTGCAAACAGACTTTGAAATAAGTACTGGAGAAGTTACATGTCCACGTTCAAATCTTGTATCTTCACCTACAGAATTAGGATGAGTGTTCAAGCTTTCTCTTCTGATGCAAACTCTGGGCTATCTCATATTGCTTTAACTTGCTAGTGCCTAAGTGGTTCCTGTTTAGACAGGTGGGTTTCAAGAAAACCTCAGCTTTAGGAAGCAACATTACTCATTGAGTGGGTGATAACATCGTGGCCTCCTCAGAGACATTTCCCTTGTATAGTGCTAGGGGTCTCTTCCATTGTTTATGAACTGATTATAAAATCAATGCCACTTAATTATCTGTGACCACCAAATTTGAAACTATGAAACATACATCTGAAAGAACTAAATATTATCACAAACTCCATCTGTGTTCAGCTCCCAAATTTTGATCTTTTATCCTGATGACACTAAGACGCAAAACAGTGCTCAAATCAAAGCACTATGCTGCACGCAGAGCACTCCATCAAGGGAAGAGACCTGGAAAGAGCATTACATGTGACAGACATTAATCAGAGTCATAGAATGGTTTGGGTTGCAAGGGACCTTTAAAGGTCATCTAGTCCAACCCTCCTGCAATGAGCAGGGACATCTTCAACTAGATCAGGTTGTTCAGAGCCCCGTCCAACCTGACCTCCAATGCTTCCAGGGATGGGGCATCTACCACCTCTCTGGGCAACCTGTTCCAGTCTTTCACCACCCTCATTGTAAAAAATTTCTTCCTTATATCTAGTCTGAATCTACCCTTTTTTAGTTTAAAACCATTACACCTTGTCCTTTCACTACAGGCCCTACTAAAAAGGCCGTCCCCCATCTTTCTTATAAGCCCCCTTTAAGTAATCATGCCACTTAATGCATTACTGAAAGATACTAGGACTCTTTCTGTATTTTAACATAGCTGGACAAGCCCAGCTTCCTCTTGTCTAATTCCCACCTTGTAGGGATGCAGGCTCTCAAGCATGAAAGGAGAAAAATGTCCCTATAGATTGTACTGGCCTCTGATGCAGAACAGAGCATGCTGCTATCCGTAGCATGGACAGGCCAGGCATAGACACGACAGGTCCCTTTTTACTACCATCCATCACGTGGCACCTCTGGAAAAGCCACGAGGTTAAGGGCAGACAAGCCAGCTTGACACACACAAGCCTTGAGGTGAGCCCATACATTCAGCAGGGCATGAGGGGGCACGTGGCTGCTGAGCTACAAGCATCTTCACCCTAGCCACGTGAACAACTCGGTGTGTTTCACCCTGCTCTTGGACTGACAGTCCACCAGGTAGGACAGACCTACTCTAAACCACTACGGACAGAAACGTGTTGTGAGATCCTATGCAGAACAGAATAGTTCTATCCCTTCAAGAATAAGACAAGCTGCAGTCCCAACAGCCACATTCCACCAAGCAGCTGACTCTTTGCCTAGTTTAAAATAATTATTCCACCAAAATCTCCTTGTTTTCACAAGGTAAATTACTCTTCATGTTCTGTTCCGGAGCAAAACACTGTTTAAGACCCAAGCCACCCATGTGGTGGCTGGTAGGGTCCAAGCATGGAAAACATGCTCTAGAAAGCCGTATCACACCTCCCTGGAACAAGGGATTAGGAAGACAACAAACAGAAACGCGCAGTGCCAACCCCTGCATGGGCTGCAGAGAGGATCACAGAGAGCAGTAGGAGCTGAGATAGCACAAGGAAACTAAATGGGAGGCTGCACTGGAACGAGAATTTGGGACAGCTTTAGGGATCAGCAAGGCCACTGACCAGCACCCAGGGCGAGCACAGGGGGTGCCAAGCAAAAGCACAGTCATAGCTTCAACTGTGACAGTTTCATAGAAAGAACAACTTGATTTTGGAGGTGGGGATTGAATTGGCTCATGTCAGCCATTCAGTTCTGTTTCTAGATCACCAGTCAGGGCTGGATTCTGCAGCAGCATCAGAAAAAGCACCTTGTCACTCCATCTGGGCTTCTTTTTTTTTTTTTTTCTGTTTTTTTTTTTGTTTTTTTTTTAAATGAATGATGCTACACACCTGCAAGTATCAGATATTTTCCAGAGGAACCAATGCATTTAGCTGCCCTTTCATAACTGCATTCATCTGCACCCAGAAAAGGAGAGAGGGGCTTGACACCCTCATTCAGTACAACAGCTATACAGAACGAGATGCTTTGGCACAAGGCACGAAGTCGAGAGCAACCACTGCTCCTCCCTCTCCCTGTGAATTAACCACATTCCTAGGAGATTAGGCCACGGGCAGAAAGTAACCACTGCCTGGGACAGAAAACAACTCTTCCATCACACCCTCCCCATAAAGTAACAACCTGGAGGGACTGTAGAGGAAAACAACAACAGGGGACAACAGCACAATCAAGCTCCTTATGAAGACGTCATCTCAAATGGAAAACTGTCAGCACTTTCACTGTACTGCATTTCTTGTGTATATGGTACCAAAGTGCCACCACCTACAGAGTTGAGGGTTTGCACATTCCTGGCTCCAAGACAGTCTCATATTGTAAATAGTAGTTCTAAAGCAGGGGCTTTCTCCTGGGGGTCCTCAAACAAAAGGGGACCCCTGTCTGGTAAACGGTAAGAAATCAAATTATGGGTCATTTGAAGGTCAAATTCTGTCCAGAAGTAAGAATCAAAATAATATGATGCACTAATAAGAAGTGGTGCTAGAAGTTTAACCTGTCTGACATCACTGTTTGTCCCACAGGAAAAGGGCCAGAGGAGTGACCACTGGAGAACGTGGCATCCACTCACGCCCTTGGAAGTAAAGGGGCAACCCACCATACCACGGGGGATAGTACGGGGCACCCCACAGAAGCTATGGAGAATCTCCTGCCGGTGCAAGATCTGGCAGCAGCCTACTCTCTGCTGGCTGATCTCTAAACCCAACCCTTGCACAACAGGTGCATCAGGAAATAGTGGCATGACCAGAAGGTGGACTCCTGAGCCACTGCCAAGTCCCTGAGGGCTTTCATAGAGACAGGACAGTTTAGGGGCTGCTTAAACTTCAGGGATTAAACCGGGGTTTTTTTGACTACTCTAAAGACTTGTCCTCTCCATCATAGATTTGGGTCAACACCTCTTTTTAATTCAAGATCAAAATTACAGGGTTGATCTGGAAGTAAAAATAAAAGCAAGACCAGATGAAGAGTGTATGTATCTATTCCTCTGACTCTCCTGCTAAAGTTGCAAGCTAAAAATGTTATACACACCCCCCTACTTATATGTAAGAATATATATATATTTATTTTTTTTATTCATAACAACCTCAGGTTATTTATATGACAATGCAGGATGCACAAGAGAATCAGGTCCTCCAAAATACAGCCAAATAGCTCAGCTCCTCTGAACAGGTCATTTCTAGAGGATGATAAATTAAATTCAATTAAAGGAACAGTTTTGAAGCACTGTCTTTAGAGCAGAGTTCCTCTCTCCCCCAAATCCTTAACACAGTAGCTGGACATTTAGTTTTGTGACATGCCAAAATCTTTGTGCCTTGTAAAGAAAGATGCAGGAGAAGGAATGTTAACGGCCTCTTTTTACAGTAGCCAGTTGTCAGAGGAGGTGGGAGAAAACAAACCACATAGAAAACAAATGCCAATTTGTGGTCTTGACCATTTAAAAATGGATCCCAAAATAGCCTGCTAAATTGTTTCACCCAGAGCAAAATTACCCATGAATACATATGCATGCACACAAAAACAGCATCTCTTGACGCAGTGCTGATGGTGACTGCAGTCAAGGAAGAAGTGTTATTGCATTCCACATTGTGAAAAGACCACAATGCAGTAATTATTCTGAAAGGTTTTCACAAAGCACAATTATTAAGCTAACATTATCCCATTATTGTTTGTTGCTATGGAGATAACATAATCAATATATTTTCTGGATTGATTTTTTTAATACTACTAGCACATTGCACAATATAGCAAGATTTAACTCAATGCATTAACTGATTTTAGTTTATGATTGGCAAAGTCTTGAGGCAATAGATTGCAATCCATCTCATGCCTATTATTCTATCAAGACACTTAATGTCAAAAATCTCTGCTGCAAAAGCAAGTTTTCCTTGTTGAAAATGAGAAAAAGGATAACAAATTTCTCTGAAGAGAGGCAATCTTTTAAGCATGAGTTTAAACACTTATTCCTATTTTTCCTAAGCCAAACAAAAATTACCAGACTGACTACACAAGTAGTAGAAAAGCAAGTTGAGTTTGAACTCTCGACTCAAGATGCTTATTTATTCCAGCAGGGATGTTTTGAGGCATTATCCTCCTCCATGTAATATAAACTTTTCCTGCAGCAACAGGAGGCTCTGAGAAGGCTGCAGTGATTGCAGCGCTGAGCCAGAGCCCACTGGATGTGAATGCAGTTTGCAGCCTTGCCACCACCTCTCTCTGCACAAACCTAGAGGAGTCACTCGCTACCTGCTCCCACGCCCAGCAAAGACAGTGGGCACCCAGCCATTGGTCTCAACGCGTGGTGAAGCAAAACTGTTATAGCCACAGCCCTTAGTTTCCTTGCCCATAAAACTGCAAGAACACTTCCTTTCTTCCAGGTCTGCCTCTGCAGATAAGCTTTTAGCAAATCAAGTGACTGCTCCTGTGTTAGGACAGTTGTAGGTCTGCACAAACCCGAGTCTCAGATCTTTGCAAGACAGTAATATAATCTATTAAGAGGCTTCAATTCTGACACTGTTGTTTCAGCCCGTTACCTCTCCTAGGAAGAGGTAGGCTCATCATTGTGCAAGGTCTCAAAGCCTTTTAACATATATTTGCCATAATTGTCCATAGAAGGATTTTAACAGGTTTTCCCCTCCCATATGGCCATACTGTGGTAAATTGCCTTTGCCTCAGTCCCAGAGGTGACCATATTTTGTCAGCATGGTCTATGCTCAGGCCAAAAATTTATAAGTGCAGCACGCTAGACTTTACATAACTAAATATAAGGAGTTATAGCAACGTTTGAAAGTGACAACGCCTGTTAACTCCTGCGAGAAACATACGGTTACACTTTCAGGTGCCACAGTGTGGCTTTAGCTGCCTTGGGTTAGACACCAGTATATAAGCATTTTGGCCATAGAGTGTACAACTGCTTGCATAAAATGTGAAATTATTAATCATAGTAATCACAGTAATTCCACCTTCTCCCATCCCTAAAGGCACCAGATCGGGTGGTCTTGTCTTTCTATGTGAAGTGGGCTGGGGCCCAGTAACATAACTTTTGGACTGGCTGGAGGGGATCCATCACAAATGATCATTCACAGATTAAATATGTTGCCTATGCAACACATCTGGCCCTTCGGGCCCAGGGGATGAGTAGCAGAGTTAGGAATGCACATTCACAGCCCACCCCCCTGTAAGACTGCCGCACTGCCACTAACCCAAGCAGACCCAGGGCTGGTTTATAAGCCACCTCCGCCCTCCTTGCTCCGCATGGCACGGATCATTCTCTTCCATCACATTTCTCAATGATGTCACTTTTATCAAAATGGCTCTGAAGTGCTATGTGGGCATGTGCCACAGTGTATAAGATAAGCACATACGTAGGGTTACTTGCCTTGTTTACTTTTATGTTATTTTATAAAGGATTTTTCTGCTGGACGGAGCTTAGACAAGTAGGTACGATATTCATTCAAACAGGCTACCGTCACATATGCATCCTTAAAGGACACCACCTGCTAGTTCATGAGCACAGTAAAGCATTGCTTAATATACATTACTGTTTCCAATATGAAGAAAAACTTCATTTGTTTCAAACCACTGACTGCATGCTGTCCACCGCAATGCCTTATCATGCAACAGCCCAGACATTCTGCAAAAATAAAACCTCATTTAGCTGTGGTCAGTCAGGGGATATCAATTTTGGTAACAAGAATGATACAATTACATTCCTAAGCAATTGGTCTCAATAACAGACAGACAGCACCGCTGGTAAATTGGATGCAGGCCTGATTTTACCACTCTCATTTATACCAAGTAGAGCCTACCAGCGAGACCCCCTTCATTTCAGTGCTAGAAGAGTAAGATACCACTTCGCAAAAGTAAAGTAATCAGTGTCCTGCTGCAAAGGTTGAGGCTAATCACACTTTGCTTAGTTACATTCTGTAATTGCTGTGTATCTTCTTCTAGCCAAAAGATTACAATTTTCTTTCCTTTTTTTTTTTTTTTTTTTTTTTAANTTGAACTTTGCTGCTGGAGGTTGAGCTCACATGTAGCAGAGTGTCATGCAGCGGCGAGAGGCATGGCACAGAGGCATCTGTCAAGGGGGAATCCTGTCCCTGCACAGCAGGACTTCTCCTGGAGCTCAGCTTTGCCAGCCCGGCTGTCCCTGGCCAGTACATTGACCCAGGCTGCTATAGGAAGATACTGGGGTCCTACAGCCTCACCTTCCTTACTTTTCCTCACATATACTACACAGCCTTAGGGGGAACAGAGAAAGGACAACCCTCACATAGGTCACACCATGGTGAAAAAGGCTCTCACAAACCTCCTTCTCTGCTCCCACCACAGCTAAATATAATTTAACCTGAAGCACTTTGCCTGTAATTATGCAAAAAGGTGGATTTGAGATGGGGGGTTGGAGGGGAATCCGGCACTGCCGCATGGCAGAGCTCCCTTTGCCGGCTCCGCAGCAGCACTGTGCTCCGGGAGACGGGAGCTGTTCAAATGTTTTGACAGAACATGCCGATTCCTCGGGAATGTTTTTATTCTAGTCAATGTGCCAATTCTGCACAGATTTCCAGTGGAAAGCAGGCAGACAGTCTGGGTCTGCTGAAATAAAATGACTTCACCCATAAAGAAGAAAAAGTTGCGTTTTCAGACTATTTTTACTCGATTCATGATTGTATTTGTTTTAGTCAGTTTGTTGGATTGTTTTCAATTTTACCTGGAAACACCACTTTCTAGCAGGCTCTAAAGACAGACCAAAAAAGCACCAAAACACTGTAGAAAATTAAGCTCAAGAAAGAGACCTCAGAGGACCTTTGAGATATAGGTTCGTAAGTAAACAGCGCACAGAGATAAACAGGGAAACCTTAAAAAACTTTACACTAAATCAATGATGTCTTAACTAAAGCTGCTTAGTCTGGTTCTGCAAGAACCCAAACACCTCCATTTTTGCATTTGTGGTTGTCTTTCAAAGGCTTTCTTTTTCCCTTTTGCCTTAGGGAGTTATTTATAGGGCTATTATAATTTGAGGTCTGGTCTTCTCATGGCAGGTCCTCCATCCAGGAAATGAAATAGCATTAGAAAATGAAATCTCGTGTTTATGAGGTCTTCGAGATGGCTCCCTGGAGCATGGGGGGTGGGGAAGGTAGTGAAAAATATAAACACAAATATAACTACAGGATACTTGCATGGTCCCTAATTCTATCTGTCATGAACTATATGAGACTCTTTATTAAAACGGAGACCACTGGTATAAGGTCACCAACTGCAGCTCTTTTCCCCAAAGATCTCCCATTTCCTCCTTGTGTGTGATCAAGTACCTTTTCCACCCCACCTCGGCTGCAAGGTGCTCATGTCCAAGACTGTCCTCAGATGTGGAACACAAAAATGCCACTCTTCCTCTGGCTGCCTTGCCACATGCTTTTCACAAGACATTACATATTGCAGCATATTAACTGATCGAGGCAGGTTTGTTCATCCCTTTGCAAGCTGTAACCTTTGCAAAAATCATATACCAATCACCAATTTCTTGTTCATACCTCTTTGCACTTCTTTCCTAGACTACTCTCCAGAGCCACAAGGTGCCTTATCCTATCCAGGGCTCATCACCTGCTCTTTTCTCTCAATATATAACCATAAAAGCAAATAGAGGCAAATCAATGAAGACTTTGGGGTTCCCCATCCCATTTTTCTGCATATCCAAAGGGGCACTTCCCTCCAATGCCTGCTCTTGCAATGTATCTTTTTATCCTTTTCTTGAGTGTAACATAGTCACCGTGTTTAAAGTCCCATTCAGCTTCCCAGAGAATACTTCAACTCTTTAACGCATCATCACATGTGATTTCTTATGCCTCCTGTAACCCAGCTTTCGCTAATTCTACCTAAATCACCTCTGGCATCACGCTACCTATGAAAAGTTAACAGCTTTGCATACGCCCAGAATTGAAAAAAGCCATCAGATATAATGCATAAAAACTACAGAAGTTCATAAAATAGTAAAGACTAATTTGCAATTATTTTAATGGGGGTTTTGCAAAGTTCATTATGAAAATATGTATTTGAGAATATTTTTAAACATATATCTAGGTTTCAATTTCTTTTTCTCTTGTTTATAATTTTCATTTTTCTTGTCATAGGGTAAAAAAAAAAATCACCAATGTTCTGTGAGCTGCTTTTTCTACCTGAATATTTAAAAGCGCCCCAGTGCAACTGTCCAAAGAACATTTCACTTTTCCCTCCGCCTTATTAGAAAATTGTCTAAAATTCATGGAATATTTAAAAATTACAAAATGGAAGCAGGAAAAAAGGTTAATAAGAAACAAAATGAAAATTTAAAAAGTGCAACGACAACCCAAGACTGTATCATCCATTTCACTGCATCACATGGTGAAAACAGAAAGAAAAAAACCCCACAATTTGAAATACATGTTTTTAAAGCACAGAGGTTTGTTTAGACTTCCTATTGAAACACTTTTTTTTTTTTCCTTTTTCTTTACTCTAAACAACAACAAACCCAAAACAGTCAGTTCTCAAACAAACCTGATTAGAACCCAAATCTGGTTGATTCTGGTTTCACATTATCATCTACACTTAGACATGTGCTGAGGCCTCTGGGGACATCAAGAATTAGATTAACATTTGATCTCTATACCTCTCTGACAAGGTTGGTCCTTTCTTACACTTCCACGTCTTTCTCGGCAGCTTGCATTTCTGGATTAAATTGCATAAATACTTATCCATAAAAGAGCGCTCTAGAAAATGACGTTTCACTTATTTCTGACAAATAGCTTGGAGAAGAGGAGGCTGAGGGGAGACCTTATAGCTCTCTCTTACAACTACCTGAAGGGAGGTTGCAGTGAAGCAGGCGTTGGACTCTTCTCCCAAGAAACTAGCGATAGGACGAGAGGAAATGGCCTCAAGTTGCGTCAGGGGAGGTTTAGATTGGACATCAGGAAGAATTTCTTTACTGAAAGAGTGGTTAGGCATTGGAACAGGCTGCCCAGAGAGGTGGTGGAGTCGTCAACCTTGGAGGCATTCAAAAAAGGTGTGGACGTGGCACTCCAGGGCCTAGTTTAGGAGTCATGGTGGTGTTAGTTGATGGTTGGACTTGATGATCTTAGAGGTCTTTTCCAACCTTAATGGTTCTATGATTCTAAATTAAGAGAATCCCAAGCATGCAACAGCTGCTTTACATCTGTCCCACATCCGCAGCTACTGAAGCCCTCACAGTCCTGCCCCAGTGCCCATCCTGCAAACCCACGCTGCCCTTTTCCCAGCACTGCATCCATTTGACTACAGGCCATGCCTAAGACCCAGTTTCATACTCAGTCCCTCTTAGAGAAAGTTATATTTCATCTCTACGTCCTGCCTGGGGAGGGGAGGAAGAGGGGAGAACCCAGAGGGTCATGAGTCTTACATACAGATAAAGCTACCAGGAGGTGATGCCACTCAGGGTGCACCACAGGCAGCCAGAAGACAGCCCACAATGAATACCAGGAATTTAATGGCACATGTTTGAACAGGCAGTTCTCCAAAGCCTTCTATTACTCATTTTAATATAAAGCCTTGCAGAAACCAAGCCCAGCTAGCTGCAGCGGATCAGACCCACAGCAGCTGTACCTTCCTACTCTTGGAAAGGGCGGGGGAAATATCTTGCTTGCCACCCTTTCAGGATGACTTACTGTACACAAGGCCAGCTTCTTATTTGAAGAGACGTGTCATGCTGTAAACATTTTAGTGGAGCTTGGGTTAGCAGCACTTGTAAGAAAACCCTAATGAAAATAAATTGTTATGTATTTACCCATATGCTGAGGAGCATATGGCTAATGCATTTAGACACTGCTAATGAAGTTAAGACTCAGCTAAATTTGTTGGCTCATGGATAACAACTGTTCTCAACAACCAATCTGAGCCTGCTATAATTTTAGCATTACAATTGATACCTGGCCATTATCATACGTACTGATCCTGCTGACACAGAACCGGTTTTCTGAATATGGATTTCTCCACATCACAATAAGAAGGTGAGCAGAATACGATGCCACTAAACTCCAGATTTACATGTAGTGTGAGCAAGTTACAACTTCATTTAAAACAACAGAGATTGCTCTTATTCCTTGTAGCCCTGAGTCTATTGCTTTCTTTTTTAATTTCAAGGACTAAAAGATTTTATTTAGTCCAACCCCATTCTCTCCAGGCCAGTGCCATGCTGATGTAACTACAGCCAAAATTGAACAGAAGACAATCACACCTAAGAAATATTCTTGTTTTAAGGCCATGTGTAGAAGCCCATTAAGTTTACTACAACAGCTACATGAGTCCTCCTATTCAGTCACATCAGTATTGCACTGCTCTTCAAGGTGAAGGTCCCTACTTCTTGTGGGAATCCTACTCATTGTGCATGATCACAGCGATCCTGGAGCCCAAGGTAAATTCCAGTTTAAGTGATTACACTGGGTCTATCTGAATGCTACTACCATTGCAAGTATGCATTATCTTCATTCTCGTAACGCAGCTACTGCGTAGCATGGCTGGCTTGTATTCGCTGTTGCTATATGTCATGCCAGAGTTGGCTTTAATTTAGCAGTACACACTGCTTAAAGAGCAGGCTACGTAGCAAATTCCAGAGGGTTGTGTGATGAACATGCAAATATAGTTTCCAAAACGCATGACACACAGACTTCCCTTGGACCACTCTCGGGAGCCAGGTGTCATTTATGATGTAGACTTCTGCTCTGATGGATATTAGGTAGCCATTTCTCAGTTGACCCCAAAAACCCATCAAAAAGCAATGGTTTTGGTCAAGGATGGAATGGAACAGCAGAGAAGTGTCCTTCAGTGCTGTTATCTTGGGGACCCACCTTACTCAGACACCTTCATTTCCAGACCAGAGCTCAGGCCTGGCGTTCATTCACAGCCCCACTTGCTCTGTGACTATTGCCAAATCATTTAATCTCCCTCCAGCCTTCAAACTGCCCAGACCATTAAAGATAGCAGTGATATCAGCCTCCCCAAATCTACCAGAGAAAGTCACTCAAAGTGTTTCACCACAACCTGATGAAAAAGCAAGACCTATCTATTCCAGAACACCATCTATGCCATTTTGCAGGTAGGTGAAAAGAGGCACAAGGTGAAGCAAAAGAAAGAAATTTGCTTGCCCCCAAAATAAGAAACATTTGCCCCACCCAGACTTGCCCATAATTACATTGGGAGCCTGGGGAAAGCCAGATGCATGATTGAAGAGTCTCTCTTCTCACTCTCTGTGCTGCCATGGCGAACATCATCCCCTTAACAGGTAAAGCCCTTCACATACAGCCAGCAATTGCATCAGCCATTGCCTCTGCACCTCACACAGTGTTTAATAAAGCAAGCATAAAGTATGCCAAAAGGAACCACCAAAACATGGCTTAAAGAATACCTTGTCAGCGAAGTCTGCATCTCCTTCTAGGGGCAACTGCTGAGGTCTACAGGAAACACCCAACCAGCCCTGAACAGACAATAGATGTGGGAGCTGCTTTGCGCAGAAGCCACACCAGCAACACGCTATTCCTTGGAATACGAAAGGGACCTGTTTCTTCCCTCAAAGGAAAAACAGTACAGTCCAAAAGAGCAAAAGCATCTCTCATGACCACAACCACCTTCATAGCTTGGGTCACCATTATTCACTAGCAAAGCAGCAATGATTCACCCTCCTTCTTCTGTCACGTAAGACCTGCCAGTTGCTTTGTGTATCCCAATACTGTTGCCAGCTTCCATAAAGGTTATTTAAAGTTGACATCACATTCAGGGATTCCTTGCAAACACAGCTATCAGAAACATCGAGTGCAAAAAAGCCAAGGACATTGAGCCTCTACAGAAGGGTCCCTGAGGAGTACGCTCCACTCCCCAAGAGGCAGGCTCACCCTGCTGAGACCCCACGAGCTCAGGGAGAAGCTGGGGTGAGCCACAGCACAGCTCCACCTGACATTCTTCTGAGAAACCAGCGGTCCAGCTCTCGCTGAAGGGTGAAAATAGCATTTAGTCAAGGGAGAGTCAGCTAATTGCGATGTCTTGATTTCCTGCATTAGGTTCTCACAAACAGATACTGCACCGACTTTGTCAGGGTACCTGACAACACTAACATCTGATCAAAGGACATAGCACAGAGTATCAGCTGAAACTATGAAAATACACGTATTTGAAGGGGAGAGAGACTGGCTTTATAGACATATGAATATACACATAAAAACATGCCTAACCCCAGGTTTTCTGTCATGTTGCAGACTGCGACATGGCTAGGTTTTGATCTGCACCACACGTATTCATGTCACATGTAATGCATGCATAGACAGGCCTCCCAGTTAAGGGGGGTTTCCCAGGACATAAGAGGAGACCTGAGGCACCCCGTGAGGTCTGTTCGGGCGGTCAGCAGCCCATGGCGGATGCGCACAGCCAATGCAGGGAGATAAAGCCAGGTTGGTTGGCAATGCCACCGCCGCCCTTTCTGGTCCCACACAGATAGCTATCAAGTGGCAAAACACACGTTCCCTATCCCATTCCTCTCTTGTTTATCTGTGTGAAGCAACACAAAACCATATGCAGGCTTTCACTGTCAGTGTAAGCCATATTATTCTTGTAATTAAAACCAGGTCCACAGCCCGAGAGATCCTCTTCTTCCCTTCCTCCCCTCACCATTTGCCTCTCCCCAGCCTTGTTTGGGTTTACATGCTGTGTCATTAAATTCCAGAACAGTAAACGCTGCATCCTCTCTCTCTAAGCACTGACACACTGCTTTCTAGGCTGAAAATTAGACATGGGGTTAATTTCATTCCTGCAAGGACTCTGCCTTTTATTTTTCTTTACGTCCAACTCAAAGGATGCTTTTGGGAGATGTATAGTGGAAAAAGATCATATTTGCTCTCTGCTTCCTCCCTGCACTCCCTGCTTCTCCACTCCCACCCATCAGCCATAAAACAACACAGCCCAGCCAGATCCCAAGCTGAAAGCAAGACAAAGCAGCCACACAGCCCCCACTTCCACTCAGCAGAAATGGGCCGCTCGGGGTAGCCCAGGATCTACAAGTAGGCCAGACAGAATAAACAGAGTAAACAAAGAGTATCCTGTCCAAGCAGAGGGGCTAAAGAGAGTGATGTCTTTCATTAAAATGCAAGGCAGGAATACAAGCACACAGCCAGTCAAAAGCATCACTGGAGCTTGCGAGGAGTAACAGGAGGAAAGCAGCACATGATCACGCCATTACAAGGACCCAAAGCACATCACCCAACTGTACACAGGGCACAACTGCACATCCCGCCTAGCAAGTACCAAAACAAGGCAGCCAACCACACACCTACCACCACCCCAAAACACCAGAGACACCACCCCCAGGGCTGCTGCAGCAGCACAGTGCTGCTCTCCGCACGGCTGAGTAGGGAGCAGTGCACACAGGTACAGTACCAGGCGACCAGAGCCGTTCAAATGTCAGAGCCAATGACATTTAAAAACAGCGTAGCTGCCTTCTTAGAAAAGGGATGGGAAAGGGGGAGAAAAGCACAGCCATAGCAACAGGTCAAGTGTTTGCTGTGGTTCTTTGGGAGGAAGGGTAACGCGGTGTGTGTGCCTTCTCAGTTTTCAGAGCATTTGTCACGTAATAAAATCATTAGCCTGGGAATTAATAGCAGAGTTTTGCTTAGTTTGTCTGCAACCTGCTGCTCCAAAGTCCATGCAGATCCATGTGTGAAAGTCCATGCTGCGTGTACCCTTGTGTCTGTCATTATGCAGCTATCGCAAACAAACCTCACGTTTTTCCACAGACTGGTAGGAAAAATGCAGTACGTGGAGAGGTGGGGGAACAGTCAGGAGTTTCCAGCAAAACAGCGGTCTGTCTGCTGCAAGTCTGCTCAGTTATGGGGAAAATTGAACATGCTGCTTTTTTTAAGCAGCCTAATCATATTTAGTATTACATCAGACTTAGCCACCACAAGTTGTTCTCATGCAATGGAAGAATTTTTAATCTAATATCTTGGACTCGGATAATACTGCAGCTGCAGAACTGCAATAATTTCCTATCTTCTCATTTTTGAGATAAGCCGATTAACTTGGATATGTTTTAGTTTCAGGGTGTGATTATCTCCCTGTACTGGACTTCAGAGAGAAGGGGTGACTTACAGTAAAATAACTTTGTTTTCCCCAAGTCAGCTCTTAAAGTCTGCTTCTCTGTGATGGAGATAGGTCTTTCCTGCTGCATTTCTCTTAGCCCCTTAACTTTTAGCACTTCCTCTCTCCGAGATGCTATATTAACAGCAACTCTTCTTTTACTCACTGTTTGAGAAATCCCTGAAATAACTCTTTCAAAAAAATCTCACATTTTCTTGTTTAAAATACATTTGAAAGTTTATTAAAAACCCTACAACCCAGCACTATTGGTCAAATCCTGCTTGCATTGTTCATTTGTTTTCAGGCACACTTACAGACGAAGAATAGCAAAAAAAGGATGATAAGGCCTGATGCTCTGTTCACATATACAGTGGAGCAAAACAAGAACCTCCGTTCACTTTAGTAGAACTGATCGACACCCAAGTAAGGGAGAAGACAAGCAAGTCCTTGAATTTATGCCATTACAAATTGAAAAATACTGCTTATTCCCACTTTTTTTTTTTTTTTTTTTNATATTTAATGTTTTTTCTTAAATCCGCAGGTCCTAGATTTACTCGGTTATGTCAAAGGGACTCGGTCTCCTCCTTGATTTTTTTCCTTAAGTTTCTAGCAATCATATTCTAGGAGGAAAGCCTGAAACCATGAGATGAGGACACTTTTTGGACTGGAAGGCTGTATATGTTGAAGTGTTTTGATTTCCCTTTCTCTTCTAGATCTCACTGTTCTGCAGGGCTTTTCAACCTGTGCTGATTCGCAGACCAAATTCGACACTGGAAACGTATGAATTACACATATGCAGATTCCCATACGGCACATATCAATTCATTCCTCTTAGTCACCATTCATGAATTCCTCCGAAATAAGTGTTCATGGATTGAAAACTGCTACTCTGATGATTTAGTGGGAATGTGGCTCTTGCGTTTTCTCTGCACAACTTTAGCAATACCAAGAAAGAGCTGGCCTATTTAAAAGGGAGAGTCTCTAAAAAGCCAGTTCAGTGAAAAGACATGGTTGCATAAACATGCACGTGCAAGAACTTCTTAACATTATAGATGTAGCAACAGAACAAATCAACATTTCGCTACTTCCTATAAAGAAAAAGTAACCCCAGCCCCTATCAAACCGCTGCTCGTGCACAGCTGTGTCCCTCGCAGCTAAGCCCCTAAAACCATCCCTGTCCCCAGGAAGGTGAAAGGCAATCTCTGATTCTTCCCTGCTGGGGAAGGGAAAGTGGAAGCTGTCCTCTACTGACTTCAGTGAGAGCATTTGTGTCCCCAAAAATGCTCTCGGGGAGAACAGCCTGCAGTATAAAAGCAGCCCTCCTATTACCGGCATGTTGCTATGGGCACTATTTCTAAGAAAGCAGCCACAGGAGCAGATCCAGAAAACATGGCAAAATATATGAGGGAAGAAAGAAAAATTACAAAGAGCCTAGACTTATTCCTGCTTGTTCCTACCAGCAGCGACAGGACCATAGAGAAGACAGACAGGGAAGTGTTGTAGTGCTGGACACACAGTCTGCTGGGGCTTGTGGTTTTGCATCACTCAACTCTTGTTCAAAAACCCTGTTTGAAATCCTTATTTCTTGGTACACCAAGATACAATTTCACGGCTAACCTTTAATTGTTTGTTGGGTGTTTTTTTTCCCCCTCCTAAAATTTAGTTAAATCAGGTTTATCTTTTCTTCATTAGCCTGCTTTAAGTGAATTTAATGAATGCAACTCTGCTAATGAAATTTGCCTAACAGATCATAGATAACGGTTCACAAAAACTTTCCACTTGTACTCTGGTACAGGGCAAGCCTATCTACAATATATCAAAATAACTTGGTCTTTAGGCACCTTCTCCTACAGCAAATGTTAGCAGATGACTTAACGATAACCGGGTTTTGTCACCAAAGAGCTACAGAACAAGTAGCTTCATGCCATCCAGCTGAATTGAAACCAAAAGCATGAGGGTGAACTGGTCTGTATTCCATACCACCCGCATCCCCTGTATGTTAAAGTCACCCTGTCAATTCCCGTTCAAATTAATCAAGAGCGGATCAAGTCTACCTTTTATGCTATTTTCTAAATGAAATCAGATGTACATGTAAAACTGGTATTTAAATGGGTTTTACCTAATAATGAGTCAGATATTGACAGAACAATCACAGTGAAGACCAAGGTAAGAGGCACTATATTCTCATTAATAATTCAAATCTCAGCACAGATATTGATGACCACGCACTTAAAAGAGGAAATTGGGCAGCACCTGGAGTTAGCCCAGGTTTCCTGAAAAGTTGTTGGAACGCAAGAGAGATGCACGAGAAAGATTTTACTGTAAGATCTAACCAGAGAAGTGGCAGCTCCTCATTATTAAGAGATCTTGGACCCTCAGAAGCATTACTGAAATCGAGCAAGGAACAAAACCACAGTATTAGCAGACTAAAGAATGGGTGAGAAAAATAAGGGAACGAAATCTGGAGGCAGAATCCCAATACTTCCCCTTCCTCCCTCCTCCCAGTTCCAACATTTGGGGCACCGAGCAACAGCATTCAGTGGTACCTAATTCCAGTTACTGCTTAGGAGCAAGCAATGTTACAAGCTTTAAAATAAATGTGTACAATCAGCAAAAGTACAAATAAACAGAAAGGTCATAGGAGCCAAAACCACTCAGAACAAACCAGTTGGGGCTAGTTAACATAATCTGCTCTATTCACATAACTAAGTTTGTTTCACTGAGGGCATGAACTTTCTTGGAAAACCTCAAGTAATTAACTGCAGGAGCTTACACATTTTCTTTCCCTCAAGTTTATTTTACCCTGAAATTAGAGCTGCTTGCACACAACTGCTTCTACCAATTCACTCAAAAAGCTGAGTTTTGCTTGTTCTTTCCAGAAGCAGATGCTTGCAGAGATGGTACTGTTGAAGTGTAGGATTCCCTTCAATTTCTCCTACCTCCTAACTACTCTTCCCATCACTTTGGATAGATACAAAGAAAACCATATCTCACCTCATGGAAAAAGAGCAGGTTTCCAATGAAAGGAAGAGGTGGAGGATGTCGGATCCCTACTTTGCTTAGTTTGGAGAACGCAGAGGTGGAGTACCTGGAAAAAATAAGGTAGTAAGTTAATTATGGATCTTGTCATGGTAGGACTTGCCATAGTAATTGGTTCAGATGACTTCTCTGGATTCAGAGAGGAAGAAGATGCTTTCTGTGTTGGCCAAACAGAACTGCCAACGTGGTGACATTACTCAGCAGCTCCTTAGGTCACAGAAATAAATGCAATACACTGGTGCTTTAGAGAGGGCAAAAGACTGAAGCGGCTCAAACACAGGCCTGCAAATCGAGCAGTGGAAATAGCTGCTCCTCTTCCCACAGAGGGTCTTGTAAGTCAGAAGCTACGTGAGGTTACAAACGAGATCAAAATAGGCATTTGGGTTTTGACTACTGTGGCACAGCTGGGAAGGGAACAAGACAGATCTTCAGGCTATTATTATTTTCTTCTCCCATCACCGCTACCTATACAGATCACAGAACAAGAATTCAAACTAGTCTCAGTTGTGCATGAGCCAAGACACCGCCAGTATGTTCAAGTCAAGCCTCGTATTTGGGCCAGATATGCTGATTAAGTGATTTTCCAGCTGCCAGTCAGCAAATTAAACAAAGATAAAAAATACAGGGAAACAAAACCCACGCTGAAAAGCTTCATGCATCCCTTGTTTCAGATGAAACTGTGGCATGTTGACAGGGACAATAGTGGGGGGGGGGGGGGGGGCCCAA
>WAAD01035293.1:214793-301817 GCA_013389945.1 Fregata magnificens
TTTTTTTTTTCCCTCCCCTCCCCCTTTCTTAACACAAACAATGGATTTAAGTCAGTGGACTTCAATTAGTGAAACCTGAAAGAGCAGGAGCTGACAGCAGCAGCTTTGATTAGCCAAAGGCACAATAATACTGAATACTATCATGCTGAACACTATCACCAGGAGGACCAGGGCAAAAGATCTTTAAGATTAATAAAGGCTGTGTCTATATTAACACCTTAGCATGATGGATCTGTGTCTGGGGCAGTTTTGGCACATGCAAGCACACTTTTTTGAGAGGAAAATGGAGTTCTGCTCTAATCCTTTATCTCTCACCAGGGCAGGTCTGAACTAACAAGCAGTGCTTTAGCTTTGAACCCCAAGTGCAGTGAGACTGTTTAGTCCTGGGGAGCAAATTAAATCTAGCGATATCAACTGCTTTAGTCTATAGAGTCTGCAAGTCATCTGAATGACAGAGAGAGAGCAGAAGCAGCGCTCTCAGATCGCGATGGGCTGACTCCCTCTTAATCCCAGTGTACAGCCTTGTTGACTCTGAAAACTATGCTAATCCATTGCTATGACTTGGACCTCTCTTCCTCTTCAGGTCCAATAATCGACACATGCCTCATTTGAAATGCCCCACATGATGCAGGCAGGAATATTCTGGTTTAACCTAATGGGCAAACAGCACACAATTCTTGGAGGTGAGGGAGGAGGAGGGAGAGAAAAGAAGAGAGAGAAAGGACCAGAAAATGGTCCTTTCCTCCAGCAGGGGGGAAGGAGAGAATGATGTTGTGAAATGAGATCTATAAAATTAGGAGAATTAAGTCTCACATGACCAACAAAGCAGAATGGAACTTAAGTATTGAGTTAGTAGCTTTTTGTACCTCTGTTTCCTGAGATTTCCTGCAGCATAGTACCTATTCTTTTAATGGGTTTTCTTTTGTGAAGATATTTTACAAAAATCATAATCAGAACATAGAGATTTGATAATCTTTAAATAGCAACAATGAGGTTTTTTTAATGGGGCAGTGCAAGCCTTCACAAACACAAACCCTCAGTAGAAATGATGTGTCTTCAGTCTGCGCAAGGGCACTATTTCAGTATGACAGGGTATTGTGGAATAAAGGCACAGAAGTCAACATTTATTACACATTTTATACATATTATTGACTTTTTGGTTACTTAACCACTTTAAAAAATATCAGAGTTTTTCCTTATTGAAACAGGTAATACTCTTGGGAAAAAAAAATGTTTTAACTTCAAAACAACAAACAGCCTACACGATACATTTTCTTCCCCAAAGAGAGGATTTTTTGCTGTTTGAAATCTTCCTAAAATGTCTTTGTGTCACAGCAAAGTCCTCATCTTCAGTATGTAAACAGTAGAAAAGATTAAAATCTCTCTCAATGGAAACCCGTCAATTTTGTGGCATTTTATCCTGGATGTTTTCACTGTAAAATACATGGCAGATCATAAAACACTAGGCTGGGCTACAGCTAACTGCTAATTTCACTGTAGACCAGATGCTCTGTAGACTCCTGGTCTTAATGTACTACAAAGTGAAAAGTGACTGCAACAGAGCCTTACCCTACACAAAGTAAATGACGTGATCACCAAATATTCAAAAAGGAGCAGAACTAATGGGTACAGTGCACCCAGTCTCACAAGGCAAGAAACACCCAGACTCTGAAGACTATTTATGCTTAGATGAGCAGTTCATCTTTGTCAGCTTCTGAACATTACTGGCAGTTCCACAGAGCTGAGGATTTGCTTTCTGTTTTCCCCTCCTAACATGGTTTTCTCTGATGCTTTTTATTCCGTTACATTTGAAGTAGGTTTTCAAAAGGTAAGGAAACACGGTTTACAATGAGATGGGAAACAGAAGCGCTGTAGTCAAGCTACACATTGAAATATAACAACGAAAGGGTAGGGCCAGCAGGAAAAAAAAGAAATATCATCAATAAACACATCTAGCTCTACCCTATGATTTCACAATATTTCTGGTATTGTTGAAATAGCTGCAGTTTTGCAGAAAAGAAAACAGTATGCAAGTGCTTAAAGATTGATGGTGCTGCATGCACAAAAGAAAGAAGATCTAACATTGCACAGGTAATCTTGACTTTGGCCATTCCTAATGTAACAGCTTATGTTCTGCAACCTTAAATATTATTTTAAGAGCCTTCTTCCCCACCTCTGCAATATTTCAGCTCATTCCCACCATTTTGGGTGGGGGAGAGAGAGGAAGGAGTGACTTGGGGCCTTCTTTTAAAAAAAGAAAAAAATAAAAATTGTCCTGTATAACACAATTAACATCAGCAATACATGAATCTGACAGCTTCATGGCACAAACCTTTGCCTTTTCAGCCAGCAGCAACCGATAACTCAAACAGGCTAATTTATGTGATTCGGCTACTCAGCACACCCATGACACACACTTGGCCAGTAACTCAGAGCTGTGTGCTAAGAGCACTGGGAAAACGGTGGCCGGATTTTGCTGCTGGGAAGGGGAGGTGGGCTAGAAGCTGGAAGAGTGCAAAGAGGCAGGGTTGCCTTGTAGGCAGACACAAGATGTTTTTCTGGAGAAGCTGTACATCTAAATGAAACAGTTCTGAGCCTGCCGTATCACCAGTGGGAAGTCTTATTTCTCACTCTACCACTTAATACACTTCTGTGCTAATTTATCACAAAAATTAATCTGATATCAGGCAAGCTCCTGCTGTTGCTGTGGGTGCACACTAAGGGTAGAAGACCAGCCAATGGACTAGAAGGGCTAAGTCAAATGCAAAATCTAGAAATAGAAGAGATACTGAGAGGCAACCAAGATGACCAAAGATATGGAACAACTTCTGTACAAGGAATAAGCAAACAGGCTATAATTTTAATCCTGGAAGAAGCAGCAACTGATGCAGGATATGACAAATATATTTAAGATCCTGCATGGCTTAGAAAATAAATAAAGTATTATTACCCACTATTAAAAAAAAATTAAATCCACAAATAAATTTTCAGGTGGCAGGATTAAAAATGAAGCATTTTCCAAGTAATCAGTATACTAACTATGGAACTCCTTGCCATGGGATGTTGTCTATTCCAGAAGCTTGAAAAGCTTCAAAAAGTGATTAAATAAATTAATGGNCACACATGGAAAAGATTAAAGGGAAGGAGAGACAATTAATCAAATTTATTTCCCTAAGCAGGGAACTAGTCTGTAAGCTTCCAATGGCAGAATAAGAGATTAGACTGTTATAAAACCTAAAAGATAAAACCTCAGACACTTCAGTTTTCTTAAACGGAAGAGAGGAAGGAGTCTTTGTGCAAAGGGAGGGGCATGAAAAAGGGTAGAACTCTGATGGCAGCAGTATTTACTGGACAATCTAGCACATTCTCACTCAAAGGAGAAACATACCCTAATATTTACACATGTAGGGCTTCCTGCACAACTATTAATTTAAAACCCTGGCATTATATTTTGAACAAAGTGACAAGACATCAAAAGGAACGAGAGGAACAGCAGTAATGAAGTAGATCAATAAACAATTCAATAACTCTTTGAAGGCGTTCAAATGGCCTCTCAGAGCTAGATGTTCTCTGTATATATTAAACACAACTGTTAAAGGAAAGTTAGCATGCCAAATACATTCTTGTAGGCCAGCATGGCAGATTTCAGCTCTCTGAAATATTAAATTCTCTCCACAAAACACCATGCAAAAAAATAAGGAGGAAGAGTTAAAATCAACTAATAATTAACATAAGTTGTGATGGATGTATAATCAACAGAAGTAGCCATTTGCCCAGCCAGGTCAGCACTGATCAGTACTGCAAGAAAAAGTATTATACAGTCTACCGTTAAGTGCAATCAATTTGTCTAGCAGATAACATTACAGAGTTGCCAATTCTGCATCATAGAGTTCAACATACCATTGAAATTACCCCAAATTTCTCTCAATAGAGAAAGCGCGTCATTCCTTCTACATCTAAGTAATGCACAACCTAATAATATCTGAAAGCTATAAACTAGGACACTCAGAGATAAAAAAGTGATGTTATTTAATCTCATTGTTGGGAGCTGGGAGGTGCGTTATTTTGGAAGACTGAGTGGGAAAACAGAGTATTTTGCTGAGATAATGGAAATCATTCCTGCCAAACAAGAGATAATCATCATGCATTTTCACCTATTTGCCTCTGATTACATATACCCATACCAGATCCCAGTTAACACTGGGATGTGTTTTGCTCACGAAGTAGTGATAACATGCAAAATAATGGTAGCCTCCCCAACATTACAATGATGGCCTATATAAAAATATACAAGCATTCCTGGGAGCACTGCCTAGACAGCACAGTCTCACCAAAAACATTGATATAATCCCCGGGCTGGCTACAGAGTTAGACTTTCTGCTCTTAGCCCTCTCTGATAAATTTTGCATTATGAATACTGCAGCAGGGTCACAAGAGAGCTGCCATCACACAAGTCTTTCCTCTGGTCTGATGCTCAGGATATTTAAGATAGAAAATCATTATCTGGTCCCATTCCGACAGAGGAACACACAGAACCCAGGTCGTGCAAGTAGACGAGTATTGCAGCCAAAGTGGATACCACCCCACATGAATACAACCACCTCTGGTTACTACCTCCAGAAAGTGTACTCACTAAAAGAAAAACAAAACACAAAATTAAATCAGCTGTCCATCCCCAAAAGACAGGCAAGTCCTGAAGCACTCTCACAAAGCAGAAGAGAGAAAAATGGGGAAAGTAAAATCCCTCTTATAACCTGTTCTAACCTTGGTCAACAAAGGTTACCAAATTGCCCTTCACTGTTACCTAGCAGTACCCCTGGTGAAAATGGAGGGGTTTGCTGAAAGGAAAATACACTCGGTTGTGTAGAATACGGGCCTCAGAGTAAGGAATTATTACTATTTCTCCAAAAAAAAGATACAGAATATCCACAAGTATGATTTCAGTACATTCGAGAGGTAAGCTTCAAAAGAGACTGTAGCCAGTTTGGGATAAGGCTGAGTACTGCAATTTCATTTTCAACCTCAAGAACATACTTTTTAACTATGAATTTGTAGGGCTGTAATATCAGTTTCAGAGATAATGAGAACTTCCATGTAACACTTGCTCTCCTTAATCACTTGCATGCACTCTCAGTGTTTTAATTTTGACATAATTGCACAAAAGACAGACATTACACACAGTTGCACCATCTGCCTCCACAGGGGCAGATGTCTTCCAGCTGCAAAACCTAAATGACCATAGGTTTATTATTTCATTGAAACCTTTGCTAATGCACCAGGAATAACGCACAGGAAAGGCCAAATTATATGCCCAATATTAAATTTATACCTTATCTATCTGCTAACAATTTTTTAATCCATACTGTTCTGGTCTGCTGAACAATTTTTTTAGTGTCTCATCTTAAGAGAACCGATAGGCTCAAGGGACTGGTTGTAATAAGGCTGCAGGTTTTCACAGTGTGTTTAAAGTTTTGGGGGTTGCTCTGATTAAAAAAAAAAAAAATTAGCAATGACTCAAGGCCAATTAAATTAAAAAGCCCATACAGAAAAGCAACATGCTTCACCATGCTCCAGAGTAGCCCTGGGAGAGACAGATGGTCCATACAGCAGGCCAATGACAATATTTCATCACCTCTCTCAGAGTGCAGCCCCTTCACACTGGGCGGTCACTTTTCCAAATAAAGAGCAAAAGAACAAGAGTCATAAATCCACAGCTTCAGCCCTTCACCGTTGGCTCAACACCTTTAAACAAAATGATGGATGTCAACAGCAGCAGTCTGTTGTG
This sequence comes from Fregata magnificens, assembly GCA_013389945.1. Lineage (NCBI taxonomy): Eukaryota > Metazoa > Chordata > Aves > Suliformes > Fregatidae > Fregata > Fregata magnificens. Next base: position 220,579 of record WAAD01035293.1, read on the forward strand.
TCCTTATAGCAACATATATCCTTGGGAAAGGAGGTGGGACCTCCACTCCATGTGGATTTAAAGGGTGGTCTCCTCACCAGGACGAGTGTCCACAGCAGATCTGAGGTCTGGTGCATCCCCCTGCGGGGGGAGTGAGTGAGCAGCTGTGTGGTACTTAGTTGCCGGCTGGGGTTAAACCACGACATTCACACAGATATTGAGAGGTACACGGAAGAAAATGGTACCACCACCACCACTTGCTTCAGCCAGGAAGACTGAAGTTTGCATAAACAGGTGCATTGCTAGAAACACAGTTTTCAGAAACCACAGTAAAATTTTGTAAAGTTTTTTTCTTCCTCCCCAAGTAATCACATATCTTAATTTTGTAATTGGACATCTTAATTGCATAATTAAAAGAACATGAAGTTTCAGCTTAATTAGTCTTCCTAATTGTTATGCAAGTTCATAGCCTAGTGATGCAACTCCATTTGCAGAAAACATGGCACCTGTTTCCGTATGCATCCTAACCATTCCTACATACCAGGAATAACGGTCTGGATGAGGGATGCATTTTCATGCTTAAATTGAGGGAGGAAAGTCTGCTTGGGAGCCTGATCATTCTGGCTTTTCATTGCCATAAAGGAGGTACTCACTAGGCCACTGGCCCATTATTTCATAGGGTCAAAAAGGGGCTGCAATGCTATGGTGGCTGCATTCCTGAAATGTTATCTAGCATACACATCAAGTAGTGATGTGCTGTACAGGCAAAGCCAAGTTGTATTCCCACCAGCACATACGTACCTCAGCTGCCTTTCATTTTTTAATCCATGCAGTTCTGGTCTATCGGACAACTTGCTCCATGTCTGTTGCTGTCAGGGAACTGTTTTTTTTAAGAGTTCAGGTCTTGTACCACATTCCTCAACAGCAACAGTACGTACAGACCCACTCAGTGCTATTAAAAAACAGCTAGCACAAGGGCTGTATGGAGTCACACCCTGCCAGGGAAAGCCCTGGGAAAGACAGAATTGCTTCAAGAGGCTCAATGCCTCCCAGTGCTTTTGGGCCTGAGATGTCTTCCTTGACCAAAGGCAAGGCGGGGAACACAGTCCTTCCCCCCTTTTTGAGACCAGCCTGTCAGCATACATATGGCAGGATGGCAGACACCAAAGCATAGACAAAAACAGTTACCGGAACAAACCTCCAGGCATCTTACCCACTTGTAATCTCAAATGAGCAGCTCTGACAGACTGCAGGGACAATTCACCTCCCTTTAGACTGTTCTGGATAAATGCAGACAGACCTCATGATTACACGGCACATGAAATCATTATTTTGTTTTTTTAAGTTAACATCAAGGGGCCACCATCCATCCAGTGCACTGAATGTGGCAGAGGTCCTGCCGACCAGAAACAGATGCGATCAGAGTGCCAGAGATCATTTCATAGCGTACACAGGGCCTGAATTAATAGTCCACAGCCCAACTTTGTTCTGGCATTTCCTAACTTTTGTGTGCTTGACTTTACAACCTCAATAATGTGCCTTTAATGCAATTTTCTGTGCAAGTTCTCAGGTTTTTTAAAAGCTCATTAAAAATCCATCACATTGCATCATTTTGCATCCCCAGGGGTCATCAAAAGACCCTAGGACTATGGCAGAGACCTTTGCCAAGTGAGCTAATGGCAGAGCTGACAGAAGAAGCAGGCTGTCTTTCACGCAAGGGAGCTGCGAGGCACAACCTGCCAGAGGGTCTCTCTAATACTTCCTCAGAGAGAAAAAAAACCTGCAAAATTGAAGAGTTCCTAAACCCAAATGCTAGGCTCCTTGCTGGGTGCTGACACCTCACCAGTGAGCCCTCGTCTGCTCCTCTGGCAGCACCGCCACATCCCCACTCTTCCTCATCCTTGGTCCTGCCACCGCTCCCAGCCCCAATCTCTGCTTCTCACTTCAGCAGACCGCACTGCTCCCCTCGCCCAGCCTCTGCCTCACCTCCCATCATGAGCTCCCCAAACGATCCCTTCCCAACACCGTCCCATGCTGTTTGGTGTCAGCCATTCATCATCCCCCATGCAGCGATTTATCCCAGGACCACTTGCACAAGTCCCCTCCTTTCTTATCACTTTGACACCCACAATACACAACCTTTTTCTCCTCCCCGGCAGCACTGCACACAGGTGGTGGGTGAGTCGAGGGAAAAGGAGGTGGTGGAGAGGTGAGACAGGCTCCCCACTTGCAGTTATTGTGCCCAAGCCTCATTGATGCTATCGCACGGGGGATCCATTACAGAAATGCTTTTCTCAGTCCCTGTAATTGGAGCAAGCTGAACTGCTCTCAGGGGCTTGCTGCCTGGTCAACCCTCAACACAGACAAAGGGTGGGAATATGCTTAGCAAAGACAGAATCAGCAATATTAGCTTAAAATCATATATAAACATAAGAGATTCTAGTGAATGTGTGCTAACTGCAATTTTTCAAAGACCTACAATTTGCCCAAATTTGCCTGAGAAAGGCAAAAAGTACATCCACTGACAAAAACCACCTCCTCTCACCAAATATCGAATCCCTGCATCAAAGCTAATATAAAAATCAAACACCACCTCTAAAAAGTCATTAAAAAAACCAGAAAGATCCCAAAAATAAAATAAACCAACCATCATTTTTCTTTAGCCTTTGTCTCAGAAATTATGGAGCTCATTTTAACTGAAATTTTTCAATAATTCCACCTAAGGCAGACACCAGCCCTGGAAACTTCAAGCCCAGCTGCATCGAGCTTGATAAAGCAACAGGCAATTGAAAATAGAGTTGTATAATGGGAGCATCACACAACCTTAATTTGTGGTGCTCTCAGACCCGCCTATAATTAAGTATGCCAGATTAAAAATAAAGGAAGTGCTGGCTCTCAGTCTGAGAGCGCACATAAAATCTCAGCTCACAGCTAGTTATTTTATGCAAGTTCTAATCCATTATGGTGGGGGGGTGACAGTGACAACACTGTCTGACCCTTAATTACAGGAAAGATGTTATAATACTGTACATACCAGACAGCCTATGATAAACTTGAAATTAATACTGAAGACTGCCTGCTCCCCATGACTTGAAAACTGGGAGTAGTCTGATGCCACAAGGCAAAATGATGCCTCTTTATTTTTCTTTTCTTGCTCAGACTTTCATTCCTCTGTTTCTCTCATTTTCCATCATTCCCAAAACCAAACAAAAATGCCACAAATGATTAAGTTACACTTCACACACACATTTCATTTCCACACCATTCAGGTACAAAGGAGGCACAAACACCTCTGGAGGAGTGACCCCATGTCCTGGCAGGTGGCTGAACCAGTCACACGAAGCAGCATAGAAGGACCCACTGGAAGTGAGAATGCTTCAGGGAACAAATGACAATCTGCTACATCACAAAACGGCACCGGTGCTAAATGCAAAGCCCCAGAATTAAACAAGAGAAGCTACCATACATGCATCTAAATAGTGCGAGTCCAGAGCTCTGTGTTTTGCTGCACGATTTAATACCACTAAAGTGAAGGGCATCCGGAGCTCCCTTCGTGAAAAGCAGCAAAGCATTGTGGTCACCAAGGAACATCATCATTAATTTCTAAAGGGAAGAAGAGACAATCCTTCCAACCTCAAGGCTCCTGCACACACGCACGGTGAGTGGAAATACAGAAGTGGGGTTCAAAGGCTTGTGGAAATACAGAAAATAAACTCAGCCCCCTTTTTTCCTTTGCACCTTACTCATGACTTCTTGAGTACCTATGGACTGACAAGAGTTGAGCCCACAGCAAAGAGGAGTAACTTTTCATCATGTGAATTCATCTGGTAAGAGACAAAGTAGATAGAGCAAGGAATATGCATAACTTTTATTCCCCACCCCGGCACTAGCAGAATACCCTTTAGCAACAATAGCTATGAGACAGGAAGAGCAGTGAAATTATTTCAATCACCTTTCAGTGTGCTTGAGCAGTCAGTCACCATCACCAGCCCGAGTAAGCTCTCATGGGCCACTAACGAAGGCTGGTACCTACTACAAAACAGAAGGTAGTTGAATAGATGCCCAAAAAAGCCAAAGGAACAGCAGAATTTCAAACAGACTGGATGAAAGGATTGCAGGAAGCAAACTTCAAGGAGAGTCTCTGAACTCGAAAAACTGCCTAAAAAAAGTGGGCTCAAGGGTTGCTCCCAAGTGCCATCCAGATTAAAGCAAAACAAAAGCAACTGGGGTTTCCTGAAGCTCTGAATCACCCATTCAAGCCATAAGGAGACTGAGCAACCAACTACACGCAGGAATCGCAACACTGGGTACGCACAAAGCGTCAAACCCAGAGCAGAATGGACTGAAAGGTATTTTCCTTCTTTAATCACCGAAAAATGCAGTAACACTGCACATTACTTGTAGAACAGCAGGTTGGACCGTTCAGACAGAAATATACTTTTTAAGCTGACATGTTCCTCTCTGGGCTGCTGGTTATAAAAAAAAGTGCTTGTTGCACATTATCTCATCTTCAGGCTGCACTTTGAAGTCCATGCTGGCCATTCCTCCATGACACAGACAAATTCCAATCCTTTAAGAATAATTCTCTTAACTTTATAAAGAAACCCTTGTTCAAGTCAGATAATTTTCATGTAGAGGCTGACATGGAAATGGCTTTCCTGGAACAGAGTTGATTTGCATTACTCGGTGTCATAGCACATGACAGCTTACTCTGCAGCCTGCTTTTCTGGATCTCCCATAATCCCCACAGCCACAGTCCTCCTCTCCATGAAGCAGTTGTGCACATGACAGGAAGAGCTATTTTTAATGAAGCATCTTTGCTCTTGTATCGGTCATGTTCCTTCTCAAACTGTTTATCTGGCAGGCTCCTGGATGCAATTTGTAATCACTGCTCTCTGCTAACAAAGGAAAGTCTATTACTGTGGCCTGTTCCTTTGACTATTGGGTTTTTAACATCTGACATACTGTTGCATGAGTAATGTACCGTACAAATCCGCTAAAGACCCCCCTTCACAGCGTCTCTCAAAGGACCTGCTGTTGCGCCCCTGTCCCAGCTCACCCTCTCTCCTTCAGTTAAACAGTCTCAAATGCTCCTGGTACATGAAAGGAAAATGCTTCAACGCCTCAACTACAAATTCACTGAGACGGCGACCATCTTTCCATTACATCGCGCAGCCTTCACGTGCACAGTGGAGCCCTGATCTTTGACAGGGGTTCATAGCTCCTGCTGAAATGAAAGCGATAAATAAATCATCATCACGGGGTCCCCTAAAGCAGAGGGAAGTCTGCTCACTGTCATTCGATTACTTTTTAACTACCACAATGAACTAAAATTCCACAGGGAGGTAGCGATAGCAAGTCATTACCATGAACGATTCACCTTCAAAGAGAGGCAAGAGGACAGCTGAAACCCAGAGAATCCAGTTTTCTTCACCCTCTCTGCAAGTGCCTGGGTGCAGATCAGGGATGTTTTCCACAGGCAGAACAAAGAAACTAGACGCTGATACACAGAGGCTTTAAAAGAGGTTAAGAAGTTGATAAAAATAAAAGGACTGGCAACAGAACCGCGATCAAGAGCAGAAGAAAATAAGAGCAAGGCACGATCCAAATTACAGAAATCCTGGCAGGAAGAAAGAGGCTTGTCAAAAGGAAGGGGTTTCTCAGCCAGTCAAAGTTTCAGAGAAGTCTCTGAAATCTCCATACTGGAGAGGGGATGCAGGATCCTCAACACTACCTTGAGCCACAAATAAGGAAGAGACTCTGATGCAAGGAAACAGGTTTGTCAGTTATTACAGTTGGATTTGTGTATTTCTTGTGCTAACTACAACAATGATAAATTTTTTTTAGGCTCATTACAGATCTGCATCATTATTTTCAGCTGTAGTTTGTCTCTAAGGAGCTAACCATAAGACAAAGCTGGAGGCCTGAAGACAAATACTTTTACTTACCACTGGGCAGTTCGAGTTTAGTGTCTGTCCTAAGTGAAGCTAGATTGGAATAGCCAATCGTGGCAAAAAAAGACAATAGATAAAAATCTTTGAATTGGAAGAATACAAAAAAAGACACTCAGGAAAGCATTAGCACAATCCACCCAAACCAAGCACAGTGTAGTAGTGCACAAATCTTATATACCGTGTGCTAAACATGGCAATCTGGAAAAAGGTGACCCTCACTGGCCACTACCAGAGCTCTGAAGATAAGCTTTAATTTTAATGTCTCCCCCAAGTGGTAAATGAAACAGTGGTTGCAATTTAAAGGCCCAGGTAAGGCGATGCATTCCCATACTGGCATACCACGCTTCATAGCGGCTGCTTTATTTACTTACTCTGTCACTACACTAGGAATAGCTAACTCAAGCTAAGGTACTTTTGAATCCTTTAGGAAATCATACTTCTATATTTATGCATACATCCATATACGTACATTCCTGTGCATACACACACACACACACATTAAATGTGTTCATTTCCCCCACAGAACAAAATGAGTATCTAACAATTTTGTATGTTTTGGATACCGTTCACCTTCCACAAGGGATTCTGTACATCGTGCTTTTATTCACACTGAGCATCCATCTTTCACAAGCATCTATCCCTTGAAGGTGCGCCTGCAGCAGAGGTGAGTTAAGATGACACTCTGTCACTGAGGATTCACACTAGCCCCCTTCAGAAAGGGCTGCTTTCCTCCTCCTCGGCAAACCCAATAGAAGAACCTAGCCCTTCTCAACTCCTTTGACTTCAAATTCATGCAAAGGGCCAGAACCCACCCATGACTACCACAGTAACCTAGGGACCTGCGAGTTGGTGTAAAGGCTCTCTGCTGTGGCAATTTCCCTCTCCTCAAGATAAAACACAAAAAGATAACAAACCTCAAGGATTCTTGGAAGAGGAAAATGGAAGTTAATGTGAGGAAGGAATCGGGTGGCTGCCTACTTGAGTGGTTTAGAAGATTGATTGGTTTCACTTTTGCATTCACAGCTATCAGTATCTGGACAAACAATACTTTGAAAAAGCATTTCTTAAACTTACGCAATAGAAAAAGGTGCAATTTGTAACTGAGGAAAAGATGAGGCAACATCCTGCTAAAGGGGAACATTTTCGAAATTAAGTAGTGTCACATAACACATGCCTAACAAAATGGCTAAGATGCTCTGTACTAACAATACTGATTTTTAACAAATCCTGGAACACTAGCACAACTTGGAGCATTTGAAGGATTGCCAGCATAATCCCAAAATGTAAAGGGACAAGAGGAAAGCAAAGGTAATAAATCAATTAGCCTGACATCATCCTTACATAAAAAAATGGAACTATCAATTTGGGATACCATCAACAAGGAATTTGAGGAGAGGCTAAAAATGTACTTAATGCCTTTCAGTATTGTCAAACAAGCTTCTCATTTTGGGCTGAGGTGGATTTTTTTTGGCAGGGGTATAGGTATGGCTGATAAATACAACTCTTCCAATAGCATCTATTTGGGCTAGTCCAATGCGCTAGAATCACTAGACCATGTAACATCTTGCCTAAAAGACCTCACACTACATGAAGAACTAATGTGACACCAAACTAGACAAGCTAAAAGTTGTCTCAATACTTGGCCACAAAACGTGGCCAATAACTGTGAGGTATTAATCAGCAGGACTCTTATTAGGAGGATTTACAGGGATAGTTTCTTATTCACTAATAAAAGGAATCATGAGTTACAGCCACTTAAATCTGACCCAGATTTCCTGTGCTAAGGAATGTGTCCACAGGTCCTTCTCTAGCATCCTGCTGCTGTAAAGCCGTTGGACTGGCCATGGGACTTGATGCTCGGAAATCTGTCCTGGCCACTATTTGACAGCTGTTGGGCATCGCACACCACCAGCAATGGTCCCACTCACCTGAACTACATCAAACCCATCCTGGCCATGGCATTTATATGGGTACGGTCCAGCCAGCAGATCACCTATTAGAGTAGGGCTGTAGGAGGCAGCTGAGACAATCTGAGAGCTCACTGCAGCTGAAAAAAAGTGGTGCCCTTCCCCCTACCACCCACCCCCACATATTCCCTCTTGCTGCTTTCTCTGTGTTCATCTGATCCCTCCCTGAGCTGATGCAGCCACTAAACCAGCAAACTAGCCCAGCAGAAATGAACTTATTTTGCTGGTGGTTTTGTATCTAGAAGGAGAGGGAAGGGTGCCTGCGTAGTTAGCTGGATAGGTCCACTGAGGGGCCAAATGAGTGCCAGAGTCAGCACCAGCAAGTGCACGATAGGAAGGGGAATATCCCTTTTGGCAGCTGCAAGCTATTAGGTCAGCTCAGTCACTATGTAAAATGTTTCCCTTAAACAGAGCGACTCTAAAGCTCTTTCCTGGCAAAGTTAACCACTGACACAAAGAGGGGTAGGATAGCACAGAGCAAAAAGGACATGCTGCAGCTACAGAACAGGGAAGTGAAGTCATTTGGCAGCCTGATGATGCATCTAGGAAGCAGAAACAGAGATCATAACTCCAGGATGGAAGGCTCTGCTTGGAAAGGTCAGAGACATGTCCTAGGTCACTGCTTCGATTAGAGCTGGAAGCATTGCTGGTGGGGCTAGAAGCACCAACATAATCCCCAGGAGTATAAAAAGGGGCTACCAGGCAGAAATGAGGAAACAACATGTAGAGCATAGGTAAGACAATCCTATCCCACCGCTGTTCAGGAAAGGCGTGGGAATACTGGGTGGAGCTCAAAGGATGCTTGTAGAAAGAGATCTAAGGATGAGGAAGAAAAAAAAAAATAAAAACAACTTTTAAGTGGGAAGCTTAAGGAGCTCAGTTAGTGCAGCATATTGAACAGAAATTTGAGAGGTGCCTTGACTCCTGCCTGCACATACTTACACAGGAACGAGCTCTGACAGCGAGCAGCTTTCCATCCTCCCTGACAAAGCCTAAACACTCATGGAGCTGGATATAGACATTACAGAAATGTAACCCTGAATTCAGATGCCATTTCTTGGGATGGAGGGCATGTAAAGATTTAAACAGTTTACCGGGGAGCTAGTGGACTCACTGTAGCTTTCAGAAGACGACTCCCTGCTTTTTTTTTTTTTTTTTTTTTAAAAAAAGACAACCAAACAAAACCCCACAGCACTTCCCCCTACAAAGGAAAACGCACAGCCTGAATACACAGGAAGTCAAACTAGATGGAAGCATAGTTCATTCTGGTCTATAAATAAACAAGTGATTAACTATTGCTCTAATTGTTGTTTGCTATCGATGGAAGAGGGACTATTTTCCTCCTCTTCCATCAGGGAGGGATTTGTGCTACCAATACAAATCAGTGACAAAGTCACGGAACTGGCCCCTTCCACACCAATACAGTCACACAGCTAAAGACAGCAACAAAAAGGCTTTGGTTAGAAATCGCCCACAGCTTATCTGCAAAGACAAATACTTTGCCTCTTTAAATGGGAGCCTAAGCAAAGATACCAAGCCAGCTAACAATTAGCCAAACAGTCCCAGGCATGTTTAGGCTTTTCTGTACTGAAAGGTTTATTAGAATCTACCAGTTGGCTTTTATTTTAGTACCTTATCCTACCATGCAGTTTCATTAAACATGTTTTAGAGCGTGGACCCTTCTATCTAAAAGGCATCACAAAGATCTCTGAAGAAAGGCTTCCTCATACCAAATAAAGCCTATTTGGGAAACCAATCATCCCACAAGTCTTCTGCTTTTAAAAAAATTAATAAATAAAAAAAAATCATCATAATTTAAAAAACCAGGCAGCTATTGTCAACAGTGATTCTTTGAGGGAAAGGGGAAAAACAACAAAAGAAACTCTTCTACACATGCATGGGGGAATGTCTATTATTAAAGGGCACAATCACAGGATCACAGAGATGCAAGACCACAACATAGTCACCATTTTGAATCTTACAACTACAGCACAACATCATCAGAGGATTTTGTGCAACCCTCTGCATGTAGAGGGGTGAGCACGTGTGGATGTATGAACAGCTGTAATGAATGGCTTCCAACTTACAGTAACTGCCAGTAACCTAATGCATCTTTTAAGGAAGGAGGAAAAAGAGATGCAAAACCTACCATTTCAAAGTCAGCACACCCAAACACATTCTTGAATAAGTACAGCACTTTCTAAAAAACATATTAATACGGTGAACTGCTAACCAAGCCTCCTTTTCAACATAAACTGGGAAACAACTCATTCTTCTAGCCTGCTCCTAAATACTAGACTTCATAAGGTATATTTTCAACTTCAAAACACAAGCATCCAGAGGAGACCACACACCCTTCAGCAGCCATACCTGCACTGGTTTACCACTCTATGAGAGGCAAGCAGGCAGGATTAATTATTCCATCAGCAATATACGAAGCACCTGAGACTTACTACTATGGGCAGGCTACCTGTAGGCTTAAACCTCCTGAAAATTAAAGTTGTGCTATTACTTTTCTCTCCTGACAGATCAGAGCCAGAAGAACAGCTGCCTTTTTGATTCTGAAACAAGTCTATTTGAATGGAGCTGTATTTTACAGCAGAGCATACCCCTTTTTTGTGCGTGCACAATTTGTCTCCTGTTGCTTGACCACTGGCACGGGCTTTCACATGCACCCTGCCATAGCTTTTCTTCCTACGGAGCAAAGCAGTGAAAGACTGACTGTGATGTTAGAAACCAGCATTTGAGAAGGAAAGAGAAAAAGGAAAAGAAAAAGGAAAAGAAGAGTTTGATGGTAGTACACGGTGATGGGACAAAATTTGGGGACTGGGTTATCTGAAGTGCTTGTGACCAACCTTAGACAAAGGGATTTTTACAGTTATAGCTGCTGGCATGTTGGCAGAAGGGCAGATGAGTCTCTTACTTGCCTGCACCTGGTTGGTGCAACATTGCAACGAATAGACAGGAGATGACTCAGAGGCCTTATGAAACATCCTCGGACCAGTCATCCGAGGCTACAGTGGTTCCTATTGTTCCATTAGCAAGTTGCGGCTGGTGATAAAATAGGTTGTGCGTCTCTAAAACGGTGTAAGCATGTGGTAGTTTTTGTTTGTTTTTAAAGATAATTTAGCGCTTATGAACAATGGTACGTGAGCTCAGGCAGCCGAGGCACCCTAAGTATGCAGTAATTACAGCACCCATGTTAGCTGCTCAGGCTTCTCCACCTTGCCAGTGAATTGGCCATGGTCTTGTTTCTGTTCAAGCAGCAAAAGAGCAGTTCTGCACACAACTGGTGCTCCAAAAGTCTCAGCCTACAAAGTTCTTAAACAAAACAAACTTTTCTGGATTTAATTAAAAAACAAGAAGTAACCCAGAGGCTGCATATTCCACATCACATTATCCTCACTTATTAGAAACGCCTTTCAGTGTTTGTCTCATTATAAAGGAGAAAGATTATATAGTTTGCATCACTGCCTGCAGCCACATTTTTCAAACTTGGGTGTCAAAAGACAAAGCTCCTAAATCTACACGTAGCTACTCAAATAAAGGGGCTCTATCTTAACTAGCCATTGCACAGAAATTCTCCAGAAACAAAGGGAAGTTGCAGGCACCCACCTTTTTCTAAAGAAAAAAATAAATCATCACATTATGTACACGTGCATGTCCCAATACAGGCACCTGAAGATAGCAGAGGAAAGAAGTTTTGACCACATTGGCCAGAAGAGTTAAAATGACAGAAACACCGAGCTGAAACTGTTTGCTGCTGTACCAGTAACGCAAAGAAGAAGTAACAGTGTATAGAAGGAGCGGAAAATAGAAGAAGGGAAGGATGAGACGAACAATGAGGGATTTGTTAAGGGTGCGTCTCAGAAAGGGGGCCAGGGCTTCGAGAGAGCACAGGGAACGGGGTGCCCCGTCTCGCCGACACACAGACCCGTAGGTCAGGCCCAAGAAACACCGAGTCGGCAAGAAGCAGACTGCTGCACATCTGCTGTGTGTCTTGCAAGCCAACAACTGAACTGCTGGGTTTGCCCTACCTGTTCTGTGTATAAAATTTCTTTAGCCCTCAAAGGCTGTAATTTGAAAAGTAGAGACACGATTTTCACACAGCTGACACACACAACTGTCTGTACAATTTTGCTAAGTGCGTGCCTACACGAACCCCTGATTATCTGCACTGTCATGTACAATTAGTCAGTCTGAACATGTAGTAATCGTAAATATGTGAACGTTAGGCACACTTCATACATTCAATAGCATCCTGTGTTTGTACACAGGCAACTCTCAGTATAACTAAGATCATACCCTAAAAGGGGCAAGCAAAATAAACAAAAGATTTAGTGTATATGTCATTTATCCCAGGACCTTACATGAAAACAGAAAATTCCTTTCTAAAATATATAATCAAGTGTTTTCTGTGTTTTTTCTTTTAAGTAATTGGACACAGTGCTTCCATGGCCTGCACTAATGACAGAAATTGAAGCTCATTATTCAGGCCTGCTGTGATCAATATACAGAAAACACGAGGACAGTCATGAGCAGGCAGTCATAGCACACAATTTTTAAGGTCAGTGAAAGTTATTGTGTGATTACCTTGAAAAATGGAGATTATCAGAGAAATATAAATATGGAAGTGGAGGAAGGATGCAGTCAAGAAATATCACTGTGCACATCTCAGCACACCTAAACAGTCTTTCATGTAGCTGAACCTCACATCTGCAAAAATCTGGAACTACTCAAATACGAAACTCAGCATATAAAACAGGGTTAACTTAACCCAAGCATGAAAAGGCTGGCTAAATCTACAACAGCCAGATCTCATCCATCTCTTTCTCTTATTCTGGGTTATCAGAAAGATTGAAGTATTAATAGCTGTCTTATTGACTCATTACCTTACAGGCTTTAAAATCTGCATAAAAATAGATTAAAAAAAAAATCTCGTATTCAAATCAAGCACATTTGACTGCAACTACATCAAACAGAGTCCCAGTTTTATCAGAGATATGCTGCTTCATGTCAGTTAGTTGACACAACCACGCATCTGCCTCCGTGCTAAATACATGTGCGTGCAGGGAGGAGGGGGAGAGAAAGGAGGAGAGCACAAGCCCGTATGCAAACATGCTGTTATCTATTTTTTTCCAGTTGGAAAAAACTGTTAGCACAGCTCAGTCAAATCTATTGAAAAGAGCTAGGGACTCATTCAGCCACCCTATTTCAACAAGCTGTTTATCCTGGGCCTTATCCCAAATGTGCTGAAGACCATGGGAGTTCCTCAGTTGGCTTCAGTGGGGTTTGGATCAGACCCACTCTGCAAGTAATCTCATTCGATATGGTTGTGTTAATTGGCTGTACTGCTGGAATAAAAAGTATCACAGAGCATGAGAAGGGCTGACAAAATCTCACTTATGGAAAGCAGCAGCAAGGCTTGAGCATGATAAAGGCAATATAAGGATTTTGCCCTTGCTGGACGGGCACTAGCATGATCGAGGGTGAAGCATGTAAATAATTTGGGCAACATGAAGGTTACTTCTCAACTACCAAATAAGTGACTTAACCCACTTCTTAAATGTACTGTGACAACACTGATCCTGTTCCCAGAGCCCCTTCCTTTGTAAATGCTTTAGCCAGATGTAGAAATGGGCAACACCGACACTCCAGCTTCATTGCCATGCTCAGCCACATGCTCAAATCAATATGAAGAAGCCCTTTTAGCTCTAGCCTTCTCTGATGGATGAACATCACTACGCAAGACTTTCAGAGCAGTAATGTCCACAGCACACCGTAGATTTGCATTAAAAAATGCATTGTCCGAGTTGTCATACTGTGTTTTATCAATTGATTTGCTACATTTGCTGTTTCTAAGGCCTCCATAGAGCAGTGATCTCCAAACCTTTTTGATTGTGCAACCCTAACAGTAAAACATTTTTGAGCACACACCCCCAATATATGCATATGTACTTACTTATAAATTATATACATGTACTACTGTACTAATACATTATGTCCATTACAAAGCATACACAAAAGTAGAAATTCAGAAAGGATGAGATAAAGATGTAGTAAGCTTTTTTTTTTTCATTAATGGTACGAAAAATATTTTCTTCCTTCACTCTAATGGATTATCTTGCACATCCCTTGGTGTGCACGCACCCCACTTCGGTGCCATAGAGGACTCAGATATGTTCCCTTCCTCATTGCTAATGACATTTCAAAGTCTTAACCACATACATGCAGACCCTGGCCTGTTCTTCAGGCAAGAAGTGGGCTCGTGAGTGCTGGGCAGCACAACATGTTTGCTTTCTGCATCTGCTGGTTGTCACTGTATCACTCAACTGCTCAGCACTGCTGCCTTCTGCTCAGTGCTTAGCTTTTATAAGGCTATCCCCGAATTTCCAGCTGCAATCAGTGAATTAAAAAAACCCTCCCCCTTAACACAGAATTTATATTCTGCAAACAGAATTAAAGATTTAAGTCTTCTCATCTTTGTTTTTGTGGACTGAAAAATCACACAACGCTTTCCTACATCTTTCACTTAGTCTCGTTTTGTGTCTCCCTTCCTTTCTGTCCTACCGAAGACATCAGTCTTCCCATCTTTTCTTTTTCCTGTTTTCATAGATATGAGTAAGGCATCCGCCTCTCTGCCCCTCTGCAAAAGTTTTCCCAAAATCTGGCCACCAAGTTGAATTTTTTGGCTCCTTTACTTCTTTCCTAACAACATCTCTTGCTGATCTCCTAAAAAAAAAATTACCTCAAGTTAATGAGTTCTGAGGCATGAAGACAAGGACATGTGTTACTGAGCTTATTCACATAGGGGAGCCAAAATCACCTCATAAGATAGAGCTTTAAAGCTTTATCAGTTTATGAAAAGGCTTAGGGGATAACACAGGTGCCTGCAATCACAGGGGATTGGGCTCAGCATCTCAGGAGCCCCCTTTCCAGACTTAGCCTGTCACCCACACTTGCCTTGCTTACTGCTGTTTATTGCTGGGCTGCACTATGAGCAGTGGAAAGCAGAAAACATGCCTTTGTTTATTTTTTGACAGGCCAACCCATTCCTGTATTTCACAAGCTATAAAAAAGCCATGTCAAATTTAGAGCACCACACCTATTATCATTTCCAGTCAAAGGTAGGGCCTCCACACTTGTCTTCACGCTGACTGCTTTCCCTGTAAGCCATCCCCTTATTAACATCAATTGCAAATCAAACTGTAGAGGTGAAAATTCATCACTGTGCAAAGAGTCAGCAGGTATCCTACTTCAGCCCATCAAAACAGGGCTTACATTAAACTCTAAGTAGCGCTTAGGTCTTATATTAAGCCTTCATAGAGGGTGTACTGCACTTTTTCTGAGTTACATTTCATGCAAACCATAACACTAGGAAAATGCACTTCAACACTCAGGCACTGTGCAAATAGATATTACAAGGAAAAAAAAAACTTCAACAGATAGATAGGCTAAGGGGGACTATATTAGGAAACACTTGAATGTTTTTTTCAATGCCATTTTACTCTAAGAAATTGATCGCTTTTCTGAGAAAATTATAAGTGATGTGATCTGATAACCTGTAATAAACACATTATGTTCCCAAAACCAAAGCTTATCAAGTGGAAAATACCTTTAAAGCTTCTCAAACTACATGAGATTCCAAATGTATGTCTTTTTGTTACTGACATACCAACAGGAAAACAATCTTAGGAAAGACCCAGAAAACCCCAGTAAAACCAGAAGCCAGTGTTCAAGCATGATCTTTTTTAACAGGATTTTATAGCAACATAGTTCCACTGACTTCTATGGAAAAAAAGCCCAACTAATTTGTGTTTAAGGGAAAACAAAACCATAACTGCTTCTTGAGAAACTCTACAACCCTCATATTATCTAACTCACTGTCCTGACCAGTCTCTCCTCTTCTGCTGAGGGTTTAACCCAGAACTACGGCTGGCCTGAGCCTGGGATAGGAGGGGAGGCACCACGGGGCTCTTAAAACTGTCGCATCCAAAAGACTGAAGCGATGCCGTTTCCCTGTTCTCCTTCACACAGCCATGGCAAAACTATGACTGTAGTACAAAATCCGTACTGTTACCGGACTACCGGTACACCACATTGACCACACACCCTGCACTAGCAAAGCCGTGCTCCACCGCAGCGTAGCAAAGCCACCATGCTCAGGACCAAGTGGAGCTCTACCAGGGAAATCAGAGCACTCAAGGCTCTGCCAGCAGAGCTGTATCCATCAAGGACCATGCTTCTTCATACTCCCTGCACATCACCATCTTGTAGTACACAATCATACATTAAGCTCAGTTTATTTCTCCGAGGGCAAGGAAAGAGCATTGCTATGGAAAGGTGGTACACATCCTATCCTTGCCCAGATGGTGCTTCTCTTCTGGCAGAGGGGAGGAAAAATCCACAGCTCTTTTAATCCCCTCCAATGAAAGTACTCCTCCATCAAAGTTTGAACTCACACTAGAGGGGTGGCACATCACTGCAGAGCTTCAGGTCCCTGCCCATCTTCCAGTCAGTGAAGGCAACGTCTGCCTCTGCGTTGGGTCTTGGGGGTTTCAGTACCACGATCCCTCACTGCCCCTTCCAGAAATGGACTCTGCTGCCCAACAGCAGCAGCACAGGCTCTCTTTGTAGAAGGAGAAATGCCCATGATGGTGCTCCAGAGGATACACAAGCAGGCTGTTTCATCTGGGCTGCTAACACTCTGCACTGGTTACTGATTACAGAATTACTGCCCCTCACTTAATTAATCATGTTGTCTGCAAGCAAGAGATTCTCACTGATCTTAAAATAAGGGTTACCTGCATGTAAACTATGAGAACAGAGCACAATACAGGAGGAGGATGTTGAACATTTAATTATTTCAGTAGAACTTGTCCTTCACATAAAACTTCCACTGATTAAATTCATTGCAGACAACATTATGCGGACACCTTTATACCAGTTCAAAATTAATTTATATCACTTTGGTTTTCTTTAAAGGGATTGACAAAAAAATTGCAAGAACATTTCCCAAAATTAACAACAAGAACTTGCAACTATTTTATTAATTCAGTATGAAGAACGTCAAACTTCCAGATAAACCTGTGCAGGTGTGTGTGCATACCTGCAGGAACAGAAGCTTCCATGAACTATTTTCCCTGTTTATATGATCCCCTACTTATGTGCCAGAAAGGAAAGAGCAAAACACAAGAAATATTACTGTCCTGTTTGACTGCTGGTGCACAAGCATGACTGTGTGCACAGAAAGTCAGAAATCGCATCCTGCTGCCACCTCTCTCAAGCACACATGGTGGCAGGAGGACAGCCTCTTCCCAGAAGGCACAGGACAGCAGTAAGAGCTGACGGCTGCATTTGCCCTTTACGGGTATATCCAGAGGGGAGCATGATCTATAGGCAAGAATGTGTGCGTATGTGGGAGTGAGCTGCGGGTCGTGGCAGGGGTGAGCGCTCGCCTTCATCAATCAGTAGAAAGTACACAAAAGAGGCCTCAACTCAAAAAAACCCTTCACCCTACCTCCCATGCTCCTTGTAGTTTCTCCCATAAGCACACGTTCAGTATTTCCTCCCGCTCCATTTGTACGTATCCCTCGTCTTCGTGCCGAGTGCTGCGCAAGCCCATCAAATGAATAAGACCTTTATAAAGCTCACAGGTGCTGTTGTGCATTGCTGTTCATGTAATAAATACGGCAGTAAGCCAGGAAGGCCAAATGATTATATATGCCTTTAATGGATTTAGGAAGGATGGAAGGGTGTGGGAGAAGGGGGAGGAGGGAGGGATAGAAGTTTAACACTACAGCATTGTTTTCATGGATATTTTTGTTTAAAAAAAAAACCCACACTGATGTGTACATACGACAAAGCAAATGAAAACAAGGCAGGTTTCTGGATTTTTTCAGCATGTGATGTGCTAGGTGAGAGTTGACACTATGCATACAATGAAAGAAATGCACAAAAGGATTAATCGCACAGGCAATTGCAAACCAGAGCTCCCACAGCTGGATGAGAGTAAAGACTAAATTGAGTTGTAGCAAAAATATGTTAAATCAATATAAACCACCGACAGCAGGAACACATCTTTATTTGGAGACAGTTTAAACAACNGGTCTCTCAGCACTGCGAGGTACGGCTGGAAGCATACCACCAGACCCCTCAAAGGGACAGGTGAAGCAGGATTCGTGCTGAGCTGGCAGTCACACCACGGTACCGCGGGACTGACGCTGCTGTGCCAGAGCTGCCAGAGCCAGCGAGTACACGGGCACGGCACAAAGCACACCGTGGAGGGTCTGTGGCGGCTCCTCTGGGCACTCACGTGGGTGAGGAAATACAAAGCGTATGAGCAAACCTCGGGCCCCAGCCTCCCCCTTTTCCCATCGTGGTTCCAGACCACCTCTTCTGGGTACCTGCCCCAGTCTGCAAGGGCAAATAACTGTGTTAATCATTCAGCATGGGGGCCCTCATGGTAAAACAAGCTACACAGAGCAGCAGCGGATAGGCAGGCGATGAAATGTGAGAAGCAGCTATGTTTTCTCTAACAGTACAGAACAACAACAGCCATCTAACACTGCAGACTGTCTTTTCAAAAACAGCCCTGGATGGGCATGAAGTTGAGATGAACGCTGCGTATTCTTCCTTGCAGTCCAAGTCATTTACGTAGGAGACCACGCGTGCATCAAACTAGCTAGGAACTCGGCTCAGTCCATACAATGCACGGCAGGAAAGGCACAGACAAGCCAAGCCAGCTTTCAGAGAGTGACAAGGCATTCATTGCTACTGCAACTTTCCCCTTGCTCTGTAATTACCGCCCGCAGAACAACTGAAATAAGGTTCCTGGAATTTATTATAGATGCTTCGCTTTCTTATCAATATGCAGGAAAACACTGCAGCTACACTGGGGAGGAGAGATAGTTTCATGGTACTCATTTTTCACACAAGCACAATATAATGCATAAGAGCTAGCACACTGCCGAGAAAACCTGAAATTTTAGGTCCACTCTTAGCTCTGACATGGACTTGTGCACCAGTGGAAAATCATTTCTCTGTGTTCAAGCTCTCCCACCTTTAGATGGGAAAAACAACGCTCTTGCAAGAATTACAGGTTTGTTTATTGAACAGTTGAAGTCTTAAAGCAAAAGGTGCTGCAGGAACCAGTATAAGAAGTACAACTCTGTGCTGAAGTTGTGTTGGAGTAACTCCTCTTCCATAAAGGACAGCCACTTCTCCTGTCTTTCTCAATGACCACACTTTCAAACCTAAACACTGCTCAGTAGTTGATTTACTTTTTAGGATCAATAACTTGGAACTGTGGATGAAACTGGTCAAGCCTCTTCCTCCATGGATACTCCTCTTAAGTTCTTGACATTTGTCGTAAGTATCCACTTATCAAGTGTTATTTAAATGCAGTCTTCCAGTTGGACAAGACAGGCTGCAAGCCAGAATCAAACCCAGGCAAAGCCTATGCAAAATTTAACCTAGACAGAACAGCGTACTTGAATTTGGACCTGTTACAAAGTGGTTTGTTTCTGACGGTGGGATTTTCTTGGAAGGGGAGAAAGGGTAGGCAGGGAAGGAGGTTAATAAAGGTATTTATAAATATACAGCATTTGCCAGCTTCAACAGCTAAATTCAGGACAATACTGCAACGAGCAAGTCCAGATGACGCACATCTGAGCTAACGGAAGGAGCTTTCCACATTGCATTCGTGCCCCAGCTTTTGAAGGCAAAGGCTTGCGGGGCTTGGATTAGCTTGGCTGGCAAAATAAAAGTACAGCGGGAATCTGATTTACATTTTGGGAAACAGAATTAACTTTAACACACCTCTCCTCACTTGTCAGTGCTTACTAGCAAGCAGTATCTCCCGTCCACCCCACCGGTTCCCTTCCAAGTTGTGCTTCTAGGAAGGCTTCACTGTGGAATGTGGAGGGTACAGATGGATTGCTTCCATGTTTATTCTTTTATTAGGAATTTGTTTCAGTGAGCACCTCTATCATAACACTCTATGATTTATGCTTACCTTGCAGCAGGAAAGACAAATGCACTAAACTTTCCACAGAACCAGACGACCTCATGCTTTTAGAAGAAATTTTTTTTAAGGATTTTTGTAAGGGACAAGACTTTGCCCTTAACAGCAAGCTGCAACCCAGAACCCATGTCAGTCCAAGTGACTCAACGCATTAAAATCTACTGACAAATTCTTATTTCAAAGCTCTTCATTTCAAGAACCAACTTTATGGTTTACATATTTCTTGGGGGCAAGCCAGCCACTTCCTTTGGGGCACTGGCAATCTTCATTCCAGCAGGACCAAGGTGGCGATTACACTTCGTTAAGAGGTGGGATAGAAACAGAATGCAAACACTTTTCATTTACCTTTATGTAAGCACCAAGCAGAGGCTTCTGCACTTTCTTTGCAGCAATTGAATTTCAGAGGCAAAATAGATGAGGGACAGGAACCTGTACACGGCTGGTGGATCTAAGTTTTGTGGCGGGTCCCAGAGCTACTTCGGAGAAAAGAGCCTTGTAGCTGGTAGGCTCGCAGTTAAAGACTGCAATGGAAAATCTAGATCAGCTCCACTGACTGAGGGAACGAATTCTTCCCTACACCCCTCAGCACTACGTGCAGAGATAAAGGTTTGCCCCTTGATGCTTAGCAGAAGTCTGACTTTCAAGTCAAAACAGTACTGTGTCATCTGGCTGTCTGGGCTACACTGTACATGTGGCGTCTGCTTGATCTTCTCACGCTGAAGAAATGCTGGAGATAAAGTACGTGCAAATAAAAATAGTTTAAAGAAGAATGCTGGTGATAACGCCCAGTAGTACCTTGTTGCTTCATGCTTCCAAACGTTCTTCAAGAGCTGCTCATGCCTCACAGGGAAATAGGCAGCACTTTCTGCTTACAAAAATAACTGACACTCCAAATTTCCTCCTCCCTAATGCTATTAGGGGAGATATTGGCATATAAACAGGATGCACACATCCAAGAGGCTTTTTGATCAGTAACAGACCCTGATCCCAAGGACACCAATAGCCCTCGTGCTCCCTTTGTAGCCCAGGGACTGAAGCAAAGGGTCAAAATGGGAAAAACAACCATCACGATTATCCGTAGCCAAGATGACTGTAAGCTCTGAGGGCTCAGATTTCAGATGGGAAAATGAGAAGTACGTGACCCACAAAACCCTCAAGCAGTCCAATTTCTATTTTAAAGAGTGAAGGGGAATGCAGGCTGTGTAGAGACACCTGAAAACTGAAAAGAGGTGCAGTCGGACCCACCTTTCAAGAAAAACAAGAGCTGTGTTGCATCATGTGCAAAATAATGCCTTGCCTGTATAGCCTCCAACACCGAGAAGCAATAGAAAGGGGAAAAACCACACCATCCAAGCTACCCCAGTGGAGAAAAATATTGAATTATTCTTTTTAAAGTCTCCAAACACCGAAAGAGCTCAGGTAGGTCAACAGCAATAAAAAATAAATATATGAGAGAATCATATGAACCCCTTTGATGACGTGCTTTTCTAAAAATAACCATGGGCACTTATTTTGCCCCTGAACCCAACGAGCTGAATACGACTGCGTTACAGCTGCACAGTCACATTGCAAGATAATACGGGATGCGAGCCAGATTCTCACCTCACGTAAATCAGCACAGCGCCGCTGGAGTCACTGCAGTTATTTTGAACAGCCCCAGCGGAGGATCTAGCCACACATTTTTGTGTGATATACACAGCTCACAAGCAGCGTGACCAGCTTTATTAAAGTTCATATTTTTCCAATCACAAGTGTCTCACATGCTTCATTATTCAAATTTTATATTAAAAAAATTTAAGATCTCAAGGTGCCCTGAGGACCAAACACATTTTAAATGAAAGGGGTTAGAAGTAAGGCAACGGGTATTTAAAGTTGGGTTTTGTTTGGTTTTTTCCCTGCTTGTCCTATTCAATGGGTCAGGAGAGCTAGCAGGTTAAGAAGAGGGTTACAAAGAGGCCCACTGAAACCGTCCTCTCTCTTTCTTCCTGGCTAGATCAGAGGGAATCTGGTTTGTTTATTTTTTCCTGTTGTAACATAGGTCAAAGTATTAAAAAGACTGAGAATCACCGACCTCTTGCTTACAATCTTTGGGCTCACACATATGACAAGACTGGGCAGAAAAGGTTAAGTTCAAAGCAGCTTGGACCTCTAGGGACACTTTGAAGTACTTTAGCATAATCTAAATTCATAAGGACCCCTTTAATGTCTAAGTAAACTAACAAATGCTTTTGGAACAGTCTAGCATCCCCTCAGGAAAAAGAGCTGTGCAGTAATAATCACTGAATTACCCAAATAGTCTAAAAAAATAGTCTGATAAAAAAATCCTATTAGAGCTGCTCCTTTCCTTTGGTAAAGGTAATTGCATTTTTTGCTTTCTAAAAACAGCAGCCACCATCTTCCTCCCAAAGAGAGTTAGTCTTCAAAGAGAAGTGCCATTCCTGATAATTGGTGACAGACCACCGCGAGGAAGTTAACCGTTTAGGGCTGGACTGTGTTCCTGCCGCCGGACGGGGATGATGCCGTGCCGCCCTGGTCCAGCCGTCAGAGAACTATGAAGAATTAAAACTCCTCAAGCAGAGTGCACAACCAACATGCTGCATCCCAGCTTTGGACAAAAATATACTTGAAAAGGAGTTGGATAAGCACCTACTTTGAAAAATGAGCTCCTTCAGAGCTCCGCTGCTGTGTGCTTTGTATATGCACATTTCTAGAAGCAACAGAGGGAACTCTGTTGTATCTCCAGAAGAGAAACAACAGAATATTTCTATGACCAAATGACCCACGACACGCTACAATTGGGAATGATGCTTCTGCCTCAAAACAAACTCTTCTTATGTTGTCCGTAGTTACTCAGAGATACTAGAAATAAATAGGGCAACTTCCCACTAACTTGAAATTGTGTTTCCTGAAAAAAGAGATTACTTTGAGTAAGGAAGTGGAATTAGACTATCTTACGCTACCACAGGAACATTATGCTACATCCTTAATTTTGTGTCATTTCAGAAGGGATCTACTGACCTGCCAGCATGTGGTCAGGAAGGAAAATTTCCTCTCATTACATACAAGTAGAAAGCATAGAGAGGTTTGTTTTTTCCATTTTCTACAGCAGTGTTAATTCATTTAGGACGAGGCAAAGAAGTCATACATCACAGGCTGTTTCTGGGAGATCAGCGTGACATTTTCTCGCTGCCCCTCTCTTGCTTAATCCAGTATTTACCCAAATTGGATGGATGTCAGTACAGCAGGCAAAGCCTTCATCCAGGACACTGGCCAACAGCTATTAGCTGGTAATGAATACAGCAGTACCAGCAGTCCTCTGCTTTAGACCATAGGATCTGCAGGCCAGGAAGGTCTCTCTGCTTCGTGCCTTGCACGATCAGACACAGGGGGCTGAGAGGATCCTGATTACTTTCAGGAGGGGCTGAAGACAGCTCTGGGTGCCAGTCCTGTCAGCAGGGGCTCTCACCCAGCCACCTGACACAGGGGACCGTGAAGAGGAGGAAAATACAACGAACAGACTGCCCATGACTAGATCATTGCAAAGTGCTAACTAGGGGATGAAAGCAATACACTGATCCCCTACGTGGTGGAGCGCAGTAGTGGTGCAGGAAGAGCACGTTATGGAGCAGAGCCTTGAGGCGTGAGTGAAACAGAGACACAGCAGTTTTGCTACTTTTCTCCCCCAGGTAACATCAAGGCTTCCACTCCTTCCGCTGAAGGTGAAAGCAAAAGGCGTTGGTAATCACGGCCTGGATCAGGTTCCCATTTAAAGTGGCCTCTGGAGAAGTATGAGTGCTTAACATCAGTGGCCAAAGCAGCTGTGGAACTAATTGCAACACTTTGCCCAACATTTCATCAAGTACAGTAAAGACCCTGTATCCATATGCCGTTAATAAAAGTAAAAAAGAACCAACAACTAGTACTCAAGGAAGTTAATAGCTGGGGTGTGGGAGGGGTATTATTATTTTTGCTGGAGATAGGCTCCTGGTAAATTCAAGGGGTGTCTGGTAACTAATTAAATGATCTGAAGGAGAGGGATCTCTGATTTAGCCAGAGACAGTGGCTAAATCAGTAGAAGGACGTCTAAGTGTGCCGGGCTTGCGTGCTTGTACAGTAGCAGTCCCCACTGTGCACGAGCTGTTCAAAGCAGGGAGCACAAACTCTGCCAGATGTCCCACCCGTCCCATGGCCTAGCGTGGAGCAGCAATGTCATCTATCCACAATAGTTGTGCAACTCACACACAGTATCAGTGTTGGAATTACGCCCAGACTTAGCCCTGGTCATTCATAAATATGGACAGAACCCAAGTTCTTGATTATAAACACTCTTACATGCAGTTATGCAAGTGACTGAATAATTCGGGCTTTCTTCCCAGATATGGCATAATATTGAGCTATGTAAGAACACAACTCTGCTCTGGCACAGTCTGACATCTCTGTACATCAGCCCTTCTCTCCAGCACAGCTTGTAAGCTGGGGAGGAGCAAAGCTTACCAAAAAGCTTACAGAAATGTGACCTCTCATGGCAGCACCCTCTCCCTCTTGAGCATCCCCCCCCAGCTCCTGCCCGGCTCCCGTCGTGTGTTTTGCACTTTGCCTTAATGCCAGGATCCCAAGAAAAGAGAAACTGTACCGACAGCCTGCTGGGGTGACACACGCTCCGCAGCTGGCAGTGTTGTGCCAGCAAGACTGTGGCATTTTGAACTCCAGGAAGAGTTTGTGCAGGAGCACACCCATAGCCAGGCACAGCTGTACAGGAGGCAAAAACGCAGCCCAGAGTGAGAGGATCGCTGTGGGGAAGTGAACTCTGATCCCACAGTCTCCATCACAACCCATCTAATCCATTTCAATATCATATACGCGCTTCACGGGGTTGCTATAAGAACCGGAGAGCTACAAGTTAGAGAAGGGTTTAAATTTAACAAAGTGTTTCCATCTTTAGTAAAGCAGAAAATACTAGCAGCATTCCCCACAGTTACCTAACACCCTCTACTGAAACAGCGTTTTCTCAGTGACTTGCTCATGCACCTCGGTATTGACTGACTTTCTTCCTTCATCCTCCCAATTCTCCCTTGACTACACCACCTTTGAAATTCATTTCCTTGACTTGTACTGGGCCATGATACTGTGCGTTACAGACAGGTACCTCGCTCCACGAAAGCTCCCATTGACTCCAGTGAGAGGTCTCCCGGGCAGACCAGCCTCACCCTGAACTGCATCAGGACCCGGCTCCAATTTCCTGCGTTGCAGCAATTCAAGGTGCTGGCTGATTTAACACCTCAAGAGCCACATCTGAAAATGCTCTGGCTGTATCTTCCCTGCTATACATGTGTGTATGTTTTCAATTTGCATACAAGTAACAAAGCAAGTAAACATGAACTGCCCATCACTTTGCAAGGTGACTTTCCGGTCCCCTTCAAATTTGACCATTTTAGAATTTTCTTTGAGAAGTACTCTATTATCTATGAGCATCATATCAGAAGAACAGACAACAGCTTTTTGCAGGTTTAGTTATTTGATCCCTGCAGCAACACACTCCTGACACAGTTTTATAGCACTCTGTGGAGTTTCCTAGCAATACTTCTTCCATCTCTTCAACAGACAGTGGAATTGGAGCACGCCTCTTGTGTGAGTGTAAGCGTGCTTCCAGTCTTTACAGCCAACTCACAGCTGCACAATATTAAACACAAAAGTAAATTATCATTCCCTATTGCATTATATGAAACGGCAGAATACAGCTAGCTATTCAAGCCTCTGCATAATACTTTTAACCTAGAACAGAGAGAAAGTGCATGCTTTGAAAGCTATTTTTCTTTGAAAAGTTCAACTAGGTCTTCTGTTCTAGGTGAGTATTTCATACAGATAATGCTAAGCAGCAGAAATAATTCCTTCCACACTCATTCATTATACAAATTCTGATATAAATCCGCATTAGAAATCAACCTGGTAAAAGCTCAGGCAGGTACTTCACAAATGCTCAGCTGATTCCTCAGATATCCACAATTAAAAAAAAAAAAAACAACTTGTTGCCTTGCTATGAATTTGGACCACGTTTGGCAGTTTTGCTTTGGTGTTGTACTATGTTTAGGAATTTGGTTTGGTGCTTAATGAGTAACCACAGCAAGGAACAAACATAAACACAAGAAGGAAAAGACCAGAGCATTTCAGTTACTTGATTTTACCATAAAATATCTACACTCTTGTGCAAAAAGAAAAAGCCCCCACCTTAATTCATTTTTCTGCAGCTAAGGGACATTTTGTGGCAGGAGGGAAGACATTCCCAAAACTGCTTCTTCCAGACCGTCGTGCACACTGCAAAAATCTGCCAGTGCCTAGAGTGACTATTCTCCTGCTCACCTTTTACGCATGCACTGTACAAATGTTACACACACAGTGGAAGAAACAGTGTTTTTTAAAAACAAACAGAAAAATCATATAAAGAAGGTGCTTCAACTCTTTACTTCAGTGTGGATGAAAGTTTGAAGTATTGTCCGTCTTCCTCAAAAGACAACCATCTCCCTACTAAACACAAAACATACTTTAAGGCTCTGAACCTTATTGCTTACTGCACACATGAAAAAGCCTATGGACTAAACTGGACTCCAACGGTTTCAAGATTAATAGGCCAGCAACCATCTTTTCATCTTTTGTTCAGCATGCAGTACTGTGGGGCCAGGTTTCCATACCCCACACCAGTCTCTGTGGAAGTGTGTGTGTGTGGGGAGAGAAATCATCACGGGATTATTTTTGCTTGACTTTGTAGGGAGTTGTGGTGCCTCTCTGGATGCACTTTGTATTTCTGATGCCAGTCCATGTCTAATAGTCTCTAAACTTCCCCAGTGCATACTTTTGAATCATGCTCAGAGGGACACACACAGTGGCACTCCAGGCTGCCCTCCTATTTATTTTTAAATGCATCTACTCTTATGCCTGTGGGGAAAGGAGACCAGTTAGCATGCCTGCAGAGACAGCGCTGCGGGCTCCCAGCTCCTGCCAAGCTCTGCAGCAGCCTGGCTCTTTAGCCTGGCTCCGGCTGAGCTCTCACCGTTCACCCTCTTTGAGCACTGGCTGCTACTGCTTAGTTCACAAACGTCCTCAAATGAAGAGTTAAAAGCTGTGCAGGAAAGTTGGAGCAAGCCTGCAAAAACATTTTGATAAGCTTGTGTGCAAAGTGGAAAGGCAGCAGTACACAATAGTCAGGAGCCCACGTGCTCTGCCCTGGGCTAGACATAAATTCTCCATCCCGTTCCTCTGCTCTAAGTGATTCCAGGTCACATCCATACATCACGAAACTTTACTGTTGTGCTCACGGTGTTTAAACTTGGGGCAGGAAGCAGCTGGGCTCCAGTGTATGATCTCATATGGATCTGGGTGGATGTTTCCATGGGAGCATGGTACAGCTTTTAGCAGGCTTAATTTCTGCTCCATACCTGTGTTTTCCTGCCTGGGGAAGGAAATACCATGTGGACTCTGGCACACGCAGTGGAGAGTTGATGGCAGAGTATCTCCAGAGGGAACCATTGTGTTGCAGAGAAGTCGAAAACCAAACAGCTATCCAAAAGCAAGAGAAATACAAAGACCAACAGAGTAAAACACAGGTTCATCCCTGAACATACCCGGACCACGGGCAGTTTTACGCAGAGGCGGAGCCCAGGGCAGACCCAGGTCCCGCGCTGGAGGCTTCGCCCTGCCTGCTGAACACCAGTACCACGGGCTGCATCGCACGGAGAGGCACAGGGGAAAGCAGGCAATGAGAATTCGGCACTGAGTGGGGAAACGGGGCATCGATGAGTCTCTTCAGGCAAAGCCTATGAGCCAGAGGGTCCTCTGCCAGCACCCACTGCACAAGTCACAGTGACCTGAAGCCACCCACCTGTTAGAAGAAACTTTGATCTAGGGCTAGTCCTTAGGCAAAGCTGCCAGGATTGAGAATAGCAGTAATTCCCCCCTTGCCCCCGCCAACATCTTTCTAGAAGACTGTGGAGGTCTTGCTCCCTGCCTCATTCAGGAGGATTTTTTTCCACCCTCCCCCATTACCCCCAAGTCAGATGGGGGAGGATCATCTCACAGACCCTGCACGGTCATCTTCTCACTAGTTACACCAACGGAGAGCAAAACAGGGCTCTGAGTAACAGATAAGGCTGGACAGGTGGGTGATACTCATTTTTATAATCCGACCACAGAATAATTGAAGGAAATGTCATGAAAAGTTACCCAACGCCTACATGCGTACTAACATGCGTTATCCAGTAAGCAGCTGTGTTTTCACATAGTTAGATCAAAGAGGCTTCAGAACAAGAAGGTCATGGTTTGGTTACAGTGTCTAAACAACTAAATCAGTGGGTACCACTGGGCCTGTCACTTGATCTCATTACCCTGACCTCACCAGCTCTGGAATTTAGTGACCTTCCCAGATCAATATTTCAGAAATGACTGAAGTTTTAGAGTATGCAGAGATTCTCTCAGCGTTGGCTAAATAATGATACTAAAAGTCCAGGACAGGGGAAAACTTGTCCCCCCTTTCCCGTTAGCATGCATTTCTCAATTCCTCTGGAATACAGCACACACCCGGCAGGGAGCAGTGATTTTCCTTTGCAATTTGCATCAGAGTATTTTTTTTATTAGAACATTTTGGAGATACTTATTTATTTATTTATTTAAAATCAGATTGCTATTACAGGCTTTCTTACATTTTTCAGCTCATATTTTCCAGGACTCTGCAAAGCTTTACTCCCCAGCTTTTTTTGTCTTTTTTACCTCTGTAAACAGAAAGCCAAGCTTGTCGGCTGTCAACATTTAATCACATGCAATCATATTTCCTTTTGCCAACTTTCATCGTAATACCACGCATGCAAGGAGGAGGAAGCAGAGCTCAGTTCATAGCCAACATACTGACACTACTTTGTTTTCTATGCACCTGACACCTGTTTGTCTGATTCCAGCTCACCAAAAAGCCTACACTGGCCACATGAATTAAATTAACTTGAGTTTCAATCTCCAAGCTTCAGGGTTTTTTTTTTTATTTTGTTTTTCACAATAAAAATAGCCTACTTTTAAAAACTTGGCTAAGGCTTCTTCCTTAACGTTTTATTAGTTCTGCTCCACAAGAATAAACCTGGCAACAAAATCTCACAACTTTATCATGAATCCCTCATTATTTGGATTTTTCTGAAAGCATCGGTATTAAAGCTGCACGATTGCGTAAGGAAGTGGAGTTTGGGCATGGATAAAGGGCTCCAACTAAAACTTACTTCTAGGCTTGTGGTTGCTAGGTAGAACTGAAAACAATCTCAAAGTCCAGAAACCTATATGCAAGTAAAGACTTGTTTATGGTTATGCTTAAATAGCAAAAGTGAAAGTCATCAGGATTAGGGTTCCCCCCTAAAAAAAATAATTGCACAATATTTTGGAGTTCGAATAATGCATTTAAGCATTCAAAATCCTTCAGTTGTGCATTCTGCCCATGGCAATGGCATGCAAGCACAAGAGGTTTTCCTAGCCACCTGGAAAGATAACACCCACCCCCAGCAGCAACGTGCCGCAAACCGCCATCCCTCAGAGATGGCCAGATGGTTGTCTCAGCAAAGAGACAGGTCTCAAAGTAAGGACTTGCACCAGTGGAAAGTCCCCTATTCTCCGAGAGACACATTTTCTGCCAGAACTACAAAAGATTGCCCCAACACTTCTGTTCCCAGCGTTCACATGCTGAACAGTAGGGATGACGATTATTTAGGAGGTTTGGCTGTCAGTGGAGCATTCTGTGGAAGAGCAGTGACATTTCTACTGCAAAATAAGCTTCCCAGGCCTACCTACAATGCTGGGATATAGAAGTCCTGAAATTGATTGAATGCTGGTAATCCTGCTGGGACTGCCACAGAGACTTGTCTTCTCCAAGTGAATTTATTCTGCTCTGTATTTCAGAGCTCACACTTCAATTTAGAGCAACTCCATGGAGTTCAGCGGTGCTGCTCTTGCTTTACAGCAAGCTAATAAAGATCATAATCAAGCCTTCTGTGCTCCTAAGATATTTCTTACTTGGTTTTATTAGGAAAGGTATATTCCTCTCATCACAAAGGCATGCATAGTTAGATAGCACATTGTGTAAAGATTATTTCTCCTGATGCGGCTGGCTCTGACTTTAACTGAGGCATTTGAGCACCCTTACAGACTAAACACGAACAACAAAATGTTCTTCATAGATGAAAACTAATTTAAGCATCCATTTAACTTGCATTTGGCAGTTAGAAGAATGCTGGTTGCTTGCTTGCTTTTAGATAGTGAGGTTAATAGCCCTTCAGAAACAACTCCAAAATATGCTGTGGTGACATACCATACATAGTGAGGGCTGGGAGTTCCTTTTTAATTCCCTTTTGGTAGTCAACAGTAAGAGAAATGGAGGTTTCAGGAATTTATCACCTCTTCCTCCTCTCATGCATGCACATGCAAGTGGCATGCTTGATGATACACTAAAGGAAAGCCAGAGCTGTACCCACATTCACCTGTGGCGCTGCTGAACTCCCTGTTCTGCCCAAGGATTCCTCACCCAAATCACGAATATCTGGTGGTTAAAAAAAATCATCTGTTTGCCTAGCTAAGTTTATGAACTCAGAATTAGCCTGTAAATAAGCTGTAAAAGTCTGAGGTAAAGGAAAAAGGAAATGAAGCTATAAATGAACAGCACAACTAAACTAATGAAAAGATACACCCTTCATGGAAGTGCTCCTTGTAATACTGAAAGAAAAAAGAAGTGGGCAAACAACCGTTTATCAGAAATGTGTCTGTTAAGAGACACATTTGCAAGAATTAGTGTTTTACACAACATTCTGAGGCCAAATTTCAAGTTTCAGTTTACACGGGCCTTCACCAGGATAAGACTTCAACCAATCTTCTAAACCATAACTGAGTTTATGCCTTGTTCTGAAACACAGTCAAGATTAAACATATAATAAATTCAGGAGCGGAAGAAACAACCAGAGCAAAAATGATGCATCAGCTGGGACTCTGGCTGAGGACAATCCCAATTTGTTCTTCGCTTCTCCAAAGAGACTAACTCATTGCTGAAGGGACGGCCCTAATTACTGGGCCTCTAATTTGACTTATTTTTAGACACAGCATGCACAAAAATATTTTAGAAAGAGAGAGAGAGAAATTTGCTTGTAGGAAATGTAAACAACAGCCAGCTAATAATTGGAAGGAAATCATTGTTTTCCATTATCTCTGACATGCAAATCCTAGATTTAAAGTGAAATTGCAAAAACACAGATTACGCTAGACGTAGTTTCCATCTAAGAAAAAGAAGCCAGTTTCTCTGAATGTTGCAGTTTCAGACTTGAATGCATCCACCTTGGGACAAGTTGCTAGCCAAGTTGGACCACATGTATTCCCATTCATTTCTGAGGACTGCTAAGGATGCATTTGATCTTCACCCAACTGGTAGCCAATGTTTTGTCTGAATAGGCATTGTCCATACAATGCACACATTTGATATAAAGTACATTGCCCAATTTGAAACCCCCACTATTCTGTGAGATACTACCCTGCAGTTTCAACTGAATAAGGTTTCATAAGCAGTTCAGGGAGAGGAAGGCTAGTGTGAAACTAGTTTAAAGGGAATAAAGCCTCTGAAAATAATTAATTACACCATGTACTACCAAAATCCCCTAATAAAAGCATGGCAGTCAGAATGTGTCAACTGGCTGGAGCAAAGTGGCCAGTGGATACCCCAAGGAAGGGATCTGGCCCCAGGAACTGTGGCCTGGTTGCCCAGTAGGCAAGTGCTTTGGGCATGCTGGGGAGCTGTACAAGAGGACAGGCAGGCATGATCAGGCTTGGCAAGATTAGGTCAAGTGAAACATCGCATAAACATGATTGCACAAATCACATCACTGACAGTCTCCATCAATTTATCGTCAGCCTGAGCATTCAGAGTTTCGCTGTCCTTGTGCAGATCCTCAGCTGAACAAATAGGCATGACCCACTGAGATCTAGTCCCGTGGCTCTAACAGTGCCTGTGTTACCTGCAGCCACCTAAGTGAAATGCTTTTCCTAGGTGAAGAGAATACAGCCTAGCACCTACCTCGGATCCTGCCCGGATCGGTCCCTCCACCGGGGAGGAAAAACCAACCACTACCAGAGGGTTGACTTAGATGGGTTGAAGCTCATTGCCTTACCTCTGCAAATGGAAGCACTGAGGTCTGCGCTTGGGCTGTTTAAACAAACTCCTGCTCAAGCACAGATTCCTAGTTCTCCCAAGTCAGTAGTGACCTGAAGTTCCTCTCGTTCAACAGTTTTAATAGCTTGTACAAAAAAAAAAAAAAAGAAAAAAAAAATCATGCAATGGTCTTAGCCCACCATTTAGCACCAGGTTACACTTTCGCTCAGTTCCAGGCAGAGACTGCTAGAGCCCAAGGGCTAAGACAGAATGTGGGGAAAGCCATCATTGATTAATTGGTCTTTCATAAATCTTTTAATATCCAGGCCCTAGAAAGTCTGCAATACTCAGGAGCTGCTGTCTAGATTCAGTGTGACAAGACTCAGTGATGTGCTTTTGTCAATAAGTACATACACTTCATGCTAAGTTGCTTTACTTTACTTAAAGTACAAATCATACATAGTTGTATGTGACAAATTCCCCAGTATTGACCCTTCACAGCTGCCAAGCAGCATCCTGCAGAACAGAACAAGGAGAGCTATAATTTTCTTTTCTTCATTTTGTTATTTGACCTTCAGTTTTTCAGTTGTCCTTGGATCAGTCTGGAACTAAATATAGTCCTTTTAGCATTATTTATATGTTTAACCCAAAGCTACCCATGTGTGTCAAGGGACTATCACAACACTGTTCTAAATTATTTTAACAGCTTATTTTAAATTGGAAAATGTGGTTTTT
Organism: Fregata magnificens; assembly: GCA_013389945.1. Lineage (NCBI taxonomy): Eukaryota > Metazoa > Chordata > Aves > Suliformes > Fregatidae > Fregata > Fregata magnificens. The sequence goes on from WAAD01035293.1 coordinate 253,390, forward strand.
GAAAAACCATTGTCAATTAATTATGATTCCACAAACTCCTGCCAACTCTCTTGCGTTTTGTACCAATTTGCTCACAGCCTACAAGACAAAGCCTCCAACTTGCTCAGAGAAAGCTCTTGAAACTGTCCAGCCTTTGAAAATGGTGACTGATCTCTAAATTAACACGTTGATAATGATTTTGGCCACCAGCTATTTACAAATGCAATGCAATTTACAAATAAAAAAACCCATAGATGGATCAGCTGCATCCTTGGGGATCAACAGTCATCAGGGCTGAAACATCCCTTAGTGCACTATATCCCTACAAACTATTTGGAATGGGAACCAAAACCCACCACATTCAACTGAAAGTCTTTAGTGCCTGACTACATACAGTAATTCCTCCTGAACCGAGCAATATATTTTTCAGTCAAAAGGTCTTTGTCAAGCAAGGAAAAGTCAAAACAGCCACTGTAATGATCCTCCCTGAAACCTTGAGAAAGGACATTTTCTGCCCCAGGTGGTGGTTCTGTGGTATGTATGCCAGCTACAGAGCTAACCCAAAGAGCTGGGTGGGGAGCTGGGTGGGGAGTTGGGTGGGTGGGTGGACAGATAGATGGGCACACATAGGTGCACACAATTTCTACCACGTAAGAGCAATTTCCCCTATATCATCACAATTCTGCAAACCACATCAATTTTCTTTTATTTACATAACCAGTGTGAGCAATTTCAGAGAAGGATTTATGGTGCAGCTTGGGTTTCTGTGTGGGTTGCTCTTTTACTGTATCAATATTATGTTTAACAACATTTTTCAGTCAGGAAAATGTCCATGTGAAAGTTGAAAGGTGAGAAAATTATTTCTAACTGTTCTCAGGTAAGAAAGAAAAAAACCCAACACTTTTATCACTGGTCTAAGCAATGCAAGCCAAATTCAGCCTATGAATTTAAAGGGCTTGTGCTAGTAAATCAGCTTAGAGCAGTTATTTAAGAGTTCAGAATGTCTTGCATAATGAATGAGACAAGTTGTCCATGTAAACTTCACCGAAACATTTTTAAATTTTACAGTCAGCTGTATAACTTGATGCAAAATAGTGTCACCCAGAAAAACAACCAGCCATTGCCACCAACAACCGGGACAAGATTTCTGACTGTTAACCACTCCATTTAAAGCCAAATTTTCAAAAGAACTGAGCACCTAAAATATTTTGCTTCTTTGAAAAAAAAAAGTCAGCTATGTTACAATGCTTACCTTTCATTTCGTTAAAGCTCTGAGTTTGAGCTCCATAGATTCTACAAGCCTAAATGCTCAGACATAAGCAAATCACCTTGGGAAACAAATACAAGTTTTAAAAAATTGATTCATGCGCACTTGGCAGTCAGTGAAATTTTTACTGAACTTTTGTTGCTGCTTTCTAACTTTACCAGGGCAACTGCACGAAGTAAATGGAACTGAGTTCTGAAGCAAGTTTGAGACCCTGTTTTAGTGATACAGTAAATCCAGGTTTAGAGCAAGAAGCCTCTGATCAAAACTACCCCTTGTTCTGGTAGAAACAAGCTCTGTTAACTCAAATTTGTTAATATGGAAAAGTGAACTTTGAACCAGATCAGGTACAGCCTATCTTCTCCCAGTAGCATAGCAGAAATGGTATAAATTACTTGACTTGCACTCCAATTAAATCACAATTGTCTCAGGTGCCCATGCAGATCAGATCCGCCTTAAGAGAATGATCCAGTGCTGATGAGTGCGAACCTGCAGCCCGAGTGCTGCAATGACAGATACTGGAGTGGTGTGTAGAGACTGCAGTTTTTCAAAAACGCAGAACAACATATCAACAACAGAATGAAGATATACAAGGCAAAGCCAAGGTGGTGTCATAAAATACATTCAGGGTCAATAGCTAACGTCCCTGTTATAAAAGTTCTATTGGTTTTACCCAAGGTTATTTCCTTAGCTGCCAGAAGTCATTTGGCTAGAGATGGGATAAGGGGGTTGCTTTGGGCACTGAGCGCGATCTTTCCAAGGATCAGATCAGTTATGTTCTGCTGCTTATTTAGAAGCTGTTTGTTCTGAGTCACTTGCTATGTATTTATATATAAATATAAATGCGTACATATGTGTGTACATACATGTATACTTACAGGATGTTTACATAAAAGCTCTTGGGAGCTTTTTGGATGAGAAACCACAGTATTTTCCTTCAGTTCTAAGCCACACTTTATCAACACAACCAGAAGTGTTGCCAAATTTTACTGCCCTCCTGCCCCACTGATATAGCTCCAAGTTCCTCCACGTCTCAGAGGCTACTGACTATTTATGGCAAAAAGACAGTCCATTAACCTGGCAATGCTCAAACTTTTATCACCTTTCCTTGCCCCTGCAGGGATAAATACTACTCCCCCAGGCCTCAGTTTAGGAGCATCTGGCTTAGCCACCCTCCTCCTGTACAGAAGCACACCTCAGGAGGGGGAGATGAGCAGAAAGATGCTGCTGAGATAAGAGACACCTACAGCTGCACCTCTGCCAAGGGCTGACCTGCAGCTATTCCCAAGCATGTGAGACCTCGCCATACACTTTCTTTACCAGCTCCTCATCCAGCACCCTCTGCTCTTTCCCATGCCTGATCTCCTTCCATGGTGCTGCTGGTTCTCACCCCCCGCCCCCCTGCAGCTTTTGGCCATTCACCTGAGCCTCTTAACTGTTCACCATGGCCAAACAAAAGCAGCAAAGCAAGAGGTGCCATTAACCAAGGGCTTCCAACGAGCTGGAGGGGCCATTTCTCATTGCCTTCCACCAGACTTGTACCTGCAACAGGTTTGTGCCTGGCCACAAGCTGCTGCAGCACCGGAGAGGAGCTCCTCACCGACACAGGGAACACACACAAGCACATGCAGGGCAGCAAACTCCAAACAAGTGTTTTGGCTGTACCCTCATCCCCCCCTGTCCCNAGATTATTTCTGCCCCTCATCCTCCCACGACAATAGTCCACACCCATTCAGAGTGAAGACACAGCAGCTGTGACTGCAGAGCTCCTCCAGCATATCCTCTTGCATTGCTAAGCTATATGCTGTTCAACAACCAAACATCTCAACTCTATTAGTAATCTTATTATTACAGCACTGTAAAAGAAAAAATGTGGAGGGGTTTTTTTTATGATGGAGCTGCCACTGTCTGGAGGAGACCTGAGTTTTGCACACACAGAAAGGCACACACGTATTTCATATGGTGCATTGCAAGCTGCACAGAATAGAAAGCAGCTGGAGGAAAATGGCTATAGAGAAATGGTTCTCCTGGGCATCATCTGTTGATTTGTTTTGTTTATAGAAGGAATGAGATTTTATCTCTGCTCAAAATATAAAATGCTTCCATGGCACTGAGCTCACTGTTTGGCTGTGCTCTCACTCAGGAACATAAATAAAAAGGGGGGGGGAGGAGGGAGAAAAGGCTTTACTACACAGGATCCCTAGAAACGTCAACAATTAAATAGAAAAATGTCCATCAGTGATACAGTCAAGGTTTGAAAGAGGAACTGAGTCAGCAGCTATCATGGAAGTGAGGGCCTCCTTACCATGCTTGTTAATAGCTTGCTTCTACTAAAGCTGAGGAGGCAGGTTAGGGACAAACTACTCAAATCCCAAGTCTCAAATCCCAGCCTGAGTCCTGGCAGGATGAACATCCTTACACTGTAAATACACCAGTCCTTATGAGATGCATGGCCTGCGAAGGCACAGATTCTTACGGTCCTTCCACCGTCTTGTGCCCACAGTTGATATTCCAAGCTGTCTCTGCAATCTTGCTCTGGGGAGGCTCCTCACTCCTCTGTGCCTGACAGCCAATATCTGATGGTCTCTTTCATTTAACAACAGGGCTCTGTGTCCTAGGAGAACACCAGACGGATGGTTTTCCACTCAAGTTGATAGCACTTCCATTTGTATTAAGCAAAAGTCCTATCTCAGGAAAGGAAATAAATTGTGAAACCATGACGTAATTAACCACTGCTAATAATTTTAACTTTTTGAAGTTTAAAAACGTAACTGCTGAGGATGGCGTCCAAACTGGGAGAAATGACCTGAAGTCTAAAACTTTCTGGTAGACAAACAAAGTTTAAAATATTATTCTTCTGAGATCTGAAAGGCTCAAGGTTTGTTGCCATAGTTAGGAATAGTTATCACAAAACTGAGGATCCTTTATCTTTGCACCATCTATTCTTAGCTCTTAAGAGGAGATGAGGGACAGATACGTATCTAGAAGTGAAGGCTGCTGAACATCACTCCAGAACAGCCTCACTTCATTAGCTACAGAGTGGAGGTGAAGTCTTTCTGGAACCACCAAGGGGTGTTGGCTCTTCTTAAAGCTGTGTTGCCTCTCACTCGGCCAGAGCTCTGACCTGACTAGCCTGGCTACTGAGGAAACATTTGGGCAACCTGGAGTCCCATGCTGAGTACAATACGTCGTAACTTTCAAGAGTCATGAAATAATCCAGAACATTAGTGTTACACTCACTGAAATCTATCCTAACATAAACATATAGATTCTCAGTTTTCCTACCATGAACCTTATACTGAGGTGTCTCTTGGTGAGATTGCTGCATCTCAATCCATGATGAGTATTTCAGAAAATCTTAAAACTGAGGTTTGTTAAAGTCTTTGGAGAGCAAACAGATCATATTGATATTTTAAGAGTTGGAAGAAGGCCCTTGCAGTCTTGACCACCATCACTCTCTGTCCCTCATGCTAGCATGCAACGCATTGAAGATCCTTTAGCTGCTCCTTCCTCTCCCAGGGTGGCTATATTTCATGTGTTTCCCACATTTCAAACCACGTGCCTCGACGACCTCTTCATCTTGTTACAGCTCTACTGAGAGGGTGCTTACATAAAAGCTCTTTGGAGCTTTTTGGATGAGAAACCACAAACATGCATGCACAGATCACATCGTATTTATTGCTGCTGAGTAAGTTAAGAGAATACTTAGGGTTACAGGTTCAAAACTCTGCCAAGAGTTCTCATCCAAGAGCATTCATACAGCAGGAGCTTGGGATCATAGTTACCAATTACCCATCCCCTCTAAAGTCCTCTGCCTTTTCATCCTTCCTGTACCCCTCAACTCCTAACAAATATCACATGGTTTCTACTAGCTGAAAGGAACTATTCTTTCCAAGGAAGTAGAATTCACTTTGTCAACACAAGCATACGGCCACTGCCCCAACATACATCTCAGTTCAGCTCCTTTCCTCCAGCCTCAACTTTCCCAAACATACTTGAGCTCAGTCTGTAATGACCCACTTCATATTCATGTGGAGTCATATCCTTCTGTTCCCACTCATTCTTCCCAGTCCTTCTCTAGCCATTGCTGGGCATCCAGCTGCTTTTCCTATGCAAGGAACAAACCAATATAACAGATTTTGCCCCTTCCCTTGTTTATAGCTTCCTTAATAAACTCCCCCAGCAACCCCACAGGTTCTGCAGAACCATGAAAGAAGGGACTGGCCAGGGAAGAAACTACCAGAGGAATGGATACGGAGAATCGACCACATGCTAGATGACCCCTGCATTAAAACTCTAGTATCCCTATTGACCTGCACAGTCACTCCAGCCATAGAAAATACATGTAAAATAAACAAGCAGAACTTAAAAGAAATTGCCACCAGTGTAAGCAATGGCACATAAAGTGAGGGAATGAAGAGACAGACATTGAACATAATTTTCTCAAGCTCCTCCACTATTCCTGGGAAAGTGAAATAAATGCATTTCCAGACCCAAGCCAGAAAATACTTTGAGCTCTTTCTGCTGGCTGTTTCTCAGCAGTTAGCACACACTGAGCTCATGGAACAGTAAACTTTGTTTTCAATGGGGAAAAAAGCCAAAAACAAACCTAGGGAGATAACAGACAGAAAAATCCATCTAAAGGTTTCGGGTATGTCAAGGGGAACTGATAAAAGACAATCTCTCAATAATATGTCAATATTTTATCTTAAAATAGTTGTCAGACAGCTCCATTAAATACTGTATGAAACTTCACTACAGAAGAACAAGGCATGGCAAACAAAGGCATTAATTACCAGTGAGCCAGCAATGAGGACAAAACACACCGAACATTGTTATTGACCAACCCTGATGCAAAGACAAAAAGGAGTGAAGAAGAATATAGGCAACTTTCTTTTAATGATGGGAGCAGTGTTGAAGGAGGCAAGAGAAGGGAGAACACAGATTTACTTCTCAGCACTCTGAGGAAGTCTAACCTGTCAAAACTGCCCATTGATTTAACTTTCCATTTAAGAAGGAGCACAGCCAGGCTGGCAGGACACTTGGTCCACTATCTGGAAGATGTGGAATGACAAGTCCACGCCCCTTGGAGAACATGAGGATGCAAAACTAGTCACCCCAGTGCAGGGCAGTCACAGGAACTGTCAACAGGCTCCCCTGGGGTTCAGGGGAGAGCAGAGTTCATAGCACTGTTTGGAGGAATTACTGCAGTCCTGAGAGGCCCCTCTGAGCCTGGCAATTAAATGCACAGACACAGCAAGAGACAGCCCCTGCACAATGCGATGGAGTGCCCCATTGCTCACACAGTCAGAGCCTTCTCTTTAAGAAGGTTGTTTACATTGCCTTCCTTCATCATCTAATTTCAATTCCATTAGTGCAGTGTGTTAAGTTCCTCAGGTTCCTAATACAGTCAGTAGATGGAGGCAGGAGCTCCTACAAGCTAATTCAGAGCACCTGAAATTAGTTTGCGAGGTGCCTGTATATCCCCAAGATAAATAAAGCAACCTGCCCCAAGGCAAACAGCAGATCAGAAGTTAAGCCCAAAGTGCTAGTCCAGAAGAGCTAAATGAAGCTCCAGAGAAGACTCCCAGGCAGAAGCTGCCTGATGGAGAAGCCACAGTAATCCCCCCCCTTGCCAGTCTCTCCTGCCCGTGCAACCCAGACCAGACCCAGTCCATTCCAAGCCCTGCAGGAAGGGAAAGCAGAAATGGGATTGCTCAAGGGCTGCATCCAGCTCCTGTTGGCCTGGCAGCATTTGTGAGCCTCAGCCAGCTTCGCAGCATTCTCCACTGAACGCTAGATCTGGAGACAATGCCAGAAGATAGCTAAATATATTTGTTTTGTGAAAGGAAGCTAACCTACCCCTGTAGGTCTATCTTAACATACTGTTAACATTATAGTCTCCATGCACTAAAACCAAATGGTGCTTGAGGGATTTTATGGGGAGGCATGAAAAGGTTTAGGGAAAAATGAAGACCACGAGGAATGAAAAGGCTGGAGATTTACTCCTTTACACAGAGTTGTTGGGGTAAAATGCACCTTCACAAAAGAAAAAAAAAACCAGGAAGCACTTGAGGATCTTCAAATAAACACGGCTGGCCATGTAATCTCTAAATTAAAGAAAAAACAAACCCAAACTTGAACATAAGAGGCCTCTGAGTTTTGCAGTGAAGTGCAAGCACGCAAAACCAAAGCTGCACAGCACTAGAGGCTGAGCTACATTTATCAGGATAACCAAGGAGTTATAACAGCCTCTGAGGACACCCCAGAGAACTTAACTCCGAAGCTGCAAAAGCAATGATGGAAAACTGTTCTACCTCTCCCCCAAAAATAAGAGAACTTTGTTTACCTAAAAGCAGTATAATCAGGGCACTGAGTGAACTTCATTCTGATGATCAAATCTACCTTGTTTTCAGAGAAAGAAAGTATTTAGTCATTTGTGGCGTGGCACTTTTCCAAATTATAATTCAGTAGCTTACTCTGCTCTTTCTCAGGCTCACCTAGAAATGCTTGATTTAGCTCGAAGAGGAGGCCATATATTGCACAGCTGTGGGATCAAATTATGTTTGACACGTTAGTGGGAATTCCAGATTTGCTTGATGTAAAGCTGCATGACAAAGACAATTCCAAATCTGTTAGTTTCTTCTGTCATCAACAGCAGTTTGCTGATGTTTCCTGTTGAGTCAGATCCTCCCAGCTTTCATAAGCCATTTGAGTGAAGGGGAGGGAAGCAGAATGACTTCCACTGACATAATGGCCATTTCAGGAAAAAAACAGCTGGGGTTAACAGAATATAAAAAACCCAAAACTTCCCTGCCATCTGACCCTGTAAACCTGATGCAGGGTTCACTGCATACTGAGAAGCTACAAGGATGTAATAGGGGAAGACTCATTACGGACCGTAACCTTAGAGCCCAGCTCTGAGGTCAGCCACTGCTGCGGGAGGGATGTGCAAGACCGAGGAGCATTCAGCGGGCAGAGCCCAGCGGCAGTACAGGAGCACCAGCCCCTGAGCACTTGCCGTCTGCGGAGCTGTGCTTTCTGACAGCAGGGGAAACAAGCATGTTTTAACATCCGAGGATTAGGATGCCTCTCTGAACATCTCAACTCAATGAGCCTGACATCAGAGCAGAGCTGTACATCTTTAGGATGTATGTTGATGCTCCATACCCAGGCCTGTTTCCAGCCATAGTGGTCCTTACAGCCCTGTGCCTTTGATGGCAGCAGTGACAGCTGGAAAAGTTTGGGCCTACCCACCCATAGTTGGTGCTCTTTTCAGAAAGGATCCAATTTTGTACCGCCTGATACTGGATCTGTCCGGAAGCATTATCTGGATGCGTTAGGGAGAATAACCTGCTCGCCCTATACCTGCACTCAAACCGTAAGCCTAGAGTTCTCGCAATCAAACATCTTTTGTAAATACTGATTTTTTGAGGAGCAAAACATGGTGCAAGATCTAGTTTTAGATGTCATCTGTTTGGGGGAAAAAAAACCCAACTGAGATCTATTTGATCTCAGTTTTGCCTAACTCAAGCCCAAATAGCAAGGTTCTGCAAAACCAGAATGAAGTTTTATTTGGAGACAGATTATCTCTAAACTTTCTCTTTCAGAGCCCTTTCCAAAACCACAGGTGTAAAGTAATGCCAAACAAGCAATACTATTGAAGTCACCTGTATCAAAACGCTACCTGTCCTGAGATTAACTTCTGATGTGGTCTAGTACAGGTACCAACTGATGAACTCTAACACATGTTGTCCCCCATGTCTAAGTATCTCCTGCATCTCAGTGTATGCAATGTCTAGGCTTAAGGCCAGAGGGAAAAAAATATTGTTTAGTTTTCATTCTTTTTGATCAGAGACTGCAAATGCTTTGGGTCAGGACTGACTTGTTATGCAACAGGTGGACAGTATCTAGATCCAGTGGAACCCAAATCTCTCAATCTCTATATATATTTCTGTAACACAAGTGATCATTAATATTACTTCAATGTAAAAAATGGCATCTTTCTGAACGATTTAGCTTTTCAGAAACAGACAAGAACACCTCTAGTATATGTTTTGCTATGTTTGAAAGCATGCAATTAGACGTGTATCTTACCAACATAAACAAACACCTCCCATCCAACCTCCATGTTTCTAAAAAAACCCAGTTTTGTTTAGACAAGGGGTTGATAATCCAGTTTGAACATAGGTATCTGAATGCTGTGACAGCTTCTTCATAATGCTAAGCTTATGGTACATTAAACTTTAAAGCAAGATAAACTCCTGCCTTCATTTTATCAAACATCTTCCCAGACAGCAAAAAGAAAGACACAAAGCAGTGTTTCCAGCTACAACCAAGCATGGGATACCCAACTCGGCATATGTTTGAAATGAAAATGAACAATATGTTGCATAGATATAATATTGTATTTTTCAGTAGAGAATATGACTGGGATTTGTAAATGTTAACCTCATTCCTCCCTTAAGTGTTTGTTTTTATTTCATGCCTGAAAAAAACCTGAGATTCACAGAGATTAAGCGAATAGAGACAGCAGTCCTTGCAACTGAGAAAGAAAGCGCTCTTAAAAGAAACTGCTCTGACAATCAGTTTGGCTAGTAGCAATCACTAGTATTACTGAGCTTTATGTATTTAGCCATATTATGCCTTTTGGGGGTTGGTACAGCAGCAATTTCATTGTCTATCACAACAGTAATGAGGTAGCAAGAGCTGAAGAATCCATGATATGAAGTCTGCAAGAAGAGACTTCGACATACGGAGAGCAAGTAGTAAGGATGGGGAGGGTAGCGGACAACTAAGTCCTTCAGGAATGGGGGACAGCAAGCAGGCTTGAGCACATCAGTTCAATTAACAGATTACCAAAAAAGCAACCTCAGGTTTGTTCTTCCCATTTCAAATCTGAAGAGCCTATGTACCCAAAAGCTTCTCTGTTCTTTCTACTCCCAACATTAAATCAACTACCTTAAAAAGCCTCTCCTTATAGCTGACTTAAGGTCATGTGGAGCATAAACACTGAGAGATGGTAGTCGCTGAATTTTCCACTGATTTAAAATTGACATAATACACTACAAGCATCACCTTCACATTACACTGATAACAATGCATGAGAAATCAGAGGTGTGCTATTAGAGGATTTGTTATAAAGAGTTATTGATGATCTTCATTGTACCATAAATAACAGTCTAAAAAAAATGACCAAATCATCCAAGTTTCCTCCTAAGACTTGTATCTTCTCTAGAAGTTTATTTTTATGCAGCTACAGCCTCTCCTCCCTTTCCCAATCAACCCTTGCTTCTCTCCCTGCTTCATATGACCTCACCTTACCCAAAAATGTGAAGAGATTGGTTTTATCACAACTTAGCAAGATACCACCTGCCAGCTGAACTGTGATAAATCACAGCTGGCCTTACAACACACATGCTAACAGCGACTGAGGCTGAGCCGACGGGCAGCAGCTCAAGGGTGTCATTTAAACCACTGAGTATCCCCATCCACAAAAGTCATGCTAAGGAAATAGCTCAATAACACGACAGTTGCCATAACCATGTTACTATTCTAGTGTGGATTAGATCTATCGACTCTCTTCTCTACCTGCAACTGCCTTCTGTTTAGCCTGTAACCCTTTTACAGCCAACAAGGTGGACAAACTGCCTATTCTTTGTACTCACACAACAGTTGACACAATATGACCCCGATCAATCATAAGCTACTACCATAATAAAATTTACAACAGCAAATATTCATTCCTCCCTTTCCCCATGACTGCCCTTCTGAAAAGATACAATGCTGGCAGAAAAAGCAAGAAAAAGAAGAATTCAGAAGTTATTAAAAAACGAGAATAAGGCTTATAATGAAAACGTCAAAGGAACTTGAAGAGTTATTACTTTATTATTACTCCTGCCATACATAACACTTGTGTTTTCTGACTCCTAGAAGAGCCAGACAATTGGGTATGCAACATGACTGTAATAAAAACATTCTCTAGAATTAGGGACCTGCATTTCTATTAGCAACCCTTTACATACTCTTTAAATAATTCCTTGAACCCAAGGTTTCAGGCATGAATAAAGGAAGCCGTGAGCACACATCGGTTTTTACCCATTTGTTTAAACAGACATGCAGTATGCAAAAACTTTATAAAAAACAGACTCTCGAATAGGTTGACAGGTTTGAACAACAACCACCGCACTTGCAGATGTGCTTCAAGCCATTAACCTTACAGATTCAGCCACTGCATTTTACTGAAATAAATGGGTCTGAATAGCTTAGCCATCAGGCAAACCTACCAGTAGGCCACAGATGTTGCCCAGCATATTTCACTGAAAGTTTAAGAAACACCAGCTTCTCGTTGGAAGAGTGACTTATAGGCACCCGTATCTAATAAGCTACTTAAAATCAACCTGTATCTGTAGATCAACAAGATTGGTTCGTAATAACCATTTGCAGGTAAGAGGATAAAACACTTTCCCATATAAAACTCCAGCTTCCTTTACTTGTTGCCTTCACAGTACTCACCTTCAGCCAGGAAAGGAGAAACACTGAATGGGGTCTCTCTACTGTAAGGCAATTTCCCACCTCACTCCTAAATTGGACTTTTTGAAACTTACGTGGTAGGCACTCAATTCAGCAGCTGACTGTCCACAGCCAGGAGCCTTGTTTAATTTTGCCTTCAGTCTGCAATTCGAGCTAGGTTTGTTTATGGCAAGACCAAATTCTGCACTGAACTGCCATGTCTTCACTTCGAGGGGAGGAACAGCGTTCCTTAAATCGAACCAGAAAATGAGGCTCTGGAGAAGCATGCACCAGAACGTACCCTACAATTACATGGAGCAGTTCCATGTCTTCAGAGACCTCAGCACATCTTGACATGTACTACGTGGAAGCATCAGGCTCTTTCAGCTGTCTCACAGGCAGCCAGATGTCACCAGCCGATCTGCTGCATATCTGAACTGTGGATGTGCCTCTGCCCTCCCTCTCATCCCCTTAAGCTTACAGACATCCACAGGTCAGCAGCTAAACAGGATGGTTTTACTGAAAGATCTAGTGCTGCCATTCTTTTTCCCAGTAAAATTCAAAGGAAGTAGGACTTGGACCTTTGTGATGATTTGGGCAGATCTTATTAAGAAAGCAGGCTTACCCACCTACTTGATATGGCAACGCATATCAAATATGGGCTTGACTTGACTCTTTTGTAGTCTCTCTAGACCCTCCCTTGACACACAAGGAAGTTGAACAAAGATCAACAGGGTCAAAGAATGAAGAAATATATGCAGAAGTGATCTCTCATTTGCACTGCTACAACAATTGTGCTAAACTCATGGTGCCATCACTGTTCTCTTCTAGATTATCTTTGGGGTTTTGTCAGAGGTTCTTATTCTACCACCGTCCCTGAAACTTTTTCTTGAACACACATACAAATAAGAAAAAACATTGGTTGACTGGAAGGCGGGATTTGAAGAGGTATTCAAGTAAAAAAGTCAGAAAAGCACTCCCAGTTCAGCTAATTTAATTTCTGAAATAAATTACCTGGACAGGGTGGGGTTTTTTTTCATTTCAGCACAGCTCACTGCAATGCCTACTGTGCTAACCATTAGGGCTTTGTTATTCTGATTTGTATCCACTACTCAGCGTGGAAAGAACAAGAGAGGAAATACAAGCAGCAGTTAAAGTGTCTGTACACTTAAGCCAAGAAACCTGGCAAGGGACAAGTGTGCAGGATAGTACAGAGAAGAGGTCCAACAAGACCCTGCCACAAGTACTCAGTTTCTTCCTGACCAGCACCAATGTTCCTGACACCTACAGAAATTAATAAGAAACCAACAATAATAAATTCTTAATTTTGAAGACAATTTTTGTTAGCAGTTTGTTGGTAAAGCACTTACAAGAAAATATTGCAAGGAGAGAATTCTCCAAAAAGTATCATGAGTTTTGTGAGTATTTATTTCAATCTCTGCATCCAAACCAACGCCCCCTCCATGTCTTTTCCAGCCAATTGGTCTGGTCCCTTCCAGTTTTCCCTTACAATTACAAGACTATAGATGTTGGGGGAGCTTCAGCAGCTTTTGTGTCTGGTATGCAGCCCATATCATCGTTACCACTTACCAATACAGCAGAACCAGGAAGACCACCAGCAAAGCCAGGGTGACCGTTGTACTATTCACTTCTGTGGAAGCAAATGGCAGAAGATCTACGGGCTTCATTTTCTTCCACTACAGCTCCAGCCTTGAGTGGTGTGACTGTGTGTGCAGGGGAAAGTTTCCGCAAGAGCTGATAAAGCCTTCCACAGCTATATAAATGACATCTGCAACAAAACAGGAACCAAGAGAGCAAAAACACATCGAGTCAAGTACAAACTGCAAACCTTTCCTGTTCTCATTGAATGCACTCTCTGAGAGAGAACTTGAAGGTTCCCTGAATGGTAGGATGTAGCAATTTCACCCCCGCCTCCTGCTATTGTTGACTGTCATGACAGTAAATATTTACATACCCACTGCTTGAGACATCAGTGCTGTTGAATAGGTTTTTAGACATCAAGTATGGGAAACTGGGGAAAGTGTGGGGAAAAAAAGAGGGGGAGAGAGCCCAACCATGGTACAGATCATGGAAGAAGAATATAAAGACCCTTCAGGGGTGCCCTGGCAGACAAACAGTGGCATTCTCTGAAGTAACAAAAATAGAGCATTTCTGCCACATAAAGCTTCATTAGCACTTAATCTCCAAACTGGTTATACCTTAAAAGAATGGAACAAAGAAAACTTTAAATTATCACAACTAAAAGGACGAATTAGGAGAAAACTCTTCTAATGTGACTACTAGAAGACTCATGTAGAAAGAAAAACTAATGAGCAGAAGAACCCAACTGTAGTACCAGGGTCCGTATGTCAGCATCTGTTACACCAGTTAACCCACACAGACAGCACTGTTTGGCTCTACCATCTGAGGTTCATGAGTACTACAGCAAATGTTCCTGGATCAGTGCAGTGCACCCCCTGGAGGTACCATTAACTAGCCTCTCCAGAGATACTTTGGCTACCCCTGCACTGTATTTCTAGTACCAGGGTTAACATCTACTATCTCTGCGTTGTGGCACACTCAAGCTGTCACACTCCCTTGAACAACCTACACATGAACAGTCAAGCTTTGACTGCAGTTCAGGAAATGGTTCGTCTGTAGTATATGAATTCCTAAGCTTTCTTCCATATTTTCCTGCCTGCAAACATCAATCCTGTTTCAAGCATCTGATACAGTCCAATTAGAAAAATCAACCAGAAAGCAAACCTTGAAGCACTTCTATGAGATAAGACCATCAACCTGTTACACTCGAAGTTACCAAATGCCATTACCAAAAAAGTCTTCAGGATTACAACATCAGCAGCTTGCAAGTAAACACTCTTCCTCGTGACAAAATTCCTCTAACTGTTCAGTATCGTTTGTTACCTGTGAAACTAGAAATACCCATATATGTACTGCAGCCTTCCCACCTATTCCATACAACCTATTTGAAAGTTAAAGAAATTATCAAAACTACCCAAAAAACTAGATTTGTGGATTATATGGTAACCTTGAGAAACAGAAATTCTGCAACATCTGATTCCCGTAACACACCAGATGAAGAGTGGTTTCTTCTCATACAATCCCAAGATAATAGCTTAGATTTAATGTGCAAGGCTTCTCCAATATCACTGTATTACATTTTCTGCTCTTATCAGAGAAGTTAATAATATAGGTATCAAAAAAGTAAAGTCTCTAACACAATGGAGTTTAATTTTAAGAAGATTTGGCTCTACTCTAACTGAATCACTGCTATTTTGGTTCTCTGTGCTTCACAACTGCATTAATTCCCTTCCAGCCTCAGATCCTTGCAGAATAAGTAGAAGGTGTTAACCAGCTCATCAGCTCCACAGAATACCATGGTAGTTCACAGAAAACCTTGCTTATTGTATTAACGATGCTATTGCTATTCTGGGTCAATAACAGCTCTGCCGGTTTGCTGCTGCTGCCAAGTTCTCCAAGAACAACTGCAACAAGATTCAAGACCAGTGTCGCAAGGAATTAATCAGTGGGCACAAGCCAATCCCAACCAGTAACTGATCCTGTGGCACTTTAAGAAAAAAAATGAAAATCAAATATCCATATGCATTAAAGTCTCTTCAAAAAAGAAACCCACTCACCACAAGTGTAGAAGGTAAGAAATAATATTCCGATTTCACTATGCTTTAATTTACTTGGCTTTTCAATTAAAGGACATATTTATCTGCACATAGAGGACTCATGCCCTCCTATTAAAGTCAACAGCAAAACTCCTATCAATCAGCAAACACAGAGTCAAGTACGGACCTCACTTATTTTTTAAGAAGTACACTGGAGCCTTTTCCCAGTCACAATGGCAGATTGGTGAGATGAATACTTCTTAAACACACGCATTATGAAAGAAAATAGGGTCTCACATCAGCATCCAATTTGGAAGAGAACACATAATCAAGCTCCCAAGGACAACAACCATCCTTTTCTGTTGTTGATGTTGGGGTTTTCTTTCTGTTTTGTTTTTTAAGCACCTGTTTCTTGCTGGAGGGTTTTAACTCAGCACCTCCAACCATTAGGAAGGGCGGCACGCCCAGCATTGACTCTAAAACCCACCTGGAGCACTCCTCACCACAGACCCACAGGCTCACAGTTATCATCCCAGAGTTAAGGATCTCAGCTCCCGGGAAGAGTCACAAAAATCCGCCTGATGCTTTGCGTGGTGGGGGGAAAAGGAGTCAGGGATGCAGACAGCAATGAAAACAGGTTATTTATCACGCCTTTGTCCAGTGTTCCCTCTCTCTTTACAGGTCCTTTACATGAGAAACACCATCCTAATTACCTAGTTAATAGCACAGATATTTTTCCCCAACCTCCCAGTTCGCTGGTCAGGCTGGTTATGATAATGGTATCAAAGAACTGCAGAGGCAGATATGAAGTCCTCACTAACCACATGCTGGAGGAAGCCAGAGACAAGCAGAAGTGGAAGACAGCCTTTTCCTGTCAGACTGCTATGAGTCAGCAGCACTGTCTGTGTTTGCCTCCACAAGGCTTCACTCAAGATTGCATCTACCAACGTTCACAGCTCCTTGACGCAGTGCCATCCGAGCTCTTCTCTTCCATAGCAAGCAGAATCCACAGATCACCACCTTGTTCAACACAAACTTCAACAACAACAAAAAAACATGTTCAACACAAACTTACACTCGAGACCCATCTCATCCTTCAATCCCCAGCTCTGCCGTAACTGCAGCCTTGGAGCTCCCCAGCAAATGGAAGACCTACAAGACAGAAGGAGATCGATCCCGACCAGCCAGAGCTTCAGCTTGCGCGGACATTTGCAGCAGTAAATATTAAAAAAGGGAAGTACATTATAGCATTCAAAGTGTGAGACGTTGAAGTGTTCCTCCACTGAAAAAGAAAAAAACCCGGCACATAGACAATCCAGGTTGTCCAGGAAGCCTTCATGCCTTAAAGCCCTGTCTGCTATAGCTCCAGGAACATTTTCTGTAAATGCTCTTCCAAAACAATGCATTTCAACTTCAGGATGAATACAAGTGTGGCAATGAGCCTCAGCAATGCTTGACATACACAAGTATCGTTTGGACATGAACTATCCAGCTTATTAAAAAGCAGGATTATAGACCCTCTCAGTAGACCTAAATCACGTTAAGGATTTTGACCTGTCTTCGAAGCATATCAAATGGAAAAATGTAGTCTCATGTATTTCAGAGGCTAATGACTAACTGGCTAGACTAACCACGAACTCCTGCTAATGACCAAATTCAACTCCTCTCATGCTATTTTACCTCATATGTTTTAGGTCTATAATAACCTAATTAAGGCTGAGCCACACCAACTTTACGATAGATGAAGGAAGTCTAGAAAGGTGTTAAGTTTTAATTTTATAGCAGTTCTTCTCTGCAGAAATTTGTAGTCTTCAGGTCAAGGAAATTCTGTTACATAGGCAGCTTAGCCACAAAATACTGCAAATGAAATACCACCGAACAGCTTAAAAAAACCATGAGATTAATCAGAGACTAGTTTATGTATAAGCTTTAACAAAGCCCAGGTACAAAACTGTGTCAGTATATATGATATTAATTTATCTTCAAGACAAAAACCTTTCCAAAGCCAAAATGAATTCTTAACATCTTTAAGGTAGACCAATCAAAAAGATCAAAGGCACATTTCACAGAGATATTTTTTTATATTTAAAACAACCTTAATAGCCAAAGTACTGGGAGTATTAATGTATTGGAATAGAGGGATTTACAGTGGCCGTCTATGACTTCATTATTACTATCCCTGTTCAAGGATTGACCAAGCAGATTAATCAGATGATTTTGTACTCCTGCATGATAAACTATGACAAACTACTCAACAGACAAACCACCCAGGCATCGGAGTCCACTTATAGAGATCCTGCTCTGCATTCCAAACGGACGGGAGCACCAAAAGGGCACCATGGGCTCATGGAAGATTCTTGAACCACCTTGGATAAAATGACTCCAGTGAACTGGATCTGGAAAGGCAAACACGGTAACTGTGAAACCACGCTGAGGAAACCGCTTTCATGGCACCTCCTACTGAGAAACAGAAAGATACACTTTTATACTTAAATTGTTTCCCCAAGTCAGAACCTGGTTATATTAACCTAAATGCTTCTCAGAAAACAGGCACCCCGCCTAAAATTCCAGGAAAGCTAAAATATTATGCAAACTTGTACTTCACTAACAAATTTAATCTTAGCTGACTAAAAGTTATAGTACTTCAAACTCAGTCAATATCACAGGGGCTAAAAAACTCATTAAGCTAACTAAATGTAGTGCTGCTGTACTAAGTCCCCTCTAAAGCAACAAGCTGTGAGATATCCTAGTTATTTCAAAGAACTCCACTTAGAAATAGCACCGATTTTGTGGTCAAAAGGAATGACAGTTTCTTCCTCTTGCTGTGAGAGCTCGGAATGAGGTTCTAAAATAAAGTTACCTTTGCTAATAGTGATATTAAGATCTTGCAGCCCCAGTGAAATTCCAGAGAAAGCAGAAATTAATGTAACATCTGCTGCCCATGGCCAGGCATTTCTAAGCAAATTGACTTTATTAAATAATCAGTAACTTGTTTATATTTCTATAGCTTGCTTTAGAAACATTGATTGATTCAAGCAATCCTATAATTTCATTGTCCTATAAACTTGACTGGAGATAAGTAAGGATTTATGTTCATGGATCAATAGCTCCACATTGACAGCAAAAGCCAAAGAACCCTGCCTAGACTAGTCTTGTAGTTGCAGAGAGCCGCATAAATGTTTGCCTTTGTAACAGCATCATGGTAAGACCCAGTAAGTTACAATTTCTTCTGTGAAGTTCAGTTTTTAAACATCATGAAAAAAGCCTAACCTTCTTTGTTTGATTGAAAAGCTACTCTAGATAGCAAACTCAAGGCTTGAATTCTCCAAACTGTGTTTCAGTGCTGGACCACAGGTCAAAAGAACTGTGAAAAACTTAACAGAAGCACCTTGTTCTATAACTTAACTAACTAAACTGTGCTTATCAACTTCTCTTTCATCCATTGGCTCGTGGGATTGACACCAAAACATAAAGCCCAGTCCTTTTCTGCACTTTGCAAATAGGAAGATGTAGAATGCTGGTTTTCCCCAATTAACAGAAATATTTTGAGAGCTCAGTGTGCTATCTGTAGCTACTACATTCCCCACCTTACCCCTCCAGTTTGCAGTTCAATAATTTTATTGTGGAAACCTTTCAATATGATACAAAGAGATTTCTTTAGAGAAAGATTACATGCAGCCTCCTTAAAAGCGGGGCAGCCACCTCGGAGGCAATTAGCCACAGCAAGCTGCGTTGCACAGAGCAGTGCAATGGCTCCTGGATTGCCAGCTGGAGAAACCCCAGCACCCGACATCCTTCGAGTTGCCCTAACGGGAGAAGGGGACTCAACAAACAGAAAGGACAAAGGGGAGAATAGCAGCCAAGAAGAGGCAGATCTGACCACCCTGCCACGGGAGGACAGCCGCGGCCATCCGCCATGTGTTCTGCTTGTGAAAAGGACAAGCCAAAAGCCGGATGAATGTGCTGCTCAGTACCTCTTTCAAAGGCACCAGATTGCTGATACAGACCATCAGCAGCCTGCACATGTGCCCTGGAGAAGGGCTGCCAGGGCCAGGAGGGGGGACGGGATGGGAGCTGAGGGCAACCCCCGTGTAGACCAGCCCTCACCAAGGGGGTGCAGGCCCACCGGGCTGAACGTAGGAGGCAGGTAACAGGGTCCATCGGCACAGCGAGGGGTGAGCCAGGGGCCACCCAGCGGGTCAAGTCAGCAATGGAAGCCCCAGACGCAGCGTTCAGTGGGGCTCCCGGGCCCACGGGCGGCTGTGTAGGTGGGGGGGGTCTCAGGTGAGGCCAGCCAGGGCAATTAAGATCTATTGGTGCCCTCAGGGACCTGACAGGCTGGGTACTATGGCCTGGAACAGGTAAAAAGATAATGACGGACACAAGGGAGCAGGGTATTAGAAAGAGTAAATTCACTAATACAACACATTTATCAATACCCTGTCAAAACTCAAAATGACGAAAGGGGGAAGGCACCAAACGTCACAAAACCCTTGAACCTCAGATGAGGTAAAGAAGCATTCTTCACCTGAGGCCCACTACTGTTTTTTCAAATAGCACACGCTTCCAAAAGAAGCCCCACAGATGTGAATGGAGAACTTTCCCATGAGTTATGGCCCTTAGGCTGACCAGGAATGGTAGAATCAGGTCTCATCTGGGAACTGTGGGCAGTATCAGCTCTGCCTTTATGCTTTATCTCTAACTGTCTAAAGTCAGAGGGATTGGATGCAATTATCCCTCCGAGATGAATAAGAAAGCAAAAAGAAAGAGCAAAAGAATGTACAATGGATTAGTCAATACAAACATGCCAAAACCAGGACAGGCATTACAACTTGGGTATTACCACCATCTAGTCTCAGCACAGAAGAGGTGGTAAGCTGGCACAAAGGAAAAAGAAAGGTCAAAATCAAGCAACTCAGACTAATACTATTGCCACAGTAATGATTTTCATATTTCAAGAAGCCCAGAGGCTATTAGTCTACATCCACATGTAGAAAGGCAATACGACTGCAGAGACTCAACCTGGCAGTTCAAAGTAATCACTGAGGTCCAACCCCAGTTCTTCAGCAATTCTTTAGCGGCATCCACAGAGCCTCTCTTTTAGGCTGCAAAAACATCCCTTCACAGGACAAGTTCTGCTGGAGAACACCAGGTGCAGGGTTCGGTAATGCTGCTCTGACTCCTGTAGACAGGCAGGGGGAGGTTGGTGCCCTGTTGTCTACCTTGCCTTTGAAAATGTTCCCCGTGATAAATATTTCAAAATGCCAATAACTGCAGTGTGAACAATCATGCTGGATATTTTCAGATGGCAGTAAGAACACAAAACGTATGATGCACTGCAGCACACAGAGCTGTGACAGGAATACATACAATACCTTCACACTGTGGGGCAAATCTAGGGGCAATATAAAATAACATTGCAAAGCCTTATCTTTACTCATGCCCCTATCCAGGGGATATTCACTGCCTAAATTTATGCATCACATGATGAATAATTCCTGGTAGATCATGCCCAATATTCCCAAAGGCCTTCTTACCCATATGAAAGGGAGCACAGATAACTAACAAGCAAATTGCAGCCCCTTACATGCTGCAGAAGAGCACATGTAACGTACAGATGGCTTTACTCTAGTACAGCCTTTTGTGCTCTCCCATTCATCGCTTTTTTGCTGCAGTCCTTTCTGCTGACCCCTTGTACACTAATTTGCCAAATCAGAAATCCCTTCAGCTCTCTCAGTCTCAGCAGATATGTTGTAACACGAACAAGCATAACTGGTGAGGGGGCAGAAAAAAGAAAAAGTGAAAAACAAACTTACACAATCACAAACCCAGCATTTCCAAATCTCAAGTTCTTACTGCAAGTCTTGGCTTAGTTCAGGTTTTTGCTAAAGCACTAGTTCTTCATTTGTGCAATTGTGACAAATATAGGTTTTACCGGGGGCAAAGACAGTCAAGCCCTCAAAGCAAGGAAAAAAATGTTCCAAAGCTGTGAAACTCAAAGGATCAGGGCTAAAATACTAATTAAACTATCTTAATTGCTCAATTTAAAAAAATGCATGTTTTTCCTGCAGTCTCATGAATCTGAGAGTAGAATCATAGAATGATTAAGGTTGGAAAAGACCTCTAAGATCATCAAGTCCAACCATCAACCCAACACCACCATGCCTCCTAAACTAGGCCCTGGAGTGCCACGTCTACACCTTTTTTGAATGCCTCCAGGGATGACGACACCACCACCTCTCTGGGCAGCCTGTTCCAATGCCTAACCACTCTTTTGGTAAAGAAATTCTTCCTGATGTCCAATCTAAACCTCCCCTGACGCAACTTGAGGCCATTTCCTCTTGTCCTATCGCTAGTTACTTGGGAGAAGAGTCCAACACCCGCTTCACTACAACCTCCTTTCAGGTAGGTAAATTTGTGATTTCTGAATGCTTGAGGTTAGCAATACTTGCAAAGGGGCGTGAACCCAATAAGCTGACCTGTTAGCCATGGGAAGAGAGGTTAAGTGGAAGACTAAATAATGTGACATATGACTTGAAACAGCAAGAGGAACTTAGTCTCAACAATATTTCAGCCCTGCTGACACTCATGTTAACTTGCTCTCTCCAACTGAAGCATAGATGGGACCTGAGCCTAAGGTTCACAGTGAGTCCAGCCTCCTACCTCCTTCCTACCTTCTGCTGCCTTCTACCAAGTGGCAGATAAGCACAACCTTAGACTGTGGCTGGACTAATGCAAAAATGAAATATGTATCCCTCTCAGTTTCACTGAAATACCAAAAAAAAAAAAAAAAAAAAAAAAAAAATCCATGGAAGAAAACTTTTAGCCATCATACTTCATCTTTTTACTGGCTGCTGATCAGAGCTAAGGTTCGTGAAAAACCATGGCTCTGTGACAATCTGAGAGGACCGCTTTGTACTCACCACAGAGCCTAACAAAGTCTTCAAGCTCCAAGAGTCTCAGGGGTTTTTTTTTAAACAATTCTTAGAAGTTTCTTTCTACTCTGAACATGCTGCTGCTTTCTTTACCTTCAGCCAATTAAGTCCAACAAGCTCAAGTGAGCAATTGCAATGATAAATCAGCTCTAGTGTGAGCCCTGGCAACTGTTCACTTTTAACTTCAGCTCTTCTTCCTCACCATCCATTTTAAAGTATTCATTTTAACTCAGAACACCACTACCTGCAGACACTTCCCCCTCGCCCAACTCTGATGGTTACGCTCACACACCAACTGAACGGGCATGATGGGATCTCTGGCCCAGCACAGAGTCCTACAGCCATCAATGAAAATTTAAACTAGGTGCATTGGAAGAGATGCCGCTTAGAGAGCCAGACATGTCGGACAGGTACCCCAATGTTTGGGGTACTTTCTCCTTAAGAGCTCCTGCTCTGTCTGTGGCAGTTCAGGCTAACGAGAGAAGCCAGCAACTACCCAGATGCACGGCAAAGGAGCTGGGACTACTTCAGACAGCCCAGGGACAGTGCGATGTTATTCATTTACCTTACATTCATAAGCAAAGCGACACATGAATGCAAGAGGCCAGATGGAGTAAGCTGACTGGAAATGGAGAAGAGCCTGGGGTTTCAGATGGGACCTATATTTATGCAAGACTAGAAGCCGAGGACAGAAACAGCAGAGACACCACACAGGACAAAAGCCTCACCATACATTTGATAAAATATAGTTTCTTCCAGTCACCTTTACCTTGGTTTCCCTTGGCCAAGTCTGTAAAGCAGTGAGGCATCAAACGAGGGAAGCGGGTGCTGAGAGGGGCCTTTGCAGATGCACATCGGTATTTTAATGGCGTGGCAAGGAATGGCATTTTTCTAAGTCTGGTGCAGGTAGAGGCACTCTGTCCCTGCGTGACGCTCTCAGCTGTCTGGATGGAGAGCACCAACTCCAAGGGTAAAATATTGGTTTTCTCTTAGTATATGTAATTCCAATTAACCTTATTGGAGCATTGTGGGTACGCTGAGAAGATTACACTCCTTAATGTGCAGTTACAGCTGTATTGTAAATGCAACATTACACACTTTCTATTATGGTTCAAGACCGCTACGCTCTTCAAGACTGTTATAAACCTCAGAAAACAGGGGTTTATAATGGAAACACTGAAACACTCAACTCTAAAAGCCCCAGCAGAGAGGAAATATAGCTATAAATTCAGCTTCTGTTTTCCAGCATGTACATTGACAAGGTATGAATAATATGTATTTCTACACTTAGAACAGACAGATGTACACATTGCTCAGGGTAACCTTTGCTGTAAAAGTGGAGGATGGAAAGAGCTCAAAGTGGAAGGAGCAACCTTTTGTCTTGTCTTTTACAGAGTTACTGCAATTGCAATAATGACATAAAAACAGCAATTGAAATTTAGTAGCCTGTGCACCGCAGTTGGATTCTGAATGCACTTTTTTCAAAAGGCTGGGTTATGTTTCTGCAATCAGCAAGAAAAATATATGACCCCCCCCAAGCCCCTTCAGCCTCTTTTTTTTAAAAAAAAAAGAATTGGCTATTTGGATACTGTTCAAATGACATTGCAAATCAACTTGCTATCCATTGCAAAAATTGATATTCTCTATATATTCTCTATATATTCCCTTCTATATGTAATCTGGTGCCTAGCTTCTTAACACTGCCAAGGAACAAAATTTGGACTAGCAATTACTGGACTTGGTAATGTAAAAAGACCCCAATCTGTTTGGTAAAAGAAAGACAGGCAGGCAACTGCACTATCATTGGGGCTGTGGCATTTGGGAATTTCTTCAGATATTAATAGCAACAGCAGAGGTGGGTCAATATAATCCCATTAGCCACATCACGCTGTTTGACTTCTGATATGTATGAGGAAAGGAAAACAAAACCGACACAGTCACTTTCTGGGAGGTACGCTGATGTTGGGTAAACAGGAAAATCCATGCCTGTTTTAGACATTGCAGCCCGACTGGCAGATGGGGAAAGGTGGAGTAGGGAGGTCCAGGCATTTTGCTGGCACAGCCCTCACCTCCAGGAGGGAGGGGGGAGAGGCACCCACTGCTGCTGCTGCCCACACGGGGCTCGGTGCAACAGGAGGTCCCACTATCACCATCCTCCTCCTTCGGCACCCACCCTGCCCCAGGGTTTCAGTGGCATCCCTGGCCATGCCGCTGCTCTGAAGACAGAGGTGCCAGTCCTGCAGTGGCTGTCATCGCCTGGGTTAAGCTGGCGTATGTGGTGTCAGCGTACAGGGAAACACCCAGAACTCAGCGAGGCTGCATGCAGATATGGTCCCCCGTTTTTTATATTAGTGCTGCTCGCATTTGAGTAAGTTTCTTGAATGTGTAGGGAATGTTTTCAGATTCAGTGCCACTGCGCCCATAAATTATTTTCTATTACCTACATATTAGCAGTCTCTCTCGAACTGTAAACAGGGAGAACATCAGATATGCCAGAAGTCTATGAGGTGTATGAAGAACTTCACATGAAAAGCAGCCCATAAGCCCTCCTCACTACGTCAGCTGGGGTTTTTTTAAGGTAATGGATTAGTTCACAGAAAGTTTAGCAATTCTTACCAAGACATCTAACATTAGCTATAGCATCGTCATTTTAGATGTATATCCCCTCCTTGTGGGTAACCATTCGAGGGCACTGTGTTTAACATTTCTGTGTGTTTGATTCGTGAAGGACACCTGCTCGTTAGCTTTCTGCTTTCTGCCTTTCCATACGACAGCAGCCTTGGTGCCCACGGTGCGCAAACCCAACACGCCCAAAAGCCGTACCTCCATGTTGACCCAGAGGTGGCAAGTCTCCGAGCAGGATGGGAACTGCCTCATTGTCCAGACCTGTTCAGCATTTGGCACCGTCTGCAGAGATTAACAGCAAAGCTACTTTATTATCATTAAAAGGGCAACGCAGCTCCCAGCGGAACTGAGAACTGCCTTTCGCATCTTCTCTTGGGTGAGACCTTTACTAGGACTGACTCCTGTCTTTGCTTCCACTTTTTTCATTTAAATAGGGTCTTGCATCAATAGCCTTAGCTAAAAACTTCTACTCCGCTCCCGCAGTCTTGAGCATGCCCACTGCTTGCTGTCCCAGCCCAGAAGCAGTAGCTGAGAACTGGTGTCACTGGCTGTAAGCAGTGCATACAGCAAATCTGCGGTCTTCAGCATAATTAGTAAACTACTTGTAGGAAAGGAGCATCAGGGTGTAACTGTGTCATTGAACCCAGTCCCTATGCATTGGGGATCACCATGTGATGTACGTTCAGCCCTGGAAGGCCCGCAGAGCATCCTCATGCAAAATATTTCCCAAAACTCTCTGGCAAATTTACACTCAGGTTTAAGTACCAACAGCATCCCAGACAGCTGCTTGTCAGAGGATCGCAGCCAAAATGTTCAGGAGTGTTTTACCTGACCCATGAAGTACACAAAGCCGTTTCTCCTCCCTGTGCTAGCCTGACCGCTGCTCTGTTTTATTAAGCAGCAGCATGAAACTGAAGCATTTCCAAGGATTTTCACTGTAGTGATCTGCACAGCCTGAGACTTTCCGTTGCCTCCAGTTCAGCAAACAGCAGAAACACTGGAACAAGGAAATGGACGCAGGCAAGAGCTGTTGCAGACGCCTATGCAAAATTTGTATTTGACTATTTCTGTCTACTGAGACCTAGAAAGTCAACTTAAAAGGAAAAAAAAAATCAAAAAGAATTAAAGAAGCAAGCTTAAATTCAGCAAGAAGCTGGATGTTATAAGACCCTTATTCACTAGAGAAAGATTTCCAGTCCCTATAGGGAGGGGGATTCCCTCCCCCACCTTCTTCTAAGACTGAATGATTGTTTATTCCCGCTAACCTTTACATAAAGGAGCCAACAGCCACACTTCTAACCACTGCTGCACGGGAGAACTGACATCCCTACACGGCCGGTCCCACGTGCTAATGCCGCAGACGTTTCCGCAAGCCAGCCCAAATCCAGACGACTTGCCCAACGATGTGCCACGGGAACGACAGGGCAAAACCTCCCAGCCCAAAGCACGGGGCGAGGAGGACCAGGGGGGGCGCCAGGATTTACAGCCCCCCTCCTCCGCCAACTCGGCAGCAAATACTAGGAGATCCTTACCTTTACATTTCTCCCGTGGCTCCTCCACCGGTTCCTGGTTGGGCTGCCAGCAGGCAGCTGCACTGCAACACCCCGAGGGGAGCGGTGGGGAGCGGAGTCACCGCTGCCTCCCACGAAACAGACAGGTGCTTGGAGAGCTGCCCTCGGCCCAGCAGCGAGGCCGAGGCCGCGGGACTACAACTCCCAGAAGGCCCGGTGCCTCCCTGCCCTTCTCCCCCCCCCGCTGCCCCTCGCCACGCGCTCTGGGGGTTGTAGTTCCNCGCATGGCTGCGAAGGAAACAAACACTCTGAAACCTATTGTTTAAAAAAAAGAAAACCAACCAAACCCATATATATATGTATGTATGTATAAAAAAGTAAAACTCAGCAAATATTTTTGTCTACAGTAAGGGGAAAACGGGAAGTTAGCGTACTTGCAACGCTCCTTCTGAATCTGGTGGGGGTTTGGTTTGCTGGGAAGAGGGGGGGGGGAAAATTGAAAAAAGGCTCATAAGCAGGAAGTATTGCCAAATAACTTTGCAAAATCAGATGGGAAAAACTTAAATGTTCCCATACACCAATTAGTTAATGACTGGCCTCAAGCCTACGAACGTGCCCATACTTAACTGTATCCTCCACTGAAGTGAACGCAATTGAATCTTATACTCCAGTTGTTCCAGAAACTCGAGGCCTCTAGAAATTATAAGCATGGCTTAGTAATGGTGAGATTTGAGAAGTAATTAAGGGCTTATCCACATGGGGAGGTGCTGCAGAGTAGCTTCACTTGTGTAACTTCCCTCTCCTGTGCTGGACATGTATTTCACACTAATACTGCTTTATTCTGAATCAGTTGCATTCTGAATGCACCATTCGGGCTTTCAGTTCACAAGCTACCTTCGCCTGAATTGATGAATTTGTGGAAGGTGAGCCTAAACTGCATGTTCTTTTTTGCCTTGTCTTTACCTTTTTACCTTGCGCATCTCTTCCCAAAAGCTAGGCATTTCTTTTGGAAACTGGAAGTGAAGTTTCTCACACAATCTCTGCTGTCCTGCATTTGGGAGATCAATAGGAACACTAAATGCCACGAGACCCACAAAAAAACCTTTGGGAGCATGGCCCTATTTGCCTAACTGGGAATGTTTGTTTTTCTAATGCCGAGGGGAAGGCTGTGCAGGGGAGAGACAGCCCTCCTTTCAGAGTGAAATCTCCTTGTAGTAATTAGTCCTTGTGGGTAGCAAGTTTTAACGATACTTCATGGAGAACATAAAATTCATAATTTGTCCAGAGTATAGTCAAAGCTTTGAAGTTTTCCCCAAATTTTATTAGTTGCATGTGCATCAAAAATGTGAACAATGTTAATGTACAACGAGCCAGAGAAGTTCTTCCAAGACCAGTAGGTATTAAGCTCATGGATATACAAACAGCTCCCCTTTACCTGAGGTGAAGAGGAGGAGAAGGAAAGGTCCTAGATAATGGAAAATAATAATACATGAGTGATGTGGGAGGTTTTAGTCCACAGACAGACAGGTGGTACCCATGAAGACTTCTTACCTTCCGCACAGCACCACGCCAAAGCCGGCTCTGTGCAGTCGTATGGCAATGTTCCTAAATGAAGAAGACTTCCCAGAGCTCAGGACGTGATGCGGAGGCAGACACAGAGTCCTGCCAGAACTGCAGAGGACCCACATGGCTCCGTGGCTTGTAGCACTGAGGCACAGCCCAGCTCCACGCAGGGCTGGCAGGCAGCTGCAGGACTTCTTCGCTTGAGTCAAACCATTGAACTGCTTCTGGACTCTCTCTGGCCCAGGGAAAGTTTAGCTTTGCAAGGCACTACAGCCCATCTTATACTTCTAGAACAAGCTGGCAGCACATGAATAGCATACTCAAGCCATAACCCAGATAAGCCTTCCAGGATAATTGAGATTCTACAGTGTGCGACTTTTAAAAGTAAGTTTTCATAGACTTGCTAGAAAAATGTGAGTTTTGACCTAGCGCTTTTCATTCCAAGATTTCTGAATAATCTTTTAAAATGCAGGTTTAGAAAAGAAAAGAAAAAGAAAAAAGAAAGGGTATGTTCTTTTGACTTCAGTTCAAGTTCAATTGATAGAAGATCTATTAATCACCAGCACGCAATTTACATCGAGAATGCCTGCATTAAAACAGAGACATAGAAGAGCTGGAATGGATTGCTTCCCGAGATCTTGTGGCATTAAGAGTGGAGCTATGTTTGTTTTCTTTTTTTTTGTTCTGAACTCTGTAGCATTTGCTCGACTGAGTCAGTATCTCTTATTAAAAATGAGCCGTAAGAGAGCTGCTTTTGTGAACACACAGGATTATTACTTATTCCAACAGGTATTTTGTTAGTTCCTGACTCTGCAAAGACTTGCATAACTAAATACACCATGAATAAGTCCATTGAAATTGCTAAGGTCTGTCTAATGTTTTCATCTTCCTATTTCCCAGAACAATAATGGTCTCAGTCATCTATTATTTGCAAGAATTCACAGATAAAATCTGAATAAAGAGGAAGCATGGATAATATAGCACCAGACCCTCCTATTGTTTCGTTGGAGTAGGGAAATCCACTGGAGACTAAACTTTCTGTAAACATCGGTCTGACACTGGCTGCCATTCTTCCCTCCCCGAGGGAACGGCTGACGTGGGGAACCTCAGCCCACCCCATTCACCTGACCGCCTCTAACGCAGAGCTGAAAGAGATGCCATCTGTAAGGACTGCAGGAAGATGAACACGATGCTTTTCCCATATGGAAAAGAGAAGCAAAATTCAGGTGCAGATGATTTCCCAATAGCAGAAGGCAGGACAACAGGAAAAATGATTTAGTGCCAATGGTGCCAGAGCTAAAAATCCCACTGCCTTTCCCAGGGAAGCTTTCTTAAAACCCCTGCACAGCACAGCACAGCACAGCACTGGTGCTCCAGCCTGCTTCTCCTTGCACAGAGAAGAGTGAGTCAAGTTTGCAACGTCATTCATACACAGCAAATGCTTTCCGTGTTGCTTCTGTATTTTGAAAAGACCAGAACTTCCCTCAGCACATTCTTTTAAACACCTAGTGGGCAAGGGGAAAATGGAGGTAAAGCCAAAACAATAACCTTGCAAAGTGCTGAGCAGCAAACCAGAGAGCCGAAGTGCTCATGTTTCCCCTGAATACCTTTCACAGCTGCATCCTGGTTTCCTGGGCACTTGCTGAGATAGGAGCTGATGCTTGCCATCTCACCCCGTCCCCAGCAGTATCCCACTCTGCCACTCAGCCTCGGGGGATTTGCAGGCCATTTTCACTGGGGCTTGGCTGACCGCAAGTGAGCGGTGGAATCAGGTTCCCAACCAGTAGATCGGATTGCAAATACGCAGCGTGCACAATACTTACTTAATTTGCTCCTTTGTAACCTCGATGACACGTTAGACGCAAAAGTAGAGGGAGGCTCATGGGAGGGCAGTTCCTCATCCTGTGACCCAAGAGAAAGGGTTGTTCTCCCTCCTACGCCTGGGAAAGGCTCTGCTCTTACCACCCTTGGCCCTTGTGGCAGATGAAATGAGGCCATGGAGGTAATCTGGGCTGGGGAAGCTGCAGGAGGAGCTGAATCCCGGTGGCCAAGAACAATGTGGGAGGCTCCGCATTGTTCTTGCCAGCAGATGGTGCAGGGCTGGCATGGAAAGAGTGAGCTGCGGGAGCAAGAGGCCCTCTTGCCTCCATCCACACCTGCCCAGGAGGAGCTTCTCCTGCCCTGCCCCTGCCATGGAGGGGTCTCACCTTTCTTGCAGGAGGTCTTTCTCCTTTCCTCACCTGGCTGGAGGATCCATCCCAAAACTCTCTAGAGATGAAGGTAAACCTCCCCCAGGGCTGCCTCCTCACACTGGTGCCTGCAGAAAGCGGAACACAGCAAGGAGCATTGACGAACTTCCCCACTGGTGCATGCATGCCCATGCTCACATGTCCGCAGACACCCACCCACCCTTTTGCTGTTTAGCTGTGGACCAACATGAGTGTTGGAGACCATCCATGTACCTTCCATTTCTCCTAAACTGGTTCAGTGTCATTGTCTGTAGTGGCCAGCTAGGTTATTTTCCACGCTTATTTCTGTTTCTGCTCAGTTTAAGCCAGGATCAACATGAAAGATGGATATGTTCATGTCAGGTCAGCAAATTAAACCTACTGAGCTACAAATGACCAAATGCCCAAGGTGAAAAATCTGAGATGGAGGTGGAAATGGAGATGAAGTACTCTTCCTGCTTAGCTCTGGACACAGGAATGAATGGAAAAATAACATGTAGCCCTCCCCCTCCCACCCTTTTGCCTTAGGGCTCCTCTCCAAGACTGATTCCCCCCCAACACCCATTTCTTCATCTCTTTCACTTGCTCTTTTGGTGAGATTGTGTGTGAGACACAGATCCTTCTGCAGCTCCCACCCATCCTATACGTTTCAAGCTTTGAAAGTCAGAGATAACAGTCTTCCCTTGATAAACACACATCAGTGTGTTGTTCCCATCACACAGTCGCTGCATAT
Source organism: Fregata magnificens (assembly GCA_013389945.1). Taxonomy (NCBI): domain Eukaryota; kingdom Metazoa; phylum Chordata; class Aves; order Suliformes; family Fregatidae; genus Fregata; species Fregata magnificens. The sequence continues at coordinate 284,378 of WAAD01035293.1, forward strand.
GTGGATAACACAGCGAATGAAGGTGAGCAGGGTACTGACCACTGCATTTTCATCTGCCAATTTGAAGAGGGACATGTCAGACCCCAGCATGCTGTGCTCAATGGGTCAGTTCTGCACAGGTAACTGCTCTGCAGGTATCAGCCTCCTCATGGTGAAGCTGCTCGTGAAATAAGGTGGTCCACGGCACGAGAAGGGACAGCAGGCTCTGATTCCTCCTCAGCAGGCAGCACTCAATGGGCACTATGCTCAGCCAGTGGATAATACAGATGCAGTGCTGCTAATGTGGGCATGGTTCAATGCAAATGTAAAGACAGACAGGTTATCCTGTGACTAATGTGAAGTGCCGTGAAGGATACAACATACTGTACAGAATAAATACTGTCTTGCTTGCAGAGGGAGACATTTGCAGGTAACTCCAATATTTATGCTGCATTCTTCCCTCTTTTGCCTTTTGGTTTTCATTATTCTGCTTTTCGGAATGTGTTCATTCTTCCTCAAGGGAGTAGGATTATTTTCTTTTTTTTATTTTTAAAAAGCAGCTCTTTTGTTTATGTCATATATATGATTTTCACCATCATTAATTAAGACATCACCTGGTGTTATGCCCACAGGGGCAAATACAAGCTTTGTAAATGAAAAAGTACATCAGTATCTCATTTGCTTAATAATAGTCTACACATTTGAAGGCAAAAGGTAGTTGTGTAGACCCGGTATGTTCCAAAACTGCCATACTGGTGCCACTTATTTTAGCCTGTTGTAGAAAAAATAGAGATGATGATCGAAAATCCTAAAGCTCATACCTGAGAAAGGACAGCAAGAAATCAGCATGATTTGTATTCTGTCTTACACTTTTTTAGGGGCAGAAAGAGATGCTGCTGCAGAAAATGCCTTTGACATAGATGTTTGAGTGATCTGCTACATAGACAGTAAGGAGTAGCATTTTATAAGCTTTTTATGGGGTATTAAAAATCCAAAGGGGCCAAGTTTTCTAATGGAAAAAGCAAAATATTTCAGCGTTTGAACAGAGGCACCATCTGCAGCGGAGCGACCCCAGACTAATTGACTCTGTGTGTGTGTGTGTGCACGTGTGTGTGTGTGCACGCGTATGTGTGTGTTTCAGAGGGACATTCTTTGCTTCAGTTCCATTATAATTCCTTTAAATATTTATTACTGGAATGTAAATTCTGCTGAAAACTGAGGTCTTTGCTTTGGAAAAAACAGACCATCACCTACCATGGGTGTCGTCACTCAGTGGAATATCCAAGTCCCTTTTGGAGAAACAAAAGGATTCAGTTATATAAACAAGTCTCTGCATTGAATTATAAAAGTGGGGGGAAAAATGAACAAAAACCTGCTGACTGCTGGTTGAACTACTCCTTGGCTTCGTGTGAACTGAAGTTCTGCAGATCTAGCAAGAAGCAGGAGCAATATTAAAATGAATTGGTTACAAATAGTGGAAATAGTCCAGCAAGCATATTTAGAATATGCAGCCCTAAGGATGTCTTTGTTTTCAGATTGCTTTGTCTTTATTTTGAATGTAAAACATTAATAAGCTTCTTAAGGAGATTGGGGATGGGAGAAAACATTGGCTGATCACCTTAAAGCCCAGGAAAATAAAAAAAGTTCTCAAGTTGCTGGATGAAATAACAAACTAGAACGGGTTTATACTTCTTACATTGCTATGAAAGCTTGACTTCTTGATCATTTCCAGACACCAGAAGGTTATTAAAAATCCACAAAGGGAAAAGAAATTCTACATTTATATGAACTTTAAGACTTATTTTGGGACCTCAGCTTGTTACCAGTGTAACGCAGAGGAAACCTGTAACGTGAAAAGTATTGCTCGTCAAAAGAGGGACCAAGGACCAGTCTAGCACTACCAACACTTGGGAAGGGATTTATCACATAATCTTTGGGGTCACACTTTATTCTGGAGGGTCAAAACTGGAGTAGGCTAGTGTGGATAGTACCAGTGCTTAGGCTCAGGTATTTGTATCACTTTAAACCCCACTGTCATTTCAAGGATATAAATAGGCTTGGAAAAATCAGATTATTGAAAGGATTAAATTGGGATCAGTGTCAGTAATAATCTATTCCTTTGTGGTGACACCAATTGAAAGAGGGAAAGTTTGGGGGAGGGGAGTAATGCTGTACAACACTGCCTATGGGTTGTGTGGGAATGGGGAATATAAACAAGGGGAAGGAGGGTTAAACAGCCCAGCCTCCACGTGCCTGGTAGGCCGGGCAAGCATAAGGACAAGAAAATCCTCCTTAGAAATAGCACTGGCCATAGACCCTGTCTCACTAAAGGCTAGTAACACTGATGGAGTGTCAAAATATGCTAGTCGTTCTAGTTTATTAAACTAATAAAGTCTGTTCGTGCCTGTGTTCCCGTACTTCCAGCCCCATCACCCAGCATGCTCAAAGAGCCGCAAAATCATAGAGGGGATTTTTTTCTTTATTTCTTTTTTTTTAAATCACATCGCCTGAACCTTCTCCCTACAGTGTCACTCCCGTTATCTCCTAACTGGGCTGGAAAAAAGGCAGCACATGCCTGGCCGCTGTGTCTCCGGGGACTCTGAAGCGTCCCAGGCTGAGGAATGTAGTGTGATCCCCAAGCACCAGCCCCTCTGTCTCCAGCTCAGCTCATGGCACTGTAACTCCCCGGCCAGTCCTCACTCAGCCAGTCCGCGACTGAAATCCGTGCAGATGTTGCCTACATAAGAGCTAAGTGAGAAGCAGCTGGTCCAGGCTCTTTATCATTGCCCAAAATACGTTTCTACAAGTAAGATCAAATTTATTCAGCTCTTTTGGATCCAGAGTGATTTTGATAGCGGTGACTTTAATTTGGTGATAAATTGCCTGCTGAGTTTTCTTTCATCCAGAAACATGAGAGAGCAGAGTACAGAAGGTACCTTGTGAAGTTGAGCAAAGAAAGCATATTTAGACTTGTTTTCCATCTAGCCTTTTGGAAGAAAGTTAAAGGCTGGATTTTCAGTTCAGGAGCTCTGTAAGTGAGATCCTGCTTCCCTGACAAGCCTTTTTCTACTTATCTCATTGCCCCAATTTCACCCGCCACCAGCTTCGCTGTTTGACAGGGTAGGACATCCCTCTAGGAGGGGACTAGGAACCATCTTCTGTATCTGAGTCCAAGGGGGATTTGTCATTGGCAGCTGTTGGCTTTTGGGATGTGCCATAAGGCCTATCCTTTTTTCCCATTTTTCCTTAATAAGAAGAATGAAGGGATGACAATGTGCGCTCGCAGCCCAGAAAGCCAACCATATGGTGGGCTGCATAAAAAGAAGTGTGACCAGCAGGTTGATAGAGGTGACTCTGACCCTCTACTCTGCTCTGGTGAGACCCCACCAGGAGTACTGCATCCAGCTCTGGAGCCCTCAGCACAGGAAAGACATGGGCCTGCTGGAGCGGGTCCAGAGGAGGGCCATAAAATGATCAGCGGGATGGAACACCTCTCCTATGAAGAAAGGCTGAGAGAGTTGGGGTAGTTCAGCCTGGAGAAGAGAAGGCTCCAGGGAGACCTTATTGTGACCTTTCAATACTTAAAGGGGGCTTATAAGAAAGATGGGGACAGACTTTTTAGTAGGGTCTGTAGCAATAGGACAAGGGTTAATGGTTTTAAACTAAAAGAGGGTAGTTTTAGACTAGATATAATGAAGAAAATTTTTACAATGAATGAGGGTGGCGAAAGACTGGAACAGGTTGCCCAGAGAGGTGGTAGATGCCCCATCCCTGGAAACATTGGAGGTCAGGTTGGACGGGGCTCTGAACAACCTGATCTAGTTGAAGATGTCCCTGCTCATTGCAGGAGGGTTGGACTAGATAACCTTTAAAGGTCCCTTCCAACCCAAACTATTCTGTGATTCTATGGGGAAGAAGGGTATCTCACTGGGTAGGATCTTTTATCCTTCTGCTGGCCGGCTGAGCAGATGGTGCTGGGAGACTGGTGGTAGTGCAGCTCAGGGATTTGAGCACATTTCAATAAATACACCTGACTATAAGCAAGGCAGTGTTGAGAAGAAAGGAATGCAATGTTTCTTGGAATAAATAACACTTCTAATAACTACCTCACTTATACTGCCCAATGACTGGAGCAAAAATAACAGGGTAAGCAATTCCCAGCACTGTCCTCGGGTGCTTTCCCAAAAGTTTACTTTCACTCTGTACTAAATGAATTATTTGGTTTTTTACTGTTGAAGGAACAAAGGTTGATATTTGGATTTGTGCCTTTATAGCTCTGTCTCTTCAGTGCCTTCCTCACAAAAGCTTGTGGTTCTTTTCACATTTCCCATTTGATTTTTTTTTCCTAAATATGCATTTAAGTTTCTTCCCCTATTTCTCAAGACACAAAATGCAAACTTTTGCATCTACAAAAAATCTCTGATGCTTTTCTTTTCCTTCTGTCTTTCAGTCCTGCTTCTGCTTTCCATTTTTACTTCTGCTCAGTTAATTAGTAATTTATAATTATTTCCCTCTTTATTTACGCAGGCATCTATTTTCCCTGGGAAGCTGCTGCCTGGTCCTTGGGAGTCAGTGTAACCTGACTCCAGCCCTGATGGTTCTCTGCAAACCCACTGGCGTCATGGAGCAGCCCTCAGCAATCAAGGGGCAGGATCGCCGGCTCCCTTGGCCCTGGGCCCTGGGTGCTGGGTGCCCACTCGCTGTTGGCCTGGTGCACCTCAACATCTGGCAATGCACGCTCATTCCGACAGAGCCGGCCCTCAGATGGGTTGTGTGGCCAGAAACCCGTGCAGCGGCAAAGCAGGAGAGGCGAGAGCAACTTGGGAGAGCGAGGAAGGTGAGGGCATCCCGGCGTTGCAGGCTCGGTCCCCTCATCTCCCGCCACCACTGCTCTTCTGCTGGGGAAACCAAGCTGGCAGCAATGGCACTACCTGCTTCAAAGGGCTCCTGCCAAGCACGTCACTGCTATTTGTGTAATGGGCTGAAAGTCTTGAGTGAGTGGTGATACATAAAGGAAAAGTCTTAGCATAATTACTGTTCCTTGCAGCTTTTCATTCCAGAAAATTTGAGGGTAAGGAAATAGCTGTAAGGGTAAGCAAGAGATAAATCTCGGTTCATGGCACCTTCCTGATTTATGCATTTTCAGTGTGTCCCAGGGTTGCTGTCCCACAGGCAGGGCTTACCAAGGGTGCAATCCCTTTCTTCTGCATTTTGAAGTCATTTCCAGCTTTCTCCTTGGACATCAATTAGAACCATCAGAGCTGATCAAAAAACAGGGAAAAAAATCTTCACAGATACTTCATTTCAATTTCCTTCCTAATTTTTTTTCTAAATTTCAGCTGTTTTAAAAATGTGTTTTAAACACTTCTTTCTTAAGGTTGTGAGCCGATCTCCCTCTACTCTCCCGTAATCAGGTAATAATAGAAACAACATATGTCCTCTTCTATATCCACATTAAAGAAGTTTATGCCTGTCCCACTTAGGAACTAGCTGCTACTGTGACCTGCATTTTTTCATCTCATCTCCACTTTCTTGTGGGATCATTTTAATTTCTCTGTAGTGGTAGGAAGGGAGTCCCAGGCATGTGTTTTTCTCAGAATCAGGCTGAGACTCAGTCTCTGGCCACAGCTGGTGGTCAAGTTGGTCAAAGGCTCTAGTTCGTCTGAGCAGCAAACTCTCTCTTTAGTGCTGGTAGCCGGAAAAAATTCTTCACATTAATGCCAGCCAGGCTCCAGCGGCTCTCTGCTCTCTTCTAGGCAGCTCCTGGTCCAAAGAGTTTAAAGCTTTCTGTGCTCTCTGACCGGGACACCTTCTGTGACCGTGCACAGGCTGGGAAGCAGCACCTCATTTGATTTCAGCTCCCCCAGTTGCTGCAGTTTGCTGGGTTTTGGAAAACATCCTATAGAGAACAATTCAGCAGCAGCCAGCACGCAGGCTACAGGCAAAGCAGACCCAGGCTGCTGCGGGCTCTGCTCCCGGTGCTGCCCGTCACAGCGCCAGTGCCTTGGGTCACCCGCCAGCGTGAGGGTCAGAAGCATGATATGCTCCAAGATGGAGCCACGGGCAGCGGGTACCCCCCGGGGTCAACTCACAAACCAGGGTTGTTTCATAGCGGAGCACAAAACTCACCTTTTCTGAGATGCCTCACAAATGTGAAAAGGAGCAGGAGGGAGAGGAGAAAGAAATGTATTCAAGTCAAAGGGGTCAAGCACTAGGATGGGAAGAGCAGAGTCCACGTTCAATAACATGTATGCTTATCTTAATATTGTACCTGGTGCCTAGGTACTGTAGCAATTGGAACCTCATAAATACCAATGACAGACAGTAATTAGCACCCCATAAATACCATCACCAGATAATCTTGCCGTTAGGAAGCAAGAGCAAGCTTTTCATACCGAACTGGCCAAGCAAGCTTGGAGGTGAAAATAACAAGAAGATGGAAAAAACACCATTTGAAAACAAAGGTCTTCCTCTGGAGTCAAACTTTTTAATGGAAATAAAGCCTAAACCAGCAGCCTTATACTAGCCTTAGGCTCCGAAGTGCCCTGAGTCAATTTATATCTGGCTGATAAAAGGGTAGTTGATTGATTCATTACAGCCAAAGGCTCAGCTCCTAGGGATGCATGATGCTTAATTTTTTTTGTGGGATCCCTTTGATCTCTGCTGGAGGTTGAAGAGTAGGCTCCAAATTATGAAGTATTTTTGGAATTATATTGAGCCCATTTCACAGAAAAGTCACCTTCAAGTCTCCAAGACTCTCTCTAGAGACACAGGGATGGTGGAGAGCTTCTAGCATGACATTGTTATCTGAGAGAAAAGGAATACAGCAGATCTTAAAAGAATGGTGATCCAATCACATTTGGACCAACACTAAGATCTGGATGTAGGACCTCAAGTTTTCTACATACCAAACTAAAAGCACAAGTTTCTACGAGGCTATCTGGAAGCAATAACAGATTTATAGATCTCTGTAGATCAGCTAGAGGAGGAAGACAGACATTCTACACCAACCTAAAAAAACAGCATTTGGCACATGGGAGAAACTCACCTTTCAATTCAGTGCATTAAATTCCACAGCAGTATTTATTCCAGGTTAACAAAAGACGTCGGAGGTATGGCATCTGCTCCCTATTGTTCCCCCTCTACGCAGAGCCCTCCCCATCTCCCCATGTATCTTAGAGCCCAGAGGGTCTTTCACCTTGTCCTGCCTGCCAGAGTTTTGTCACGTTTGCTACCCTGCTGTAGAGCTCCTGCAGCCAGACCAGTGGCTAAGTCTGCCAGAGTTTGGGGGTCTTCTCGTCACAGCTGGTGGTTGGTCAGCAGGACTGGAACCTGCAGTTCAGTATCTGACAAGCGTTCTGGCAAAGCAAGTCACCTAACAAGGAAACCTCCTTCAGCGTAACTCTAATAACCTCCCCCATAATAATATAGAAATGTGGAAGGCTCTGCGTTCACTGACTATTTATCTGGGCATTACAAAATATCAAAGTACATATTTAGCAAAACAAGAGCTTTCAGGTATTCTCTTCGGTATGCAATTGTCTAGGGCAGAGCTGCACATCGAGTTTGTATCTGTGTTGAAACCTCCACTGACTTAATTAGAGTAAAATGCATGAAGTGTAGTCATTATAATCTGCTTTGCGGTGACACAAACATATATAAGCCTTGTTTATATGACAGGAGTGTCCAGATTTTGCATCCAAGCCTTTGCCAAGAAAAGCCAGGTTTGATGGGGGAAGAAGGAAGAAAGGGAGAAGGGAAGACCGTAAGAATTGCTCAACTGATATTGCTAAAATGCGTAGAAACAGCCGCTAAGTCTATCGCTGCCTCCACCCTTCCCAGTATTCTCATTATGGTAAATAATGTTGCACTTATTTGAAAACTCAGGTTTCATAAGGCTCGCTGCGCCGGGGGAGCCGGCAGCGCAAGCGGCGCTGAAGATCTCTGCTCCTAAATGCCAAACCCCGGTGCTCGTGCCCCTTCGGTTCCTAGGAGGATCTTTGTTTGCTTTCAGAGAACCGCTTGAACTTCTGCCTTAAAGTAAAAGCATATCGTGGCAGATGATACTCTAATCACAATGTCTAAATATAATACAAGGGAAGACAATTTAAGAGAGCTCAGCTACACTTTTTTAAGCAACTGTCAGGAAACTGCCTCTGTGGCTTGCTGCTTTAGAGTAAGATTAAATGAATCAGTCTCACCATTTGAATGCGTGGGAAGTCAGAGACAGCAAAGTGACAACTAAGGACGGTTTATTTATAATTGGCCCCTCCTCCTATAGCTGTTTATGCACAAGTCCTGTGCACTGAGTTCAAAAGTACCTGCCCTTTATGTAAAATTACTCACAAATGCTACGTGTGGGCCAGGTGGACGCCTACGCTGGTTTGGCTGATTATAAAGTTCATGTAATTATTATTGAACTCTCTAGTGATGTTTGGAAAAAAAGTACAGCTTATTATGCAGCATCTTCAAAAGGCTCTGACTCCCCGGTCCTTTAGCCAGGAGTTTTTCACAACAAGGAAGAGCCTGAGCTGGGCATCACTGCCAGGAGAAGTCCTGGGGGATGGCACGGGGACTGGGGCACCGCCTGAGCAGCAGCTTTGCAGCCAAGGCAGGTCTGTAAGGGCTGGAGGGCGACATGGAGGCAGCGTCAGTGGATGCTTTACTAGCGGGGACCTTTGATACTTAAGCTGCTGCTCCCCACTCCTTGAGCAAAAAAACCTTTGACTTTAAGCCAGAGGTTTAGAGGTTTCCAAAACAAGAGTTGCCAAAGACAGGTAAGAGTGCTGCAGCTGCAGCTGCAATCACAAGCCTGAGAGAAATTCAGTAGTTTATGGTACTATCTAATTAATGAGCCCAACTGAAGCAGCATTGCAATGAGAAATGGGTTTGCCAAGGGAAAATTGTGGGTTTCTCATCTCCACCACCTCAAGATGTGGCCCCAAACTTTTGAAGTGTCCTTCTGAGTGAGGAAAAGCAATATCCATAAATCTGAGATAAAGTTGCCAAAAGGAGGACCCGGAGTGGCTGAGTCCTCCGAAGAAGAGCAGGATTGCTCTTTGCCCAGCCTCCAAGTGGGTAAGTAAGTCAATGGAGTTGAGCTGACCTCAGTCCACGAGCTTTCCTTCCTCCCCACGTTGGCAGGCTTGGCCTTTAGTCTGTAGCATCAGCCTGTGCCCCTAACTGGGAAATATTATTAAAACGGCATTAAATATTAAGAGAGACAGCACAGCATCTCTCACAGTGAGGGAGCTCCTGACACAGCAATGCTTTTCCTAATAAACTGCCTTGACAAACAGTTTACTTATATTCTTATTTCAATTAGATGAACTGCTCTGCAGCGGCAAGGATGAGTGTGGCTGGGTGTTATTATGAGAAGTAGTAAATATTTATTTGGCTCTCTCAGCATGGAAGTGGGTGGGCGGCAGGGTCTCAAGACAAGACCTCATCAGCACAATTTTTAAAGTCATAGTCACAGGCTGCAGCTAACCATCAAGGCACGACACTGTTGTGTGAACCCATCACCGACTGCTTAGCTATTAATATTGGTACAGCATTAAGAGTGATGGACATCATGGCCAGGTTTGGCTCTTACAGACATCTGGGCTGCAAAAGGAGATGACCTCCATTAAATAGTCAAATAAGTGTAAATATTACAAGGGTTCCCATCACTGGCCAAGAGGCTCCCGCCAAGCTCAGGGTTGTGTCGTGGCAGGCATTGCGTGTACTATAAGTACTCGTTGGCCTACAGTACCTAAATGCACAAAGTCCCCAAGCAGGTCGGTGGTCAAGTCATGGGCTCAGATCTCCAGGCTCCCGGCTGAGCGAGGGAGCCCTGCAGAGGGAGGAGAAGGACTGCTGAAAGGTCCTGGGAAATTTAATCTATGCAAAGAAAATCTCCATCTCTGCTTTCTTGGAAACTTTGCCTGCAATTTCAAGTATTTTCTGTTGACAGCATGAAAGTCATGGAAGTAAACATGCATGCTTATCTTTGAAACACTGCTAGTCTTCTGGCCATTTGGGGAGGGGGAATAAGAATGTTTAACTTAGAAAAAACAGTTGCTTTCCAGAAAATCCCACAAGGCTCTCTGCCGCGTGTGGGTTGCAAGCCAAGAGGTTCCTGTCAGCACATCTGTACTTATCCCTGAAGTATGGAAGATCAGCTTCAGCAAGCGCCACGTAAAGTTTTATTCCTTTAAAGTCACTGAGTTTGTCTTATAAGGCCTGACTAAAATTTTACCTCAGTCTGTATAATTTTTTTTCCTTTATCATAACTTCCAGTATAATAAAATAATTAACATTACTGTCCTGATACCTTTCTTTGAAAAGGGTGTTTCAGAGGCCAAAGGGTAGAGGGAAGTCCCTTCACCATCTGTTGAAGCCAAGCCGTGCCTGAGATCAAACATAGCTGTTCTGTGCTGCTGAGGCCACGCAATGGGTCTTTTTAAGCCGGAGAGCGGAGAATGGGATAAATCAAGCTGAGCGGTGAGGTGGGGTACGTGAGTGGGCCAGGCAGGCGTTGCCCAGTGGGAATTTGGCTTGTAAGTAAGTCAGCCGGTGAATAACTCCATAGAGTCTATAATGATAGGGGACCTCACCTAATGCCTCATCAAAAAGAAAACACGCTTTGCAGAACAGAGCATCCCTCACACAATCCTCCACAGCACTTCACACAGCGCTATAATCACAGCCTGCCCATATGTGACTTTTTTTTACATAGGTGTTGCCCTTTTCATCTGAAATAGTTTCCTTCTTCCCCTTTGACTGGTATTCAGGAATGGATTTTAAATGGGTGTTAAATCTAAAATTTCAGACCCAGAAGCACAGGGTTCGGAGTGCAAGATGATTCCTCACGTGCGCATACGCATCCCTACAGAAATGATTCGGAGTCTGGAGCAGCTGATTTAAAGGGCTGGGCCAAACTGTCCTTCCGAGTGGCTGTATTTAGAGATGCATATCTGTCCATGGGCATCACAGCATCACTGGTACCAGTAGAGATGCACTGGCTGGCAGCAGCTGAGGCTCTGCCCACGGGGCCCTGCTGACGCCACTGGCCACCAAAAAGGTTGAGTTTATGCTGGTGGAGACTGGAGACTGCCCCTCCCTCGGGAATGGCACTTTGGGTAAGACAGAGCATGTGAGCTGGAGTTTAGGGGATGCATTGGTGGTTTCACCAAAGGAAGCTGAGGAATTACAAAGTGAAATCAGGGCAAAATTTAGAAGAGGATCATTTGAAAAATGTCTTCTTTAAAAATCGGGAAAATATTGGGGGGAAAAAATATGCAAATAATTTGTTACACCCTTGGATGTTTTCAGCAGGATATAAGGACTACATTTAATCTTTCTTGTGTAGAATGGGTTGTTGTTGTTTTTTTCCCTTGCTCTACGCGTCTCTTAATACAGCCTTACCGGTGGAATAATTCACAAAGCCTGCATCCCAAATGCGGTGCTCTCAGGAGCTAGGTGCTGATGTGCCCTTTCCCACTGCAGCAGAGGCAGGAGGGTTTCTAGTGAGCTCTGGGAAAGCAAGAATCTCTCAGGAATTTCTGAGCACAGAAAATGCACGACTAGGTGCTGTTGGCGATTTTCACCAAGAGGATTTTCTTCAGTGAATTTTTCCTCATTCCAGCCAAGGACAAACCTCTGACACTAGCCCACATTATTGTTTGAAGACAGATTGAAATCTTGTGATTCTGACATCGTTTTATTTTTAATTTCCACACTGCAAATGTCAGGGGAAAAAATACCCTAAAAATTATACTTCAGAAAAGACTATAATTACTTCCAATTAAATCATGGCCCTGGTTGTTTGAAAGACTTGACCACAGCTAGAATTTCATTATCTGATAAGCACTTTTTTTTTTGTATTTCAAAGTTCCTTTTTTAATAATAAGAAGAAAAGAATCCAAGACCCTGACAACAATACCTGAGCCAACTGCAAAAGCTCAGTGATGGGAAATTGTGTTTAACCCCTCAAACGGAGAGGCCACATCATTTTGAGGGCGTTTATTTCAGCGATACTCCTGATGGGGAAGCAAGCTTCAGAAATGTGATCAGATGTGGTGGTAGGCATGGATGAGGTGACCCAGATCTCTGCCTTCCCTGGGGCACTAATCAGACTGTGTGCTTTCATTGCACCTTTCTTCCATCTGTGGTACCTAAAGCGTTTTACCAACATCCATCCTGTTTCTCATTGCCACACTCCTGTCTGTATCGGGGCACATCTATTGAAGCCACTGAGACTTTGTCAGCATCATCTGGTTTCATAGTGGGAATTAAGTCTCATCCCTCTGTATGTCTGCACCATAAATCCAATTGTTACCCCCTGAAAGAGGCTTTGGCATCACACGAGCTGTACTGAGGATGCCACTGATGTTCAAACTGAGTAAAAATATCTGTGTTCTTATAGAGTCCCACTTGCTGGTGCATGGGATAATTTTGCTGGAGGTTTTTGCGGCCTTATTTTGAACTTCAGCTATGACAGAGCCATCGGTTCCCAACCCCACTCAAGTATGCAGCGTATTTGCCATATGCGTTCAAAGATAAGGGCCTTTACACAGAACATTAAAAAATAAGCGGTCATGGTCCCAGTCCAGTACGCTGACTGTTTTCTGACGTGCTTAGGAGTCAGTCTGTATCGTTTGTCAAGCTGAAGAGGGAGGTGCGGGCTGGAGGGAAGGGGCAGGGGGACTTCTGCAAAGCATCTGCCTGCAAAAAGGGTTGCGTGTGGAGGGACGGGTGGTACTGAAGGGAGCTGAGTCTAGCAACAGAGCAGCAGCAGGGTGTAAAGTCAGTTAACACTGTAGCCCCTTTCCCTTAGCATCCCAGCCAGCAGTAAGCCCAAGTGTTTCAGTCGCTAGCAGCGACCCAAAATCCCAGTCACAAGGGACAGGATTTTCTCCAGGTGATGCCACGGGGGCAGCCTATAGCGAGTGTTTGCTAACGATTAGCAGAGCTGTAAGGCTGGGAATGGACATACCATAGCAGGCTGCCTGGGCACCCGCAACTTGCACACAGAGCAGACATTCCTGCTATCCATGGAAAAATCCTCCCCCAAATATTCCACATCACAGTGGCTAGTCTCTGAGCTGATCGTATTAGGAGGAAAGAAATTAAAAATTGCAATTGACTCACCACTAAAAATATGTGAGTGTACCCAGCAAATAAAGTAGATTCCCTCAGCACTTACCTAATAATTTTGCTTTTAATTAAACTGTCCATTCCTGCACTGATTTACATTTAAAAAGAAAACATCTGTGTGTATTTCACTGGGAAACCTTCCCCTGTGTTTACAAAAATATTTTGCTTTGCTTAATGCGAAAGATTGGGGCCTGATTCTTGTTAACAACATGCTGCCTTCCAGCTCCTCCATGAAGGCAAACAGGTATTAAAGGTTGTCACTGAAGGGGACGTGCTCATCCTGTGTGCTTACAGCCTTTCCTTTCTGGTTTTATTTTTTTTGTTGTTGGGTTTTTTAATGTACCTTACAGTCTTTTATTAGTACGTTTTTTAGGCTCAATCTTTCTGAAGAAGAAAATGCAGTGGATGGACAATGAGCTGAGAAAGCTGGGAGCCACAAACCCCCTCAGCTTTCTTTGGGAGAAGGAGGAAGAAACTGCACCTCAGCAGCAGGCACCTCTGGCATTGCCCCTGGCATGCTCTTGGCACAGCCGGGGCCTGGCAGAGGCAACAAAGAAGAGGAGGTGATGCCACCGTAGCGTTTCTGGCTCTGAGAGACAGAAGGGCAGCTCATGTCCATTTGCGCAATCCCCCTGAAATGGGAATGGTGCCCAACAGCTATGTTTTAGAACTCGCCTGCCTTCCTTCTTGCACCTTGACCTCCAAAATCTGTATTAACATTAAAAAAAAAGAAAAAAGAAAAAAAAGCCCAAACTCTCATCGTTTCCAGCAAGAAACAGTAACTCCTGCTTCTCCCACTGCAGCTGAGTATAGGCGCGGGTCGTTTCCAGCAGCCCCCTGAGACACGCCAGTCAAACACCGTGTGCCTTTCTGGAGAAGCGAGTGACATGCCCAAGACCACCAAGATTTGCGTATGTGGGGTGGAAATGGAAATGATCCCCTATGAGTGCCAGCCCAGTGCTGCAAAAAGGCCACCCCTCCTTTCCCTGGCTTAGTCTCTGCCTCTACTGCCCAGCAGCCGCGGCGGAGGTAGCTGAGGATGCTGCTGCCTCGGTGGTACATGACACTCCCTGACAAGGCTGAGCGTGCCGTGTACTTGCACCCAGACTACGGGTGTGTTTATGGTAGACCCAAATATGCAAATGGAGAAATTAAAAATCATAGGATGAGACATTAAAATGTGCTTCTCCAGTGCTGGTTTGCGATCGTCTCCCAAGTGAAGGGGCCAAAGAGAAGAAATAGTCTGTTGGGGTGGGAAAGTCTCTCTGGATTCAAAATTTTAGTGACTCGTCCTGCGGTCTCAGGCACGCAGAGAGCGGTCCACCATCTCTCCTGCAGAGAGACGGGCTTGCCCCGGGGCTGCTGTGGCCTCGCTGCCGGTGCCTGGCTCCCGACGGGTACTTTCACTCCATGGGGGGGCCTAGATGACCAAGGGTGTAGCATCCTTGCATGGATGCTCAATTTGGGGGAGAACGGAAAGAAGGTGGTAGACTCAGAGCTGGGCCATCTCCGGAGCGCATCCCTGTCTGTGCACAGCAGTGGGAAAGCGCAGCAAGGGGTTGTACCCCCGGCTCCAAACCACATGCCCCAAGTCCCCTCCGAAGAAGACCCTCACGGGGAGGCCCCTGTGTGAGCCAAGGAGGAAGGTGAACCCCTGCTCCCCCTGCATGCCCACACACCACGAGCTTCCTCCATGCACCGGGTTTTAGCAGCTGATCTGAGCTGAGGTCAGGACCTGTTGGGGCTGGTTTTTGTTTACCAAATGTGCTGTGACCTCATTCGGCAGCAATATTTAAAAATATGTAAGACCTGAATGGTCCTAGGTGGTGAAAATATCCCCATTAATTTTCCTATCTTTGGGTGTGTTATTAGCAGATGAGAATCTGTAATGTCCTTGGCGTTACTGAGCCTGAAAGGCAATCAGGAATGGCCGTCCTGGGCCAGCCAAGCAGGCCATCAAGTTCAGCACCTTGCCCCTAAAAGAGGCAGAATAACCTGTGCTTTGAAGCCAGGCAGCTTTAGCATTTGCGTAGGCATGTCACGCACAGGTTTGGCTGCTCCCACGTCCCCCTCTGTGCTCCACCCACCAGCCACAGGGCCAGGAGGCACCATTGCCATGGCCAGGCCACACACAGTGAGTCCTACAGACCCCTCCGCCAGCCCTTTCCTCTTTTCTTCTGTTGGGGGAGTGAGTTTGGTTTACGTTTTAAGCTCCTGCATCATGCTAGCTTCGATGGATGTGGAGTTAATGCAGGCCTGACAGCTATGGAATAGCTCAGAGTGAAATGGAGAGGGAGAAGAACCCATCAGTGCAGTTTCACGCAGCACAGGCTGGTACCCCTGCCTCCATTTCACAGCCGCGGAGAGCAAGGGAGATGTGGCTAATCTGGAGCCATGCTGCAGCAAAATGCAATGACAAGAAGTGAAGCCGGTTCCTTTAGCAGCCTGCTCCTGTCCTCTGGTTTTCTCCTCTGCTCTTCTCCGATACTTCTCCACATCTCCTCCATGGCTCTGAGACAGGGCTCCGTGGCTGTTGCTCTGACCGAGGGCAAGGAGGCAGACTGAGATCAGAAGCATCAGTAGCCTCAGAAAGCAGATAATGTCCTCCATCATAAAAGAGAGCAGCGCAGAACTACAATGACCAGAAACATGTTTCAGAAAAATGTGAGGTTATTGACTCTGTGCCTAGAGCTGAACCCTGAGGGTCGCCATGGCTAAATAAAAGAGGGGCAAGAAGCAAGTTCAAAATACTGTGCCTGCTGCCGTCTGCGCTGCTTGCCCTCCAGCTCTGGCCTGGACTTGCCCAGAGGTCCAGCTGGAAGCAGCTCCATTTCTTTCCAAGATTTGGTGGTGGTTGGTCTTGGGATCACTCTCAAAATGAAGCAGGGATGAGACGGCAGCAGGTTTTGCTCCCTCTGCTGTACACAGTCCTCCAGTGCCGTCCCAGCCGACTTTGTGCCCTCAACCACCTCCACCTGCCCTGCATGCCACTCCCCGACACATTTAATACGTATCCTCAGCTTCATGTTGTAAACAGAATGCTAATGGGCCATGAGACAGCCCTGCTGTTATTTCAGGCATTTTTCAGTGGGGAAAAAAATGATGCAAAGCACTGAAGATATACCTTCAAACAAGGGGGCCCGTGGGAGCCTGGGTATCACGTCCTCCGCAGTGCAGACACGGCCATCCTGCTCTATCAGCCAGTCAACACGGGTTGCTCCCTGGCCCGCTTTTATCTGCCAGTGCAGGCATCCTCTGAGCACCCCGACACTAGGGGCCAGGCTGGCGGGAGCACTTGGCTTTCACTGAAATCCCCAAATAAAAGTTACCTCTTGCCTCCTCCTTCTCCTCCTCGAGACATCAACAGGAGCGGCCGGGTGTCGAGCCCTGCTGCAATCGAATCCTACGGTGGGAGAGGGCTGGGCTGGCACCAGCAGCAGCAAGGGGCAGCGTTTTTGAGGACCAGCCATAACAGCAGGCGCAAAGAGAGTACTTCTTCACCCGCCTGGTCCCAGACTGCTCGCCGGTAAGGAGCTCCAGGCGGGCAGATCCAGATGGGAGTTAATGCAGGATCACAGCCCGAGGTTTTGTTTCCACTTTTGCCAGAGGCTTTGCATGAGCCTCAGCTTCCTTGCCTGTGTAATGGGTACCTGGTGACTGACCTTCCTTTGTAAAGCCCCTGTCAGGCAAAGGGGGGTCTGGATAACGTGGCTTCACCTACAGCTTTCCTGTACGCACCAACAAAAACGATACTGGTTGGGTTGGCGTTCCTACCGCAAGAGCTCCACCAGAGAGATGGATCTTTTAAAACANAAAAACACAACCGAATCCTAAAAGCAACAATGTATGTTTATTTTAAATGCATCCGCTAAATATTTACACTGCAAGCAAGCTAAATGAAAAAAAAAGGATGAATTGGAACTTTTGTCAGTGAACCAGATTGTGAAATGCCTTGAGGGAATAGAAGATTTATTTGGGGAGAGGGGGAGAGGTAGGAATTTTCCATACTATTGTAAAACATGAGCTCAAATTATATGATCCCCACAGCCAGTGAATTGCAAAGCTTCAATCAGCTGCCTTTTTTATTTTTTTTCCCTTCCTCTCTTTTCTATAAAGAGGAGGGGGGGGGGGAAGACAGAAGTGTTTCACCAACTTCTGTTGACTGTTCCTTTTTTCTCCTGATTGAAATGTGTTGTTAAACAAGATCCCACATAATCTCAGCAGAGGGTTTCTCTCGCTCGCTCCCTCTCCTTCTGGGAAGCCGCGATCAGTGCCATCGGCGCTTGATTATTTGCAAACTCCCTTCGCTGCTTTTTTTTTT
>WAAD01035293.1:304095-368626 GCA_013389945.1 Fregata magnificens
AGCGCCGGCACGGCCGCCTCCCCGGAGCCGGGCAGGGCAGGGCAGGGGCAGGGAAGGGAAGGGAGTGGAGGCCTCGGCCGCAGCCGGGGCGGGCAGGGCGCCGGCTTCCTCCCGGGGAGGAGGCGGCCGTGCCGCACCGGAGCGTGCGGTGGAAGTTTAGCGGTTCCTTAGAGCATCCTAACTTCAGCGGCGCCCGTGCTTCTGCCTGACTGGAAGAAGAGAGCGGATGGAAAAAATGCCCTGAAAAGCAACCCGTAAAAACAAATTCCCTGCAGCCGGTACAGAAGGGTCCACGGCCAGGCTCTGCAGCACGCCTCAAGCCTTAAAGTAGGTGAATAACCCAAATCGCAGGAGCCAGTGGATAGCGTAAAGGCTGATAGGGATTGTTTTATCTGTTTTGTGTTGCCGTATGTTTGCGGGTTAAATTGCTGCTGGATGGCTTCGAGGGAGGCGGAGGAGGGGTTAATGAATGTTTTTCGCCTCCTAGTTGCCATGAGAGGTCCTTAGAATTCCCTGCAATATCGCAGTGCATAGATAAAAACTTACTTATCGCAGGGGATGCGATTTCCTCCTTGGAAGGAGGCAAGGACTGCGATCCTCCCTTACGAGCCTCACGTTACGTGCAGAACCAGTCTGGTCTGCAGCCCTTGTCTGGAGCATCGGGTACAGTCAGGCCGCTGAGGAGAACACAGGAGCCGAAGGGTTGGATCGGCGCTGCGGCGGGCAGTCGCTTCTCTGCTCCTTCCTTGACGGAGCAGTCTCGGGTGGCACACACACACGCCCGCCACCACCACTGCAAGGCAGGCGAGGGTGGGTGAAACAGTATCTCCATCGTACGGATTTCAGAACATAGGCTCTTTGACAGAAAAGGTGCCCCAGGAGGAAATGTGACACCTTGGAGGCCTTATGAAACGGTTCCAGTAGAAATTTAAGTGAGCGATAACATAGAGCACATGCACAAAGTCACCCACAATTCTCAACGTGGAGGTGAGAGTGGTGTGTGCCTGCGCTGAGCAGTCGGCTTAAATACTGGTTCTGGGAAGCAGAACGGTTCCTCACCTGATATTAATAGGCGAGGCATGATAAATAAATGAATATATGGCGTGAAATTCCCCCCTTCCCCCCCGCTGTGCAAGGAGAATTTTCCCATTCATTTTTAAGGATTTCAGAGTTTTTTGCTGTTATCTTCTCCTCTACCGGCTTTTCCTCATTCATTTTTTTCCGAGTGTTGCAGAGCTGAGTGGTAAAATGAAGGACATAAAAACCTACCGAGTAAAATAAAACAGAAGTAACACCGCTGTGCAGTGTTTGACCTGGATTTCAGTTTCGGTTGTGAGACACACGGGGAAATGTGTTGGGCTTCAAAGCAGGCCTCATCGGGTGTAATCCCGCATGGCCTCTGCTCCAGAGTTGGGGCAGACTGATGGCCGCCGTCCCATTGGGCACTGGAGAGGGGGCTTCCTCAGAGGCGGCTGTATCGGCTTCAGAGGAGGCGAATGGCTTGAGGCAGGCGAGAATCTGGTTCTTCGGACTCTCTTCTAGGCAATGGTGCCCTTGCTGTGCGAAATCGTCTTCGGTGCGCTTGTCGTGAGACGTTTCTTCCTGTGCAGAGGACAGAGCCAGGCTCTGTGGACCAGGGGAGACCCCATTTTAAGAGGGCTTACTGCTAGGCATCACCGGTGCCTGGGCTGTGGGTAGCTTTCTGCTCTGGGCGGTTGTCTCCAGTGATTTCCTGGGTGCCTCGTACCTGGCATCCTTCAGAATTGGGTAAAAAGAGGTGTTTATATGCTTTAACCTTTATTTTCTAAACTGCGATTACCTCTGTTTTGGTTTTGTTTCTCTTTGCTTTGCTTCTTACTTATTCCTGACAACTTTGTTGCAACTCGCGGTGTATTTTTAGCAGCTGCGTCGGTAGTTTTCTATGTGGGTGGCTTATGGAATTAATCTCGGTAATATTTGTAAATTGCACCTTGCCACCGGTGCCGCTGCTGGAGCTTGGCGCAGGCAGGGACCTGCCTGCACGCCGTCCTTGTCACACAAGGGGCTGGGAAGCCTGAAACTCTGACCCTGGATGCGTCGGGGATCAGATCCCGTTTAACACCAGGAACAGGCCAGCCCTGCTGGGTTTTGAATGCATCCTCAAATCTCGTTAAAGCGCACAAAACTCGCTCATCTGGGAGGCGGCACCAGTGAGGCGGTGTAAAGGTCTTTACCCCAAAGTTCGTGCAGGGAGATGATAACTCAGAGCCGCTTCCTGTTTATGAATTAATAACCAGAACTTAAGCTAAGTCAATGCTGGGACCAAAAGCATAAGTTTTTATTAGCTCAGGATATGGCTATAGCCAGGATAACAGGAAGCCCCCTCCAGTTATAATTATTGTTCTTATCATGCTGCCGGGTCTAGCGATTAAATGGGTTTGAGATGTAATGGGTGAAAAATGCTGTTTTATTTTTGGAAGCGGAAAGAGCACTGCCGGGGCCAGGGGCCGGGGCGAGCAGGCAAACAGTGCGCTTGGACAAAGAGGCAAGCACAGTTACTCGCCGCAGTCGTCGGCCCTTGGACTCCGTGCAGCGCGTTCCTCTGCATGGCTGTAACAGGTGGGGAAAACCCTGTTGGCTTCAGCTGGACACCTCAGCTGGCCTGGAAAATGAAGTAATTTTCATTTTCCTGTGCCTCGGTTTCCCCATTTACCCAGTGGTTGCTATTTACCGCTCACTTTCACGTGGTGCTTTGAAACCACTGGATGTGGTTTCATCCAGACTGGGTAAGAGCTGGCTATGGACCCTATGGTCTTCTACTGATGAGGGACAGCCCAGTGACTTCCTTGATGCCTGTGAGGGTTTTGAACTCCTGTCAGCCCCTGGAAGCTAGACCATTTATTTGGAGGCGGAGAACGTACTCGGGTGGCTAAACGAATAAGCTTCAGTTTTGGCCACATCGCAGCAATGGCGTGTAAAAGTATGTGGATATTTGGTCAGGAAGAAAGTTCTGGGAAGTCAAATCATGGAAGGTTTAGTGACCTGGGCGTGGAGGTGAATTCCTGTCCTGATTGTGGGCCTCACCAGGTGGGTCCCGGGTGATGGTGTTAGAGCAGTCCTGCCAGATGGCGAGGTCAAGGGCACGTTCAGCCACCTTCTGCTCAGACTGGGCTGAGACACCAGTATGAAGCAGATTAGACCACTTCTCTTAGGTGCGGGAGTCGAGGCAACTGGGATAGCGCATACCTTTGGGCAAGACTGCTGAGAAGGGGAGTTTGCAAAGGCATTCAGTGGTGGGCTGACAGCTATTAGAGTATCCCCATCCCTCTATCCATAGAGGTCGGGTAGGCTGAGACTGGATGTTTTGCAAAGTTCCACCCTTTTCCTCTCTGATCCCAATTTAAGAAGATATTTTAAGGTCTGTGCCTAAATTTAAGCTCACAGGCAGTGCTGCTGACTTCATTAGAATTGTTTATGCCTTTAAAGCTGGCCGCACGCTGAAGTACCTTTCTGACTCATGGCCTCTGTAGCTTAATCAGTCCATTTATAAAAATGAGGTTGTTTCCTCACCCTTACTAGGAAATTTCTGCCCTCTGAATGTGAAATATTATTTATAGGGCTTTTTCTTGCTTTTGGAAGGTTAACTGGTGGGTAACAAGAAGTGAGAATTAAACGCTATTTAGAGAAAAGGTTGTTTCTCCGGCTGTTTACGTACCCTAATACGGACCTAGGTGTTTAACAGAAGGCATTCTCTTTCGAAACTATTCCGCCTAGCAGTACAGAGTTCAGCTTTTGTTTTGAAAATAAATCCAGGTGATGATTTCACTCCAGATAGGGCATTTAGCAATTTGTCTGTTTGTCATGGGGGAAGAGTAGAGGCATGTTACTGCTTCCCCCCATTTACAGCACAGAGCGCACCTGAATCCTCCCTCATTTGGCCACATCAGCAACTGAGGTCCTTCCTCTGGAAAGCATGAGTGCCTGTATTTTGGGACCACTCTTGAGTTCAGGTAGCCTTCTGAGTTGGGTAATTTTGATGGTAGAAATCATTCTTCTAAGACTTCCCCACGCAGGTGAGCAGAGGAGCAGCCCCCATCTCTGTAGGCTGGCAAAGGCATCGCCACATCTCAAAATACCTTGGAGAGTCCGGAGTCAGGGCTAAAAGAATCAAAAAGCTGTACCATTAGAATTTATTTATTTAATGGAAGTAACAATAAGCTGTAATAGTGTGTGTTTATACAGTGCTGTATATGTTCAAGGTGCTATGTAAAGAGTGGCTGTCTGATCAAGCCACTGACGGAATGGTGCTGAGGAACGGGGTCTTTCGCTGTTTCACAGGGGTGTTACAAAATAGCCAGTGGGAGGCAAGCGTCCTCGAGATGTGAGTCCCTCGAGCTGCTCCTGGGCTTGATTCTGATGTCAGGGATCATAGTGTAGATCAGCAACAGTGCCACTGAAACCCAGGGAGCTATGCGGGGGGAAGCACCGTCTCCGTGCTGTGAGCCTTAGGCCATCTGCGTCACGTTCTGGAGGGAGAGGGAGTTTTATGCTGGGTGAAGGGTGGCATAGTTTGCTCCCTCTGTTTTCTTCAGCATTTCCCACTGAATGGGACATTTGCTTGGAGAAGCTGAAGCTCACTCTTTATTCACGCCTTGTTCTCTCTCCTGCTCACCTTCCAGGACCTGTGCTGACATCTGTCTCTGGAAGGATGAAGTAAGAGCAATCGCTTACAGCTCCTACCCTGAAAAGCAGGAAAGGTCACCCCTCAAGGCAGTGGTATTTGCCAGAGATACTTGGGAAACTCAGAAGGGCAGCTGTCTTCCCTGTTCATTATAACCTTTAATCCTTAAAGGCATTAGCAAGACCTGGAACAATGGTGTTACACAGCGGTACCCTGCAGGCTAACATCTCCTCTGATTCTAAATGCTGACAGGTTTATCTTGGTCTGTGGGCTATGCTGAAATGCCAGAGAAACTTAGCTCTCACCAAAATCATTGAAATCATAGGAAGTAGCCATAGGAAAGACTTCAAAAAGTTTTTCAAAGCAGGATGTACTATACCAAATGCGTGCTTGTCCAGCATGTTCCCTAACACGCTTGTCCAGCGTATTCCCCATGTATGGAGGGTCCACAGCCTGCCCAGGCTGTCATCGCTGCCTTTAGCTATCTTTGTCATTGAAAAGATTTTACCTCCTCTGTAACTCCGCTCTGCTTTGCTTGCTGTGATTCCTTGTCCTATCGACAGTGGGTGTGGAAAAACTATTCCTTCCTCTTTGTCGTGTCTGTCCTTGGCTTTATGTTCCTTAGGCTAGATCCTATCATCTCAAACACGTCCTTCAGCTTTCTCCTGTGTCTTGTCTTCTGCAGCTCCAACCATCCTCCTCCTTCTCTGCGTTCCCTTCAGCTAGTCCACCTCTCTCTTGAATGGCACTGCTAGAGCACAGCGCTTTACCTGGGGCCCTGCGCTGGCCAAGTAGAGCAGAAGTTTTCCTTCGTGTCTCTTACAGGCAGCGCTCCTGTTTGGTTTAACTTTTGCACCGTGACATCATTCATCTGTGTGTACCTTGTGATGCGCAGTGGCTCCCAGATCCTGTCCAAGAGGTCTGATGCGTCGTGAGCCATTTTCTATCCTGTATGTGTGGAGCTAGCCTTTCCTACTTAAGCATTTGGTTTTCATATTTGTCCCCTTTGAATTTCATCCTGTATCTTTCCATTTGTCGGGATTGTTTTGAAGTCTAATCTAATTCCCCTGACTTTGCAGTCCCTTCCTGCTTGGTGTCACCTACCAATCTCTGTTTCGTCACCAAGATCAGCTTTGTTTTCCACTCCGCAGTCCCAAGTAGAAAGCACAGAAGACAAGAAATTGTTTCATAAAAAATAGGAACAGAAACTTGCCCCCAAAATGTAAAAGAAGCTGAAAAAACCCACAAAACACTTGGCATTGTTTTCACACCTCCTATTCTTTTATTCTCCTTTGGTGCTTTTGAAGTATGCCTAAGAACAGTTGTATTTGCTATAGTGGCGCCCATGCCACACAAAAACAGAACCTTACTGCACTAGGTATGAAATTGATGTGAAGGGGTAGATAGTTCCCACCCCAAAGGATTTGCATTTTATGTAGATGAAGACACAGGAGGGTGGATTATACAAACTGGCTGGGCTCTTTGGGGAGAGGAAATCACAATGTGTGGGTTTCCTTAAACATTTTTTGACAGGGATTCATTCAGGGAAGGGAAGAGTGGGCTGGAGGTTGAGAAGAAGTAAGGAAATAGGTCAGGGACAAGAGAGAAGAGGATGAGAGAGACAGGTGGGGAAGGAAGATGAGGGCAAGTGACTGCAACAGGAGAGAAGGAGGTGATCCCTGAAAAGTACAGGGGCTTGAGGCTGACTCAGCCAAGGCCAGCAGGAACAGAAAGTTGGGTGAATTGCTGAAGATCCTGGCTTGGACTGTTTTTGCAGCTGCCCTTACTGACTTCAGTCTCTCCCAGGTTTTTTCCCTGCAGTTGTCTCTAACATCTTTGGAAGGGAAGGTGGGCAAGGACAGGAGAAACCACCTATATCCTAATGTTCATAGGCGGAAGGGAGAGTCTGCCTGGGGATTCCCTGGCTGAAGCTGAGACCAGAGGCAAAACTGATGCTATAGCATTCCCAAAAGATCTCTGATCCTGCTCTCCATGCTCAGGGAATTCTGATGGGGCAGAGATTAGCCGAAACACCAGCACTTTTCATTTATCTGAGATCCTTGTGGTTCCCTCCCTTGCTGCCATTGCCCTTCCCACGATGAAGGCAGCTATGCAGGACAAATTTGATCTGCCATCCTCCCTCCTCCTCCTCCCCAGCAGGCCCTGCATGCTGAATTTTCCCGCAGCCTGCACATGACGTCTTTAAGGGCACGTGTGACTGTCCCACCCTCTGTCCCTGTGTCTGCCCTACTCTCACCATCAGTCCAGGTGACCGAAACGGGTACGAACGTGGAGGCACAGTCATCAGCGCCTGAGCTCATGGATGAGAACCGCACGTGCATCATGCCGCACACGGATGTGTGTGGCCCGAAGGCTGGGTGCGTTTCAAGCGAATGAAGCTCAACATACTGTTCTCTCTAGTAGCAGGTCAGGTATGTCAGTATGTTTGGCAGCGAGTCTATAAGGTTATGGTTTTTCTCTTGGGTGAAGAGAGCAAGAAAAACTCCTTTTTTGCTTATAGTTTGGGGTCAGGGCGTTTATTTGCTACTGGATGTGATCCAGTGGATTCAGTGCATCTCTGTTTATTTTTGCTTGAAGACATGACTTTTTTTTTCTAGTTACAGATCGTAAAGGCACACAGGATGGCGGGTAGCCAGCAAGCTCCCTAACTATTAGCTGCATTGGTGGGGTGTTACGCTAGCGCTTCTGGAGGGAATGTTACAGCAGATGATGGAGTGGGTTGATGGAGACTTGGACTCTAGCAGCAAAGCTTAGAAAATATCCAGTCCCAGAAAACTTGCAGAACATTTCAGAGAAAGTTTGGTTTTTCAGGAAGCTCCTTTAGCTTTCCCAGAATATTTTTACTTCCAGGCAAAATTTGTAAGCATTCTTTATTTTTAAAATGCAGTTTGTATTCTGCTCTTGTCTGCAGCAGCGCCAGCACTGTCAATGTATTTATCTTTTCCCTGTTAACACTTGCCGTTCCTGGAACGTCTTCTGCTCAGCAGCTGTTTGTAGGTGGTTTTTTTTCTCTCCCATCATCATGTACCTTTCCTTCCTGTTCAAGGCATCCATAAACCTCTCGTAGTGACATCATAGCTGTTTCCATAGCAACAGATTATGATACTAGAACAGAGGATCATATCAAACAGGAGGAGGAAGAGATAAATTATGGTGTTTGTGTGTGTGTGTCTGAGGGCTTGATTATATTCCTACATCTCTTCCGAGGATGTTGTCTGCCTGGTTTCTCCTCTGTTTATCTTACATGCCTTTTAAAGGTTAGGAAAAAGCAAAGGAAAAAAAACCCCTGAAGGTCAGAACAATACAGATGCATATTTTTGATGGTCTCTGTGTAAACCTAGTAGGCTGAGATTTATTTTTTTAGCTCAGTGGTAGCTCTCCTGTGTCTCCTGAGAGTAATCTAGTCTGGAGAAAACTTGGAGGCACAACAATCCCCTGGTGCAGCTTCACTTTTTATTTTAATTATGAATTATTTGTAGCCACTAGTAGCTGGGATCCCAAGTCAAGGATCTCTGTGCTGCAAATTTTCCAAAAGATGGACAAACGTGGCATGGCATTGCCCCAGAGAGCTCGCAGCCTGTATTTGAGAAAGGATGCGACAGGTTCTCAAATCAGCCAGCTCTGGCATGGGGAGAAGAGGGAGAAGTACCCAAAAGAAGGGTATGAGCAGAAATATGATCTCTAGACAATGCTCCAGCCTGCCCAGAGAGTGGTCGTGGCGAACGTGGTCTGAGCCTCACCCCCGTGTTAGTTTTTCACAGCGGTGTTTCCGGAAGTGCTGTGCCAGTACTGGGTTGGGGACCTGGTTTGTGACCATCTGCATGGTTCTTCCATGGAGAAGATGTCTCCTGGCTTCAGGCTGTCACTCAGACAGGAGCTGGCAGCAGCAGGATTGCAGAAGGATGAGTATCCATGTTGCTCCATGCTTACATTGGTAGGAAGGCTATCTGTTTGCTTAAAGCTTGAGGCTGGAGGTGAAGAACATCCAGCTAAAATGCATGAGGTTTTATTTTCTCCTAGGCAGCATTTAGTGTTGACAAATTCCAAATAGTTTGGCAAGGATTTTCAGCAGGTCTCTGTTTTGCCTCTAAACAGTGGTAATTCTGGCCATCATTGCTACTTTCCTATTTAGATGATTGACTTCAGAAGCTGGAGAAAAATTTCTGAGAAAATCTTCTTAGATATCCTCATAACTCTCTGTGTGTGTGCAATCTTTAATTTTCCTCTTGTGGCAAAATTTCTGAGGAGTTAAATGGCCGTTGCTAGTCTTTAAAATACCCAGAGTAGGGTCATCTCTAACGTGGCAAATCTCTGGTGCTGCTCTTGAGCACCCTAACGTTGACAAACACTTCTGATCCCATGCTTAGGCACTCTAGTGCCCCAGGGAGGAGTTAAGGGTAGGGATCTGAGCAGAGCAGTAATCCATAACGTGCCAGCTAGCTTTAGTGATGCAGTGGGGCAGAGGAGTATGTAACAGGGCTCTTTCCGTTACGGCAGTTCTGTGACATGCCGCAGGATGAGCCCTGGGTCAGCAGCGGAGCAGCGCTGGGATTTAGTGATGTCCAGCCTCCAGCTCCCAAGGTGTCAGTGCACGGAAGCTTTCTGGCATCTGGGTGGGCTGCTAGTGGGCTTGGTGGCCGTGTTGAGTGACGAGTTTTTGGTCCAACTTAGTGCCACCAGGATGGAGAGAAGTCGGCGAGTAGGAGGAATTGCACGAGTCACTCAAACTCGGCAATGCCGTCAGGGGTTAAAGTTACTCAGAAGACACGTGAGCACAGAACACCTCAACAGGAATTAATAGTTAGGTCACCTTCACAGAAGCTTATTGGGAGCCAGTAGAGACCACAGAGGACTTGTTGGGTGTGCTTCCCCTGCGCAGTGCTGGCACGGCACACTAGCCCCAGTTTCTGAGCAGGCCGACGGCGTTGTCCTGTGGGGAACGTGCTTCTGCAGTCAGGCCTCGGGGTGATGGGGGCAAGGGAAGCTGGAACGAGGTCCTTTGCAGAGGGAAGAGAGATCACAGGCTTTTATCTGAAGCCAGATTAAAACAAAAGGACAACTCTTGGCTACAGCCAGTTTGTGGACACCGTGGAGAAACCCAAGCCCTCATAACTCTCCCAAGGCATGTGCCTACAAAGCAAGTGGGGATCACGTTTAGTCATGAGTACAATTATAAATTCCTTCATCTCTTCTAGCGCTATCACTGGCACCACCAGAAACCTGCCTTCCCATGAAACTCCCCCTCTGCATTCTCTCAACATCAGAGTATATATGTATTTAGCAAGTGGGGATAAAAAACACGTTGCAAACCCCATTTAAAATAGCTGCACCACCTGACGAGGACATGTGAAACCCAGACACAAGCATATCCCATTGATGATGACAATACTTCTCTTGCAGTGTCATTTTCTCATCGCTTATCTGAGGCT
Organism: Fregata magnificens; assembly: GCA_013389945.1. Classification (NCBI taxonomy): domain Eukaryota; kingdom Metazoa; phylum Chordata; class Aves; order Suliformes; family Fregatidae; genus Fregata; species Fregata magnificens. Next base: position 314,206 of record WAAD01035293.1, read on the forward strand.
GTGAGCACCTGGATAATGAAAGTGCAGCTTCCAAATGCCTGTGCTGCCTGAAAGCCCATGCAAGTCAGAAGGGATGGTAGATGCTGTTATAGAGCCGTGTGTGTGAGAATACAGGTGGAAGAGTATATGTATGTGTATATATGTATGTGGGACTCTTGCCATGTTTGCAGGCATGTGTAGGAGTGCGCACATGTGTTTGCATGTGGCTGCATCCCCTTTGTCTACAGAAGGCAAGGTGGGCCTGGTTCTCCTTAGAGCTGTTACACCGTTCTCTCAGCAAATTGCATTTGTATATCAAGGCTCTTTTCCACTGCGGGGAACGAAGAAGGGAGATTTATTATAAATATAAATTAGGCCTTCTGAGTGTTTGTGAGCTGTCGCAGCCTGTACAGGAGGAAATATAAACAAGGTGAATGCAGGGTGTTTATGTGGAGCGATGCTGTGACAGCATACGTGTTGGCAAAAGTGCTGTCTGCAGTCTCTGCATAAGGGGTTGTGTCGCTGGTGTGAGTGTGGAAGGCTGTAAATCACAATGTGTTCAGGTGGGGACACTGCCAGTCTGCCTGTAAAAGGCAGGGGGAGATTTTTGAAGCAATGTGACTCTTTTTAGGCTGAACGAAAGGGCTACTAGAAATCCAAGCTTGAGAAAAATATCATCCAAGACATTTTGACTGGGAGTGATCTGTAATCCACATCCACCAGCTCGTCTCCATCCTGACCCAGAACAGCTGCATGGCTGGCGTCCTTTACACATCTCTCCCAGTGCCAGGTTTTGGTGGCCCTACTGGACCAGTTCTTTGGTATCTCTGCAACTCTTCTGATGTGTTTCAGGTCTGTCCTGCTGTGTCCTCAGTTATTTCAGTCTTGACCTGATCCTGTCATGTAGCTGGTGTCTGTATGCAAATGCAATACCTCCTGGAGAATCTGTATCCATTTAGATGTGTTTACCATATCACTCACAACATATCTAATGTAGGTGAGACCACCTCAGTAAAGTAGCTGTATCTTTTTCAGCATCCCTGCAGGTAGGCGCCTGAGCCCTGGTTTTGTTCTTGCTCAACTGCGAACTTGAGCTACAGACTGTGGAGTTCCCCTCTTTAGGACTGGGCTTGGCTTAAAAGTTACTTCGTGTTCCTCCAAAATCATTGCTGTTTCCCAGAGGAGCACTTGAGTCGTTATCAATCCCTGCATTTCCTCTCAGCCAGGAAGGGTTGAAGGGGTTTCAGGAAGAAGATGCTTTACAAGGAGACGTCTGCTTTCCCTTGCCATGCCCTGTCGCAGACAGACACTGAGACTCCTGCCAAAAAGCCACTGCCTGTAGAAAATAATGTGCGAGGGAAGAAGAAGATGGGATGTGAGCGAATGGCAGGGTAGGGCAGGGTTTCAGGTGGGGGTGCTTGATGCTTTTGATACCAGGTGCAATAAAACAGATGCCTGTGGCAGCACTGGGGGTGAGCTAGGAAATGTGCTTATGCCACTTGGCATCACTGGAGCAAGTTGCAGGTCACAGTCTTTCATTTGGATTTCATTGTGGTTGGTACTCCTGTCCATCTCACCCTCTGTCATTGTAGGGCTTGTGGAGGGGATGGGGCTTTTACTTTGCTTGTGTTTTTTGTGTCCTTTCTCCTGTCCCCGCCAGCCTCTTTCCCTCTGCCGCCCCCTCCCCAGCACAGCCCTGTCATGCTTGGTCGTGCTTGGTTGCAGATGACCAGCCCACCTGAGGTGTTCATGGCTGAGGACGTAACACACCGTGTATTGAGAACACACCAACTTCCCGTGGGAGCTGAATGCTGCATGTCAGACATCCCGAGCCGTGGGCCAGTGAGCGCAGGGGCTCTGCACTTGCCTCTTGGGCTCGGGGTGAGCCTTGGGGGGCCAGCGGGCGCATGGGGGAGGAAAAGCGCAGGCACAGTCGTGTAGGTAAAACACTCCATGGTTACCAGGAAATGCATGCTGAAAAGGCAGATATTGGGAGTTATTTGGCTAAATGAGGCAAGGGAAGCGGGAGCCTCTCCCGGTGATCTCGGCCCTCCTGCCTTGCCTGCCAGGGATGTGGGGAGGGCTGTGGGGGGCAGGTGCTCCCCATCGCCTGCCTGGGGTGTCCGGGTGGATGGGCTGGCTGCCAGCCAGCCTGCGGGGCGCTCGTCCCCTTTTCGGTTGGAGATGGCAACCCGGCAGCACGTGAGAACTGTGAAATCCAACCCTGTGGTGGGACGGGCTGCGCTTAAGCCCCGTGTAAACCCTAATTTGAAGGCTTAAAGGGAACTGAAGTGCGGCACCGAGTGCTGCGGCTGAGCTTCACCCTTCCTGAGCCGTGACAGCCTGCCAGGAGGGAACCGAGGGGCAGGACAGCCTCTGCCTTCCCAGCAGGGCCAGGAACTTCTTGGTCCCAGCAGAAGCGTTGGATTTGGTCAGGTTTTAAGCTGCAAATGTGATTAATCGTGGCTGGCGGTTCTGACCTCTGTGGTTTTCACTGGAAGCCCAAAGAAGTTGTGGCAGTAATGGGCCTGTTCTGCCTGCAGCCCAGCTGGTCTCCATACATCTGGTTACGTATGTTCATCCTTACAGTTCTGCCCTGAGAACTGCTCTCCATCTCCCCAGCCTGGTCACTGCTTCTCTTTGCGCGCAGCGGGCTCAGCTTGCGGCTGGTAGCAGGTAACGCTACCCCTGTGCCAGGCTCCTAAAGGCCACATAGCCATTGCAGTGGGCCTCCATCAGGGGAGCCCCCCACTTCCCTCTCGTGCCTGTGTCCCCTCCCCACGCTTGCTGCCTATGCAGGGACCTCTTTCATCTGGTGCTCCTCGGGGGGGTGCTGGGCTCCGTGTGCTGTGGGAGTGGGTGGTCTGCCCAGCACATGGGTAGTCACAGCAGGCCGAGGCTCACCATTTCTTCCTTTTCTTTGTGACTGTGATCCTTGTTTATTTATTTGTAACAATTGTTGTTGCATTCACTTAGGGTCACTTCAGCATTGGATGCTTTCATTTATTTCAGAGCCCTATCACTGCGTAAAACACAGCCATAGTTTTGGGAGAGCCACAGAGTGTGCCATACTATGCCTGGGCTTGGGAGGGGGGAGCTGTATTGCTGGGAAGCACACACGTGCACCTGTGTGCCCATACAGACCCGTGTCTGCAGATGTCCCTGGGAGCATCCTGTGGCAGGCATCCTGCCCACCTTCCTCCCCTAGTCAGGTCCACAGGATTTCGGCCAGTACACCGGAGAAAGGATCGCTGGAGTTCGTCAACCTTTACAAGACAGTTTTTAAGCCAAAGCTAAGATTGCAGCACATGCTGGAGGCTGGAACGTAACTCTAAATCCTACGTCTCATTTGCACAAATACATTTGGTTCCAATCCTAAGGGCATTTTGCCTTCCCCTGCCTATACCTTCATTTCAGAAACATGTACGTTTAGTTTGGATTCGTTTTTTCAAAACACCACAAAATGTGACTGGGGGTGGGGGGCTTTTAAATTACATTTGGCACAGAGGGGATAAGGAGGATTCTGGATGCTCCACGGTGTAGGAATCCATGGATGTTTGTCATTTACACACTGTCAGAGGGGAACACTGAAGAGACTGGATACACCAGGAGAGTAGTAATGATATTTGCAGCCTCTTACTTGTAGGTCTGCTGCACAGATCAGACCTCTCAGCTTTCTTCTGGGCCAGCATATGAGACCCCACACACTGGGTCATGTTTCAGGCATGAACCTTACGTGTAGGGTCATCTGGTGGATAAATGTCCTGTCATGTGAAGGGGGACAGGCCCTGTGGCAAGGTTGATGCAGGAGTGGGAGGCAATGCTGGTCAGTTAGGCTCCTTCCAGGGCTGAAACCTGCATGATGCCCCTGCCTCTCCAGAGAGGCTGTCCCTTTTGCAGCAGGGTCCGTGGAGCAAAGAATAGGGACTTGGTTTCTGCCCTGAAGACATGGGAGGTACAGACCTACCTGAGAGCTCAAGAGGAGGCAGCCGTGGCAGTGATTCCCAGGTTTGCTGAGGGTCAGCAGTGATGGCACATTTATACCACCGAAGGCCTTACCCGTAGCAAAGTTTTTGTTCACACTTACTGGCTGCATACCGGATCTCAAAATCATTACAAAGAGTGACAAACCAGCTAAGACAGCCTGGGGGGCAGGGACGGGGCTGGGCTACCCCGCTGTGGCTCCCTCTGGGAGGCAGGAGGACGATGCTGTCAAGGGTGCGTGGTGGGAACCCTGCACCAACACAGGTCGTGCTGTTTGCGCTTGGTGCTCTGTTTCCAGAGCTGCCGATTCAGTGTCTTTCACCTGCACCGGCTCTCTTGGAGGAAGAAACCAAAGAAGAGTTGGAGGCTTGTCCACGCGGAGACTGGCTGCTGGAGGAGCCCCCCGGCAGCCCTCCCGTTACCGTCGGCAGAGGAGAGGGAGAGGTTTGTGTCCTCTCCTGCCTTTCAGCCAGAAGGAATGCATGTGCTTGGGGACTTCCTGCCATGCTCTCTTGCCATGCTGATGGGTTTCATGACACCACTTTTAGCACCTGAGGATAGGTGTGAAAAGGGAGGAGGTGGAGGAGGAGGAGGTGGAGGTGGTGGCGGTGTGAGTTAATACAAGACCCAGTGGGAAGCAGCAGCAGGCAGTATTATTTCAGAGGTTTGAGCCAAAACTTTCTCTCTCTCTCTCTCTCTCTCTCTCTCTCATTAAATTACAACTAATGCAAGTAGCATTGTGAAGGAGGAATTTGGGAACTGTTGTTCATCATCCAATCGTTTGTAACGAATGCGCTGCTCAGTGCCATAGCCCATAGCCTAGCTGAGAAGTAATTCACTTGGTATTTGCAGGCATGACATGCATGCCATAAGAATTCCGCTGTTAGCATTATTCCAGCATTAGCAAGAGGGGATATGAAAATAAATGATGAGCTATTGTTTTTCATGATTAAGTCCAGGCTTTTCGTTCCTCTTTCTTTTTCCCTTCTTCCATCTGTGGAAGGAGGGGCCTCTCCATTCCTTTCACTTTCGGAGCAGGCAGGTTGTGCCCTCACTCATCCCAGCTCCCCCATCCCCCTTCCAGACCAGCGCCCTTCCGCTGCTCCCTCTGCCTATCTCCTCCTGGGTTTGGACACTAGCCACAGCAGTCCTTAAAATTGCTGTAGGCTATCACCGCAGAATGATATGACATCAGAGGGGACCTCAGCATTTTGTTATGGGTCTACAAAGCTGTTTTGCCCTCACCATCCCTCGAGGGGACCAAGCCCTGCTCTTCATGGTTGCACTGGCAAGCTCAGAGTTTGGTGGTGGGTCAGCAATTTGGTACTTTGAGGTAATCCGCAAGCCTTAAGTGACTCTTCTATTATTTACACAAAAAAAAAAAAAAAAAAAAAAAAAGAAGAGGGAAAGCTCTTGAGGCAGCTGTCCATCTGGATGTGCAGGAGTGGAGCTGAGCAGCCTCTGCGGGGTCTGCTGGCAGTGGCCAGCGCTTAAAAGGAGAATTTCACAGGGCAAACAAGGGGGATCTGCGACCCGCAGTTGTGAGGGGCATCGCTGTCCATTCCAGCGGGCTTTCCTGTGTTTCCTGCAGAGCTTTATAAATGTGAAGGAGTTAAACATTACAGGGGAGTGAGGTAGTTAAGTATTATTTATCCCACTTTCTAGTGGGGGCGACCAAAGAAGAAAGCATAGCAGTTTCAGAGATGACCCCTGTTTCTGGGATCATCAGTTCACGGGGCCAGTTTAAGCAGGCAGGCGAACACCCACCTATGCAAAATAAAAGATTTCTTTCGAAAACCGGGCTTAAATATCCCCATGAAATCCCCAGACTGAGTCAGTACCAGCACTATACAGGATTCCTGCACTCTTAATCTTATTCTTAATCAACTAACCCAGGCAGCCTTTCATGTCATTGAGTTGCTGCTCACTCCAGTGGCCCCAGCCCACATTGGCTGTTCAGCAGAAGGCCTGGCTGAGCTGAAGGCAGATGGCAGGGTAGGAGCTTGTGCTGATCCTGCTACTATTAACTCTACCACTCCTCTGCACAGCAAGCTGCTCCCTTTGAACATCAGCAGAACCGTTTTTAAAAGCCCGGCAGCCCAGCCTTGTACGACAGAATAGCTCATTTTGTCAGGGAAAAAGATACCTTGGCAAACTTTTGAGTGTAAGCTGTCAGGGGTAACCTCAAGACGCTGGAATAAGCAGCCATAGGCTTTGAGGAAGGAGCAGCAGCCAGCTGCAGGTGTCACATTCCCACCTGAGAGGGGACGCGTGAAAGCCATTGCGTTTTCCCCCTGTGTTCTTTATTCATCCTCTCACAGGAGCAGTGTTCTGTGACGTTGCTTTGCACGTAATCACGGTTATGAAATCCAAAGCTGCTGGGTCACTGTACTTGTCCCGCCCCGCGCCGTGCTGCCAGCATACCTCGGCACACAGCGACCTGCAGTACATCGTGGTTATCCCAGCGTAGCCCTGACCCGTGGGGCTTCTAAAATGTCTCAGGCCAGGTATCTCCCTCTTCCTCACCACCTGCACTTGCTTACACGCATGCACACACATGTGCAATGCACACCCTTTAGCACTGGTAGCGTGTGTGGCTCTTGCCAATTCACTTCAGGGCAATTGCAAAGTCCCACATCTCAGAACTGGGGAAGCCATGTCCCCCTGCCTGAGCTCCTCCATGCAGCCCTCTCACAACCCTCACAGTGATTGCCAAGGTCCTTTCCACTGAGAAGTGATACCTGCGCTTGAGTCTTCTCGGATTTTGCAATATGCATAAATGGGGTGGTGGTGACACTGGGCGTGAAGCCATCAACTCATATTTACTTGTGATCTAAGAAAGCGATTTCAGTTCAGACCTCAAAGGGCAAGCTGCTGTCTGATTTAAAATTGTGCTACCAGCAGAAGCATATGACCTCATGATATGAAAAAGCAGGAGGAGATTAGCAAAGAAGTAAGTTTCTAAGGTACACAAATGTCCACGGGGAAGAAAATATGTTAATAGAAGAGTCAGTTGTCTGCGTAAGAGAAGGCTGGGGAAATGACTAATTTGCTGGTTCTGCTCTATGTGCAATTTGATTCAGTTGTTCCTTCTTTGATTCAGGCCCCCTTCTTCGCTTTCTGTACCCCCTACCTTGCCTTAGTTTTTTCTGCCTTTTAAGAGAGAGCGGGCGAGGGAGGGTGGAAGGGCTCAGTGAGGAAGGAGTTAAGGGAATGCTCGGTGGGGATTATAAAACAACCAGGCACTTGGAAACAGTTAAGAAGAGAGAAACAGATCTGCCAGGAGGGAGTGTGGCACTGGAGCCAGTGGTTTATTTTCATGCCTCCCTACACAGCGATGCAGAAGGCTCTCCTACAATGGGGACGGAGGTAACAGCGGGGGGAGCAGGGTCGGTGCTGGCGTGGGAGCGGCAAGGTCAAATGGGGAACAGGCTTCTCTGGCACCAAGTTGGCAAGCCTTCCCACTGATCCTTACTGACATGCTCCGCTCTGGATGTGGGTCATTCCCATTAAGGGTGGCGGGAGTTAGCACCTACCATAGGCTGAGGGCATGGCCTTGCCCTGGGGGCAAGGTGTCCTCTTTGCATGTTGGACGTAGGGGAGAGTGGTCTGTGCGCTCTTGGCATCGCCTTGGAAAGGTGAACACAACAACTTTGCTGTCTGCTGGAGCGTGACACCGAGAGCGAAGTGTGGGCAGGTCTGTGGGTATGCCTATGCGAGCGTGAGTTGCACGCGAGGTCCCCTGTGAGCGTGGCTGTGGGTGGGCATCTTGTGCAAGCCCACCTGGCCAGGAGCAGCCTTCTGTCATGCTCTGATGAGGTGGCCTTGAGTCACAAGGAGCTGTGTTTTTACTCTCCCTGCATTTGTGCCTCAGAAGCCCAGCTGAGACCTTCTGCGCACTATGTCAGGCAGCCGGCGCCTCAAGAAGGGCAGAGAGTCTTGGTCCCGGGAAGGAAAGGCTAATACAGGCACCTGGAGGCAATGTGACCCAACAGACCAGGTTACTGGCAGGGCTGTAAAGAGAAGCTAGGTTGGTCGAGTCTTCCTCCATTGTGTTCCCCACACGCCCATGCTTGGGGCAGTAGCTAACCACTTCCCAGTTTGACGGACACTACTACTGTGATGGTGAGTTAAGAAGTGACCTGTATCCTGCCATCCCCTCCTGGCTCTTTAGCTCTGTGCATAAAAAATCATGGTGTTTGCAGCTGCGCGGCAGTGGGAACATATGTGGCGGTGACCACAGGGGAGTACTGCACGTGTGCAATGCAGAGACCCATTTTTCTTGGGGGAAAAACAGATGCAACTGTTGGAGCCAAAGTGTGTGGAGAGAAGGGTTAGTCACTCTGCAAGTGTCAGGGGCTCGTGGAGGAAATAGCAGGAGTTTGCTGACTAATGCTGATGATGTTCAAGGAGTAAATGAGAAATACGGAGGGAAAACCCTCTGTTTCTGAATTTGGAAGGGAAAAAAAAAGAGAGGGGAAAAAAAAAAGAAAGGAAGATGTACAGAGTTACTAATCAGCCCCCAAAGTCTCTGACCTATATCTCCCTCCTTTCCCTGGAGCAATTCTTGAAATGAAAAATTAATAGAGAACAACCAGGTTTTACCTCCAGGGTACCCTTTTAGGCTGCCATGTACTGCAGGCTGAGACCAGTGGATAGGACTTTGGTGTCCCTCAGCACGATCTAGAAAGTGGAGTGGTCTCAGCCCAGGGCGTTGTGAGGACATCCAGAGAGACTGAGAGCGAGAAGGTAATCTCCTCTCTGGGAAGGACGGTCTCTGGCTTCAGACAGTTGGGAAAAGGATGTTTAGCTGACATGCTAGGTTAAAGTAGACCAGTAAAGAAGGATAGTCCTTGAAGTTACAATAACTTTATCAGGGGAAATGGAGGTGAGAAGGAAAAAAAAACTGTATCAGGTCATTAGCCCTCTGAGGGCCAAGTTCATTGTGTCTACAGAATATTCCTCCCCCTCTTCCCATTTTTAGTTTTTTAATGAGGAAAGAGAATCCTGATTTAAGAAACTAAAACCTAGGGTTGTGGGTCAGGAGGTTTCATTTCCCAGTTCTGCTGCTGCCTCGCTCTTTAAGCTTGAGCGAGTCACTTTACTTTCTTCTGGCTCCATTTTTGTCTCTGTAGGATGTGGTTTGTGATACCCTTTGCAAAGCATTATCAAACCTGTAGAAGAAAGGAAGGGATACATTTTCCAAGGTGACCAGGGCTGGGGTGTCACGATAACAGCCATGTGCAGTGCAGGAGGAGGAAGGCTGATGCTGGGGGGTTTCTGCCTGCACTGGAATAGGCTCTGCACCTGCGCAGCACACCCACATGGCATGGGAAGGATGGGACCACATAGCCGTCAAGTGCCGTGAGAAGAGGTGCTGTCACCCACCGTGGCAGCAGGGCTAGGCTAGCTTTGAGGGGATCTGAGCATATGTGAAAATCTGGTCCTTTCCCATGTCCTCATGTTGGATGACCTCAACTTAGATCCCCAAGATCACTAGCCATATTTAACATGTAGGTCTGGATGTACCATGTTGTCTTTGTTGTGCTCCTTCAGAGCCTAGCTCCTTGGATGTTTGCAGGATACCTCACTTACTGCTATCTTTTGTGATAAATATCCTCCATAACCCTGAAGGGCCAGAAGCTGAGCCATCCGGGCTGTCTCTGTATGGACTTCTGCCTCTCCAATATTAGGATGCCTCACGCAGCTTGAGAAACTAGGTTATATAGCAGCTTTAATGGGGCTTTTTTCCAGACACTGATTGACCTGATTCCTCAGACCAGCTGCTTTATTTATTAAGCAAAATAGGAGAAAAAGAAAGCATCTCCTACATAAATTTGATTCATTGTGGAGAATGTTTAAACTATTTTTTGGGGGTTTTTTTTGTAAATTGATGTGGAGCTCTTACTTCATATTGATTTTGGAGATATTAATTTATACACTGGGAATGAGTAAGATTTGCCTCTTCATCTAATCCTGTTTCTAGAGAGAGATTTACTTAATGTGCAGTGTAATTTGTCTAATGTGCAACTTTGTATGTAGAGTGTACCCAGATCCAGTAGAAACAGTGGGTATAATAAAAGAGAGCGCTGTAGTGCAGTGCTGTAAATCCCCCTGTGATTAAAAATACTAAATTAGTCAATGTTAGTGCAGTCAGGAGACATTGCTAGCTGAAAAGCAGGGATATATGGTGAGAGTTTTCCTTGCAGGACAGAGAAACTGGGTCTGTGTTCACCTCTGTGTGCGTGTGGTATGTGTCTAGGGGAGGGACAGTTTATAACATCATTTGCCAGGAATACAGCTTGGGTGGCAAAGAGGAATCATCAGGAGTTATCCCAGGGTTGTCCTTTCATGTGCACAAGGTGATGGAGGAACCGATTCTCCTGCCAACTCCCATATTGTCTCACTCTGTTTCCCCCCGAGTCCTGCGTGTTCTTGGTGGACAGTTGCAAAGTTGGATTTTACACCTCTACAAAAGTGTCTCTAAAAATAATTTATTGCTCTGAAGAAGGCTGGCACCATGGATTGGTTGATTTTTTCATTTTTTCCCCGCATCTGTCTTTTTGTCTGTCTGTCTTTTTTTCCTGGTGTTAACACAGATAAATCACTGTCTGGAATTTTTAGATGGGTCTTTTTTTAGGATTTTGTGAATCTCCCTGTATATAAACAGGGAAAGGATACGTTTATAGCAATGTAAGAGTCACTGCCTCTGAGTACTGTCCATCTGTCCTATATCCAGCTTATGACCACTGCTGCCTACAATACCTGATACTTAACTTGCTTTCTCTTTCTGAGACAACAGGAGGAAAGGTGGGGCTCATGCAAAAGTTGCTGTTTGGAACCGAGGAACAAGACTGTTGTGCATTAAGATTAAAAATAAGTGAATCTTATTTATCTGAACAGAACCAGGATATGAAATAAAGCTTTAGTTACAGTTTGCATTTAAGTTTGACATGGTTCTGTTAGTGTAACATCTGGCATGTGTGGTTTCTTCAACAGCTGGATAATATAATCCAAGAGGAAGAAAAGTGCATGTCATGGCAATGACCTGCTGTTGAGGCCATCCAACAGCTTCCCTATTATAAGACCCTCTTTTTGGTTGTTCACAACTTTACCAAACTTAAACTCTCTGGGCTAAAATTTTCCATCCCAGCTACCTGCCTCAGAATGTGTATTTAGAAAACAGCTCTGTTACACCTCTGTTGAAATTTTTGATTAATGTTAAATATAACGAGTGTACAAATAAGTGAGAAAACAACTCCCCACCTTAACAACCCGACAAAATTTGCATGGTATATATGTCAGAAGCACCACTTCTGCTGTCTTCAAGAACATCAGCCCAAACCTGGCCAAGTTTTAAGCCTTAAAAAAAATGGTTGTCATCACATCCTCAGCAGACAAAACAAACCTCTGAAGAATGTGGACCTAAGAGTTTCAATTAGGCAGTTAAAATTAGTGGAAGCTTTTCATGTTAATTTCTCTGTGCCTCAATTCCCTGCCCATGACATATGGATAATACATTGTGTTACTTTATGAGGGCATTGTGAAAATACATTCCTTTATGTTTGTGAAACATTCAGTTACTCTAATGATGTGTACTGTAGGAAAGCCCATGAGTAAATTACTAATTCCGTCTGCAGAGCAGAGTGTGGCTGCTACCTAGTAAAGAAGGCTTGGGGCCACACCTTGAACAGTGCAGAGAAGACGAAATAGTGACTAGTTGCTCGCTAAGTGAGCACCGTGTGTCCTTCTGTACTGGGTGAGGCCAAAGTCCCATAGAAAAATAGCCAGTGATTATGTGATTAACAGCTCTGCCACCGTACGTAGGCAAGAAAGGGGGCCGAAGGAAGGTTGCACAGGCAATCATAAACCTGAGGTTTCCTAAGCCTTGCATTCTTGATTTGCAGCTTTAAATCCGCTTGCTTTCACCTTTTTCTGTTTTCTGTGTAGTTGTATCATGCGGAGTGGGCATGAGGAATAATAAGCAGCAGTTGCTCATGGAAGAAGAGACAGGGAAACGCCTGGTGCCATCGATCATCAGGGAGGAAAATTCTTGGTGGAGTCTTGCATCCAGGCATTGCGTATAGGAGCATGTGTGACTCTCGAGATAGAGGGAAGTCAGGGATGGAGGAAAAAACCAAACAAACCAAGATGTCTTTTTTCCCTTATGACAACTGTCTGGTTTATGCTGTTTTTCTATAATAATGCTGCGTACCATTAAACAGCAATGCCACAAACCAACAGACTTGCAAGTTATTTTAAAGAAGGACAAGATCATCCCATTGCTTTTTGCTGTGGGTCTTGTGGGAAGGCGTTTCCTGGTTTTACCCCGGGTACTCGTAGTTCTGGTCGCTCCCTCTCCCGGCTCCTGCCCTGTGGAAATCCTAAGTAAGTGGTGCATGCATGAGACCATCATCTTTAAGCTTGGGAAAATGATCCAGTCCTGACTCACAGGCAGAATCACCCCCAAATCCCTCTGCTTTTGTTCACTTTCTTATCTTTTGCTTTTCTACCCATGGGTGTTTCCTCAGGTAGAAGGAAGTAGCGCTGCCCGCAGCCCCTTGCTAGTTCAGAGTTGTATGTGGGCAGTAGCAGGGGAGGAGGCGGCTCTGGTTGAAGGTTTGAAGTAGAAATCGTGATCATGCCACCAATGAGCAAGCTACTGGATAGCTGGGATGCACACTTCAGCAGAAGTTTGCCCATCTCACAGCAGTATCGGCTGTTTCCTCTGCAGTAACTTAGAACAGGAGTAAGCCGGTCACTCTGATGCCGCAGAGGAGGTGGGGGTGGAGAGCAAAGATTGCCGTGAGCCAGGAGCTATGAGATGCAAGAAAGTTGTATACACTGACTTTAAAGAGTTACAGTTCAGCATGGGAACATACTCACTGAGCTGTACAAGTTGAGGAAACTTGCTCATTCTCTGCCTACGTTATGAGTCAAACCGGGATGCACATTTTCTTCAAATCCCTAAACCCTAAAGCCCATGCACAAGAGCCTCTTCTTGATGTGGTTTTCATAATTGATGTTTGGCTATTTCATAGTTGCTTTTCCCCATGGAGTTTCTCTTAAAATGCCCTATATTTCTTTTTAATTTTGACTGTGCATGGCAAGTTTATATTTCAGAAGAAATATTCAAGCGTCATTTTTTGTAAAGCTAGGATACCATTAGGGTACTTTGGGGATGGAACTGCTTATTTTTTGTGGTGTCCCCTGAGAAGCTGATAACTGAAGTCCTACTGATATCCTTCTTCTGCATGTGAATTTTCAGAAAGGTTTGTCAAAACAGACATTGGTCTGCCAGCACTGGCTGGTTATTACAGTTGTTCAAGCATTAGGCAATTGTGTTTTAGCAAGCAACGATAGTTTCTCTTTCTCTTTCTTTCTCTTTTTTGTTTCTTTTTCTTTTAATAGCAAATGCCTTTCACATTGCCTGCTATTGACTCCTCCAAAAGGAAGCATGCCTTTTAACTGGCAGCTTTCAATGTGTAACTCTGAGCTGAGATCTCTCAGCCCTGTCGAAACCCTGGAGAAGAAGCTGGGGTAGAGCAGGTGGTCCTGCTTCAGCCGAGGGCCCTGTGAGGGAGGAATGAGGGGGGCCGTAGTCCTTTGGTTTTGCTTCATGCAGTGTGTGCCTGCACACAGGGGCAACCACTGGTGCGGGCATCTTTGGTCACCTCCAGGTTGTACTGATGCTCAGTGTGGATCACCACCAGTGTCCCATCTCCCATAACCCTAGTGAGGGAAACATGCGAGTTGCTTTGGTGCAGAGATTTTGGAGGAAAGGGGCTGTTACCACAGGAAGGGCTTGTCTCCTCTGAAAGACGGCGTCGAGCCACATGAGCGAAGGACTCAGACATGGCCCACCTGGGAGTCCATGTGATACATCAGTCTGTTGCCCCGACCTCCAGTGTTTCACACCCAAACTGCTGGGTGTTGACTTTGTCACGGTGTGCTACTTTTTAAATAACCCTTACTAAGGGGTGGAAAACGTCTAACCCATGAAGTGCCTGCATCCTCCTTCGTGCTCCCCTCCACAGAGCTTCTGGGGTGCCACAGCTTGAAGATGTCCTGGGCAGCAGAAGGGGAGGTAGTGAAGATAGTGTCCCCCTCTGAAGATCTGGTATGTGTTAGGACATGGGATGCGTTACTCCATTTCTGACCTCTGAAAATGACCTCATTTTCATTTCTGACCTGATGAAAACCTGCTCTTTGCCCCTTTGCCTGCCAGCCAGCCCCATTCTGAGTTAGAGCACATAAGGCAGGGTAGACGGGATCACCTTTCTTTCCAAAAAAGAGTACAAGGCAGCACCAGCGCTTGTTTTAATTTATTCCTGCTCTTGGGTGTAATTATAACCTCTGGGTTTCAGTGTAAAGGTGAAAGGGGATGTGATTGAATGGGGTTAAGTTTTTTTTTCAAATTGCATTAATACGTGACTTATATGAAAAACAACCACCCTCACACAGGAATGCAGGCAGTATTTGCAAGCTGCCTGTGGATTTATGAAGCGTTTGGAAACACACCATATATTATTTCCTGAGACCTGTTTCTTTACACAGCAATGGTGTTTGTGTATTCTGGGATAATGATGAGACATGAAGGTATTAGAAACAAAATTAAAACAAGGATAGAAAATGTTTATTTCAAAAGCTAATAAGGGTGCCGTTTCTTAGCAGAACAGAAACAAAATGTCAAACCTTTCAGTACCTAGTTGGGACTTTGAGAGATCTGCCTAGAGAAAACTCTATTTATCCTATATTTATATATACTTCTTTTAAAATTTTTTTCCCTCTTTTCTATGGAGGCTGTTTACACCAAAACAATATCTTTGTTTTTGGAGTTCATCTGCACCCGTTGCTCCTTTTCCAGCTGAAGTCACAATACTCGGTCTGTGACATCACCGTTGGCTGCAGCGACAACATTGTGTCACAGAGGAGTTTTCACTCCAGGTGGAGAATGTGCAGCAGCAGCAGACAAACTCTGCTGAGAGCAGAAAGTGTGTTTGACTATGCATATTGCTAGTCATGAAGAAAGAAGGGAAGGAAAAATCCACAAGAAAATCCAGGAGAAGAAAACCTGCGGAATGCCCGTGTAGGTCTTCTGAGATTATGCAGCTTCTGGGGTGGGCATGGGTGCTGGAGGCTCTACATTCCACAGGATTTCTTTTGAAATCAGTTAACAGCAGACCAAATCCTTAACTGGCAGAAAATTACTTACTTTTAAAAAAGGGGGAGTGGGAGAGAGGAGTTTAATTCAGATTCAAGTATGACTCGGATACCTGAACTGTATCCACAAGTTTTGTGGGGGTTTTTGCCTTTTTTCCCCTACACAAACCCCCTTGCAGAAGACAAGGGACAATGACTAATGCCCTGATCCTGGTAACACTTACACACGTGGTTAGCTTTCAATGCGTGAGTTGTCCTGCCGAAGTCAGTTAAGACAATTCATGTGCTTGAACTCAGACACAGGCCCACATGCCTGTAGCGTGAGGGTCTAGCCAGCTGCCCTAGGGGAACAGTTAAATAAAGAATTTATAGAATATTTTCTAATGCAGACACTGTCTTGACCTGGAGAAGTTGGAAGTCTCTGGCCTGAATCCAAACTGGCCTTACGCATTTCCCCTTTGCTTTTGTCTGCCTGATTCATCTCTTGGGTCACAGGCTTGCAGTTGCTGGTTAGAAGGTGAGGCATGTCTGCAAGTGTTTGAAGAACTGTGGCTTAAGAGGTGACACAGTGAGATCATTAAAGAGGAGAGGGGAAAACAGAATGGTAAAATGGTCAATGTCCCCATTGACCGTATCGCAGTGACACAAGTGAAAAATATATAGACATCCTATAGCTAGGTATAACTAGACATCCAAAGTCTAGTTATTAGTGACTGGTTCATTTGTTGGTTGCCTTGAAGAACAGTATGTCCTGGTGGCCCACAAGCATGGATGGAGCAGTCATCTCACATCCACTCCAAAAGCTACGCTGAAGGGTAGGGGCAGCATGGTAACCCCTCAGATGCACTTGTAAGCATTATTTCCATGCTTCAGTCTCATGGCTGCACCAAGGACTCCAAGAGGACCTTGAGCAGGAAAAGACATTACTGTTTCTCCAACATAACTTCCCTGCCAGTGTAAGACAGGCAGCACCTCCAGCTGGCTAAGTGCACTTGGAGATGTGTTTTCCAAAAGACCCTGAACAACCTCTGCAGCCACAGCCCTCGGTGACTGATGAGCAGCCTTTGCTACAAGTGTTTTCTCACAGCATCTCAGGCAACCCAGGCATCTGCTTGGTCAGGGTCCAGGTTCCCAGTGAGAAGAGACTCAGTGTTACTCTTGCTTTCCCCTGGCTCTCTGCTATAGCCATGCTGAAGCATTTCTGAAGTGTCACACATCAGGAGGAGATATCTATTTTTCAGGCAAGCCCTGTAGTGTAACTGTACTGGCAGCCTCAGGAGAGTGGCTGTTTACCTACGTCTGTGTTTTGGGATGTCTTAGGAATTTTGTTTGTTTGTTTGTTTGTTTGTTTTAGCAGGGCTGCACACACTGTGTTGCTGTTGTGGCAATCCATATGATTCATGTCTTGCACAGTCTGACAAGTTTATTGTAGCTCGCATGTGCTGAGCTGCACACTGCGTTTGCTGCACTGCTCGTGCTTGGTACCAGGGCAGACCATCGTGCCAGTGCTGCGCTGTGAGCAAGTGCCAGGACCCATAGGGTGCTGTGCGTGGGAGGGCCACTCAAGCGAGCTGCTTGCGTTGGCTTTGGGAAGTGAAGAGGACATGAGAACACTAGCTTGGGCTTTATTTTTTAAAACTCCTCCAGGAATAGCATGTTCCTTGGAACAGGCAGAGCAGAAAGCAGGAGGGTCAATTCTGGGATCTATTGATGCTGCCAAGATCCAGTTTCATATTTATTTTCTGACCCTGAAGAGCATGGAGTAAGTTATCATTTCATTTGAACAGCTCGGAGTCTCTA
The DNA here is from genome assembly GCA_013389945.1 of Fregata magnificens. Taxonomy (NCBI): domain Eukaryota; kingdom Metazoa; phylum Chordata; class Aves; order Suliformes; family Fregatidae; genus Fregata; species Fregata magnificens. Next base: position 331,132 of record WAAD01035293.1, read on the forward strand.
CCACCGAGCCTTTAAAAAGCGACATGTCCAGTTACACCTGCTTCTGTTTGACATCTGTCTTCTCTAAGGTTCAAACGTTACGCTGGCTTGTTGGGTCCTTCATTCACTGATGGCCATCTGAACCTCTTAGCTCTTCTTTTTTTTTATTTTTTTTTTGGTAAAGGAAAAAGGAGAGAAGGTGCAGAGGGCTGGGAGAGGGGGCACAGCAAGGTGGATGCATCATGGCCTTGCTGAAACCCAGGGATGAGCTGGAGGGAAGGACCAAGACAAAACAGGAGTGACATCATTAGTTGGGAAATTTAGAGCAGTTTCATGAAAACCTGTTTGGTGCCGTCCCGCGTGCTGTCCCTCAGCGCCATTCGCCGCTGCTAGGGGCAGATGAGAGGAGTGTGGTTGGGGGCCTCAAGCCAGCAGGTTTTCTGGGTGAGCCACAGAGGGACCTGCACTGTTGATCTGCCACATGTGCTGTCCCCATAACCGCCCACTGCTTTGGAGCCCCCCACGCTTGGCTTGGTGGTAGCTTATGGCATGAGGTTCGCAGGACGACGGTGAGCTGTGCAAGACGGGTTTCCTTGAGCAGCTGTGCAACACGACCCAGCCCTTCCAAGTGAGTGTTGCTTTTCCATGACAGCACAGGGAGAACAGGCGTTTACCCTAGACATCTACTGACTGTTCATTTTGCTCTAGAGCTACATCTTCTCCCTTTTATTTGTCTCTTCTGTGAAGTAAATATTTCCATAATAGTTAATATTAGGGCTTTCCGTGGCCCTTGGCAGCTTTTGTCACTCAGCTACATCTTCTTTCCTGTTTTTGCCAGATTTCCTTAAAGGGGGACAGAGATAAAGGCGAGCTCTGTGTTGTGGGATGCTGATTTTGTAGGTACTGGTATAAATACATCTGTTTTAAACTTCACGCCTGTGACTAACATTTTTAGGACTGAGGTCCCACTCAGCGCTTTTAGTCTGTTCAGGTGTGTCAGAGACATGCCTGACAGGGTGTGCTGATCGACAGCAGGTTCAGGAGGGCTGGGCAGCCGGTCAGGTTCAGCATCATTTGTTTGGTGCCCAAATGCAAGGTTGTGGTTTGTTGTCTGAGTGATGTGTGGGGCAAGGGAGCTTGCACCGCATCTGCTTACAGTGTGCCCAGTTCCTCAGGACTAGTCTAACAGTCACCCACTGTCCTGGACACTGCATTCACTCGCTAAACTTTTGTAATCACCATAAAAAAATTGTTAGGTAAATACATTTTCTGTACCCAAAAGCAATTGCCCCACTTCTTTTTGTTCTGAAGATAATAGACATGAAAATGAAATGCAGACCTGTTTTCCTAAAAGATCATAGTTATTTGGTCCTGAGGGAGATTCACATTGAAACAGGTTTTGTTAAGATTTAATGATACTCTAAAGAAATGGAATTAATTAGGACTTTGGTTCGTAGAAGTTGGAAAATTGGCTAGAAATTGCCTGTGATCTGGAAGGTGGAGATGGCCATGTCTGAGATAAGGAACTCCCTTTTTCTTAATGCAGCTGGGATGGGGAAACTGAATGGAGAAGGGTGTTGTGTCAGATGCAGAACCAGCGGTCAGCACTTGTTTTGCATTGTACTGGTTTCATTTAAGGCCACCTTCTGTCTGGCTTGAACTAATGGCTTGTAGTGGCAGTGGTCTCCAACCCTTGCTGCCTAATGCATGGTTGGTTGCTAGGAGGGCTGCCGTCATCCATATTTTAGTCGTGGACGTGATGACCAATTTTGCATCGCTTTCCAAGCTTTGGCTGGATGACTCAGCTGGTCCTCTGGTGACTCATTTCAGTCTCCCATGAGCCCAGGAAGGACTAAAGAGGGAAGCGTGGCTATTTTCAGATACAAAAAATGACCAAACCCAAGAAGTATGTCCACAAAGGAGTACTGCAAACGTTGAATGAATTGGGTATTTATATAGGGTGTAAACTTGCCCCTTCACACTGAAATTCTTTCCCCAGTTACTATACCTCTGCTGAATCTAGTTTCCAGTCTCCTCTTATTGTTCATCCATACGAATACTGGCAAGTTCTCTGTGAGTTTTGAGTGTATAAGGTCCGATGAAAGTTCACTGGACTTTTGGTACTAAATTCCCCTAACTGGTTTTGGTTTTGGTTTTTTGGCAGTTCCCCCCTCTCATCATTTACTAGGATTCTCACAAGCACTCTACCAACAACCATATGCCCACCCCAGGCCATATTTTTCCCCAGTCGTTCCTATGTTAGACAAAGCTAAGATGCCCAAGGTTCTCCTAGACCTATTGAAAGCTCTTGTGACTGACCACAAGATGTTACTAATTTGTTTTTTCTGGATCCTGTGGAAACAGTGGTGTATTTGCTCCTTGTGAGAAAATCACACAGAGCTTGCTTACTTTCTCAGAAGCTCTGCTTTCCCCATGACTCAGTTTGGCCAGACTTCCTTTTCATCATTAGTCAAAACCCATAGGTGTGACTGTGGACATCTTGGCTGTGATATCACTGGTGCGTTGACGATTCTGAACTCCTCGTCCCGTTGCATCTAGGCTGAATCCTCTAATTTCCTTGCTGTAGGAAAAGGAATGAGTTGAGTGTTCTGGGTTGAAAGGGCATGGCTGCAAAACAGTTGTAATAGTGCCAAAAAGGTGGTTATGGAAGAGGTGGGGTAAGAGCCTAGCGACATGTCAGTTCACAAACGTAGGATCATGGATGAGAAGGAGGCCTGACAGCCCCTTTAGCTAGTATGTCGTCTGTAGCCAGCTATCCTTTCTAATGTGGATTTTTGATACTGTAGGTTTGGCTTCAGTAATTGTGCCATACCTGTGAGTGCCGCACAGCAGTGAAGAGTGAGCGCAGTCATACATGACGTGATGCGTCCTCAGGTGCCCGTGTTTCTGCAGGGCGCTGTTCAGGGGCTCAAAAGCACCAAGCAGTCTGGAGCAAAGTTACACCAAGGGCTGTCTTTCACTGTACACCCCACCGAAGCTATCATCTGCTTGCTCTTTCTTAGCCGAAGAGGAGCATGTACACCCAGCCTGGCTGTGGGGCTGTCTCCACCTAGAGCCTGTTTTTGAAGCTCGGTCCCCCTTTCTAGCCCATCACAGCAGTAGCATGCCTCAGGCTGCACTGCAGAAGGCATTTGGCATGTATTGTACTGGATCTCCAGGTTTGGCTTTGCTCCTCTTCTGTTCTGCTCTAGTCTTGCCAGCACAAGAAGCCCAGCAGCCTTGGTGTTAAGCACTGTAGAGGCGAGTAAATAAGTGTGTCAATAAATAATCACATCCTGCACAAAAGAGAAACCTGGGGGAGAGACTGATGGTATCCAGGGAGTTCTGCTGATACAGGTGGAAGGTTTTATTGTTTTCTTTCTCTTAATGACTTCCCTTCCTCTTAATTTCTTTTCTTTTAGAGCTTTGAGGAGGAGTAGGCAGTTACCGGTGTCCCTGAGATTCTTCATCGCACACAAGGGCCTTATATCCTTCTTTTTCAAGTAGATATCCTTTCCTGAGCCCCTGGATGTTTACTCTTCAAGGCTCTGAAAGCCTTCACGTAGTTTATCCCCACGCCTAAATTGGGTTTTCTTTCTGTGTTAGCAAGAGCTTCCTGCATCACCTAGGCTGTCCTTCCTTGGCCAGACAAGCTTCTTCTCTGCACGCTGAACTGGCCTCTGTCCTATTAGACCTTGCTTAAAAAGAAAGTTGCTGTAAAGACAGTGGGAGATCAGGCATGTACCGCCAGCCCCCAGCCCCAGCAGCCAGCCAGCAGTGGGGCAGGAAGGCGTCCAGAGGCACTTCTGTGGGATCGCTTGGGGTAGCATCACTCATTTCTTTTGGAGAAAAGTTTCATTGCCTTCATGGGTCATCCTCTGGCTGTGCAAGTGCTGGCATGTCTGTGTATGCCTAATTGTGACCGTGTGTTTCATGTGACAGAGGTCAGTACAACCTCAAATACAGCAAAACAAATCATTGGAATTTCCGAGCCATCGCAGTCACCGGGGTTCCCAAGGATACGCCTGTTAACGCCCCATGTTCTCATGGAGACTGCTGCAGCTCCCTCTCACTGGGGTCTCCTACGAGCTACTCGCCACTCTGAAAGGAGAAGGGATCAAGAGAGACAGTTAAGTGGCACTTTTCTACAGGGTTACTCTTCTCAGGCGCAGCCTGTGAATTAAAGAGGGTTTTTTTTGGGAGAAATGAGTCCACACTCAAACCCTAAACCCTGTGTCTCCCTGATGGGAGACTGGGCCAAGTGGCTCAGTCCCGCTGTGCCCGTTCTGGTCCCATCCCATTTCATGTCATATATTTGTGGGTTTATAGTCTTACTTTGGAATGCAAACCAAAAGCCATGAAAAATTCATGCTCAGGATGTGTTTCCTTGAGGAACTGAAGGGCTTTTCTCTGTGCGGGTGTGTGTTTGTGTGCCTATGTGAGGACAGGTTATTTACAGAATTGTTTTAACTTCTTAAAGTGCAGGTCAGGTGATTAACCTGCAGCATCCTTTCTCTTAATTTCCTAAAACACCCCATAGCCCTCGATGTATGAGAGTGCTGTTAAATCCTGTATTTGGTCATTCTTATTTGAAAGGGAGATGTTGCTGCAGAAGCGAGGAGATGTAGTTGACCCTGGCTTTGGCATAGCTGGGAGGTCACCAAATCAGTCTATCTCAATTTTCTGCTTTGGCAGAGCCCTGTGCCCAGCTTCCCACCCTTCTCCTTGCATCTTCATCTTCCTTTGCAGCCCAGATCCTGTGTATTTCATCCAGACCTCAGCAGAGGCTTGTTTCTTTCCAACAGGTCTGTATCCTGATGGAAGTGAAACGAAGGGAGGGACTTTGCGAACAGGCAAACTGACCTTTTCAGCCCAGCTAGCGCTTGATCTGAGTTTCAGATTTCATAAACAAAGCAAGGGCTGAATGTCATGCAATGGCCTCTTTGCAAATGAAACACTTATGAAAAAATCCTGTGGGAGTGAGAGGCTCAGCCTGAGACTCCAGCGAGCCTTGCCCATGTCCTGCCTTTGCAAGTAGGGTTGCTTCTAACGAGTGAGGTATGAGAGGTGCCAGCCATTCCCTGTGGTTTCACCACACTTGCGGGCCAGTTGGAGTCATCGACGTTACAAAGCTAATATTTACAGATGGGAAGTCATCCAGGTGGGGAGGCAGCTGTGGTGGAAAAAGCCAAAATATCCTTTCCACTAGGCAGTTGTGGGAAGCCATGAGTGTGCCAGTGCTGCGTGGGTGAGGGGGGCACAGCCAGGGCAGCAGAGGGAAACACTGATTCATTTTGGTCCCTTTTCCAGAGGCCCTGGCACCCTTTCCCAGGAACTAAGATCACGGAGGGCCAGGTGGGGTGGCCAGTTGAAGGCTGTAGGACCTGGGGTCAGGAATTGAGGAAGTCTTCTGTTTCCCCTGTAAGATGGGGATACTGTGGTCAGTCCCTGTTTGGAAGATGGAAACTGAAGTGACCCAGCTGAGTGACAACTCACGCTGCCTGGAAAGCAGAGCCATGCCGAGATCCTTCTTTTTTTCAGTTCTGCTTTCAGGATGCAACTCTGTCAGCAAGTAGCAATCGGAGATGGAGCTTGTGGGAACCTAGAGGCTCTTGCATTAGAGATTTGTTTGGAGGTTAAACGTATGGACCCACACGCGTGCTAAACTGTACTACAAGGCAAGCCCTGGCCAGTTTCATATTTACTGCTCAGGCTATCTTGTATAGCTCTCCAAAGGGAACATTGGGTGCTGTAGAAATGCCGTGGTTAAAGTTTGTTCCACTTTCCCTCTGTGGAGGACATAGGATGGGAGGGAGGAAGGTGGCCAGAACACATATGCTGTTGCCGACTACCTGGCTCGTTGATCCGAATAACTGCTTTTAGGCTCATCTGGTGCCGTTTCAGCTTCAGGTTGGGGAAGCCACAAAACATTCCTTGGTAGCTTGCTTTCCCCATCTCCTCTGGCCATTCCCAGCATTTCAGGAGCTCATTTAAGCACAGCGTTATATGAGCCTCAGTGTGTCATGCCTCATTTTGAGTGGTGCTGCGGGTGTTACCACGGTCTCTTGCTCTTTAAGGAGATGCGGTGCTGCTCATGGGTACCCCAGCAGCCTGCAGCAGAGCCCCAGCTGGGCCCCCGGCATGTGCCTCAGCTGTGCTGGGCCCCTCTCCGAGAAAAATGAAAGAGGGATTTCTTCGGCAAAGCATTTTGTTAGACATCCTTCAGCGTCCTCCAAAGATAAAGCTTCAGAGCAGGGCTTCTGTCGATCCTGCCTGCCTGGCTTCATCTTGTTCTTTTTTTCTCATTCCATCTCTGACTCCACAGCAGACTTTATTCTCCTCCGAGGCCCTTGGGAGTACTGAGTGTTTGGTTGTAAAACTTGTTTCTGACTTCATTGACACCCACTCTTCTAAAATGTCTTTACACTGAGATTGTGCATAAGTTCCTTCGCACTCTCATGCAGACCTTGAAGGCTTTCGGGTGCTGCCGTTGCCTCTGTCTTTATCGTTCGTTGCCTCATTTTGCTCTTAGGACTCCAGAAGTTGTCACAGGAGCTGCTGGCTTTGCTCCCTGGCTCGGGAGGGCTGTTGCTTAACGAGGTACATCCAGCAGGGCTATCCATCTGCCTTCTCAAGCCGCTGAGGCCTGCCATGGGCACAGCGGACTCCCAGGTTTCCTTCATTATGTCTGGAGAGCACTTTGACGTCTTGGTAGAGCGTTTGCAGCGTCATTTCATGATTTCTGTAGAGGTGACAGTCTTCCTGTCAGCTTTGACAGTATACTGAAGGAGGTTTACTTACTGGGGTCTGGCTCTGTTTTGTCAAGGCTGGAGTCCATCAAATGTATTCACGTGCTGCATTCATTTGCTTTCCACTCAGTGACATTGAGGTGTCGTGGAGAGAGGAAGTTTTACACTATTCCAGCTGTGCTGGGTTTTCCCCTAGGAAGGTATCTAGGGGTTACCTTCCAGCTCAGGGGAGCACAGGCTTGGCTGCTGGACCTTCTCACACCAAGATCTAGAAATTGGTGTCAGGTCCAGTGGCTGCAGCATCTGCAGGGAAGTAATGAGGCAGCCTCTGGTGAGGTGTATTTTAACCTGAGTTCTCAGGTGTTGCATCATTAATTAACTATAATGTGAAACATAAACTAGTCACATGATTTACTGAGGAAATCTGTAATATCTCTTGTCATTACTGCAGTTCATTAAAGTGGGAGATGGAGGTGACCCCGAAAGAATCCTTCACTGAGGTGTAATGAAGGGTTTAAATGTAAGTGTATATATTTGTCCCTGAGATTTTGCTTCATGTGCCTACAACCAGGAATATGTCAGAGGAGCCCACAGCTTGTTACTCAGGCTCGTGGGCACCTGAACCCACATCAAAAGGATGAATAAGAATTGTGATGTTTCTAGATTACAGAAGATACCTAATAGTAGGGGTTTGTGGCTTGTAGTGGATATGGAAGAGTGGAGTTTTATAGTGGTGGATGTGAAACTGTGGTCACTGAGCACTGAAGGAAAGGCTTGGTGTTGCAGGGACTTGACTCCTTTGTCTATAGAGACAAAAAAAAAAAAAAAGACAGCACAGATGGTTCAAAGGGAGATCTGTGGCTGGTGATGCCTTGTATTCACTAATTCCTAAGAGTTTGGTGTTTCAGATGTATAGCATGCTTATTTAAGTGGTTGCCCATGGTCCAAATCCAGCTCACATGACATTGTCTAGTGACCCACCAGATGTGACGAGTGTGGGCGGATGGAGCTGGAGCAGCCTAGATGTTTCCAGGCTCTGGTACAGGGTCTGGCCCGGGGTGCTGCTGCCTCGTTCAGTCTGTGCGGGACACTCCAGGGCTCTGGGTAGCCCATTTCCCCCCGAGCTACTCATGACAGCTCTCACCTGGGGTGGCAGGGATGCTTCCAGGAGCGCTGGACCCAGTGCGGACAGCTCGGCCCATCTCACAGTCTCCATACGGAGCCCTGGGAAAAGAGATGCTGCCCCTGCAGGAACCGTGCACCAGAGAGCACCCATCGCCTACCACCCCCAACACCGGAGATGTCCTGGAGGGGAAAGCGGATGGGCACCATCTCAGCAGCCTTCAGCCTGCATTGGTACATAGGCACCGAGCCTGGGCTTGCTGACTGCCCTGCTCCCCAGGCAGTGCTGGCTAGCAGCCCCGGCCAGCCCTTACCACCTCTCCCAGCACTTCCTGTGCTTGCGGGCAGGTGCAGTAGAGCTGGAGGCTCAGGGAAGGGGGCAGGACAGACTGGGCTGGCTCAGAGGAAGGTCTCCCCAGTATTTTCCTGGCTGTGTCCTCTTCTCCCTGGTCAGCTGAGAAGGCTTTCAGTACCCAGCAGGCAAGTTGCCCTGGATTTAAGGAGTTAAAAGGGAGAGTGAAGAAGGGAATAAAGATGGTTTGGGGACGGACATAGCAGTATCCTGAGCCACATGCCAAAATAACCTGCTCAGGGCATGATAGGGAACAGCTGCCTAAACCTCTCCATGCCCAAGAGTACTAACTGAGGTCCTGATTGCTAACTTTTATCCTCTCTATAAAAGAAAGTCATGGTGTGGAGTATGAAATAGTAAGCAGGGTTGCATTGCTGATGCTACAAATGCAGGAGAAGGATGTGTAGAAGGGCAGTCAGGGTGGCGGGGGGATACAGGGTGTGAATGTGATTGTGATCAGAGCTCCCTGGCCATCGCACTGCAGTGGGAGATATGCTCCTTGGGTGCGTGTGGGACAGAAGGATGCTTGGCTTTGGTTGGTTGGTTTTGTTTATGGCTTCTCTGTGCATTGGAAAGTCTTGCTTTTTCGTCTGGCCAGGGGATGTGGATCAAACGTGGCAGCTAGGAGCCGTGTGAAGCTGGGTCTGGAGCACTGCAGGGGACAGGCTCTGTCACATCTTTAAGAACTGCTGCGTGCTACATAAGCATTTAGGAAGCTACTAATTAGGACGAGACAGTTTTACTAGCAGGACGGGAAAAGCAGAGCAGGAAGGCAGGGAGATTTTCACCTGGAACGAAGGCTCCCTTGACATCTTCTGCTCACCAGGAACAGGAAGGAGCTGAGGCTGTTGAGGTCTGAACTCCACTTTGAGGTTGTCTCCGAACATTTGGTAGCACAAGGGAAGGAATTTGTGTAGCTTCCAGGGACATAAATTTTAAGGAGGTTCCAAGAGCACAGTGGTACTGGGGACAGTGCCTCAAAAGGGGCCACACAGAGGCCACCGTGAGGAAGAGTGCTATGCTTGAGACACGGCTATTTTAAAGGTGCAATACATTAGCCATACCTGGCACATCCCCTTTTCATTGCCTTCTTAAACCAGGCGTGCATATGAGTTTGCAGGCTTGTGCCTCTCTGGGGAGAAGTGGAAGATATTTATTTCAGGAGTGTCTTGTGTGCATCATTTATATGCTGAACACATGCCATGTGCTTTCGACAGTATTTTTCAAGCAGGCCCTGTCGTTCTGGTGGCAGTCAACAAGCAGCCTCTGGTTACTGTGCACTGGCAGCTCTGCAGGTACTGCAAAAGGTCTTACTGCCTACTTAATACAGGGCAGGGGCTTGGTCTCTTGCCACTGCAAAGGCCACGTTTATAAATCAGCAGTAAGTGCTAGGAGTAAAGCAGAAGAAAACATCAGGGACTTTCAAACTGTTCCTTCTTTAGTCCCTGAAGTGTATTTTTTGCCCTTTGGGGTGAGGTGGGTGGATAGGGAACTTTACCTCATTTGCTTTCCTGAAACCTGTTGGAAGTACAAGTGAGGCGGCTGCGTGATTTGTGTATGCACACAGAAGATGGCCATCTGAATTGTAAACAGCACCTGCTAAATTATTATTAAGTGAAAGCTGACGTGGGAGGAGTTCTCAGGAAAAAAAAAAGTCAAGTCTTTTATTAAAAAGTCATTCAGGCTGTTTTAACATTGTCCCCTGGCTGCACACTACATACTTCAGCTCATGTGGATGCTACGGGGAGTTACGTGAGTCGTATCAAGGACAGGGGAGGCCCCATTAAGTCCAGTTACTGTCAATTGTGTGAGAGCTTTAAATGGCTACACTAAAACTCATTATTAAAGAAAGGGACTATCAATTTTATTTAATGCATGGTGCCCAACCTTGATTCTGCTCCCAGCCCAGAGACTCGGCATACGCAGGGGTGATATAAAAATTAGACCTGCACTCTTCAGGGCTTGTATTTGGCTGTTGCAGAGTCCTGGCTGCAGCCTGACTGGCTAACTGGGGCTGCAGGAGGCTGCCCTGCACCCCTGCCAAGGCAGGGACCAAGCCTGAGCCCAGTAGGGTTCAGTCCGTGTTGCTGCTTGCCTTAGTCCAGACAAAGATTTTGCTAGGACAGGTGGGGTTGCTGAGCCAGGCTTCAGGCAAGCAGGAGCGCTCAGTGGGCACAGCTGCTTGCCCTGAGCATCCTCACCCCCTCTGCTGCTGTCACAGAGCAAAAAGGAGAGGAACCAGGCGCCAGCCTCAGGCCGTCCCATGCAAAATGTGGCAAGGTGTCTGCTAGGATCTTCCTGGGTTGAAGGGAGGCAGCAAGAAAGGTCCAGCCTTGCACAGGAGGTTTCTTGGCAGACCTGAGTTCAAGAGGACTTCTCCCAAGTGAAACCGCCTGTTTCCCTCCCTCCATGGCTTACAGCCCCTTCACCTCTCCAAGACTCCAGGAGTGAGGATGCTCCTTCCCCCGAGACCGGCTCTGGGGTATGCTCAGGGGGCATCGCTGTCACAGGGCTTGGCTGGCATGGATCGCCCCATTACTGCCAGCTTGTTTCTTCATGGACATCGTGGCAAGCCGTTGTTGGCCTATGTAATCAAAAGGCTGAAGCTGTAAATCATATTACAGGCTGTAATGAGGAATTTGATCCCTGTAACAAACCATCCAACTTTTATTCACATTTATTACTATTTCTGCTATTGCCACGGAGTGAAGATCCTTTTTAAAAAAAAGAACATGCCACTAGCACAATTTGATAGTGTCCTCAGGAAATTTAGCATTGTGTTTTTCTCACATTAGCTGCACAGGCAAATTTGCAATAGAAACGACTTCGCTGCAGAAGCCTTCTTTCCCCATCACCAAGCTGTCAATCAGCCTGTAATTTCTTGGTATCGGACTATGCTGAAGAGCTGGCTGAGTTATTCTCCTTACAATGTGTGCCCCTAAAACCTCAAATGTGAGAAAATAATTTTGCATGGAAGGAAGAAGATTTCATACTTCTTTTTTTAGGGGAAAAAAATATTTCTCCTGCAGTGAGATATAACCTCTGAGGAGGGTGGAAGTGGCAGCAGAGGAGTCCAAAGTCCTGCTTTTAGCCACAAGACAGCCCTGCTTCCTCCACCCCCTCCATTTTTGGGGTACCAGGGTGGGTCAGTGTTTGTCCCCTGTTCCTGTCCCCCTGCTGAGGCTGCCAGTAGTGTTGCAGGGACAGCAAGGGGCTGGTTGTTGATGTGGAAACCAGTCCCTAACAACAACTTGTTTCACCAAGAGGCAGAGGCAGCCATCTGACGTTGACAATGTTGAGTGACTGCTGACCTTGTTTTTAGCGTCAGCTGATACCAACTGGAGCCCTGCCAGTTTGCACCAGTTGAAAGTCTGTCTCTTAATGGTGGCGATTATCCTGATTTTTACAGCAGCGCTGAGAAAGCTGCAGCTGCTGCGCTTCACATCCCTGACTTTAATTTGGGGTGCCTGGGTCTTCTGGTGTTATCATTAGAGGAGAATGTGAGAAGAACCTCTCTCCTTGTTCTGCGTCAATCGTTTTTTTCCCTTTTTATTTTGTATGAAGAGATATTGCTCAAGCACACCATGGAATGAAAGCCATAAAGCTATAAATTACACCTCTGCTAGGTCCACAATATGTTACCAATTACATCTGCTTTATTATTCGCGTCCAGGGGGAAAACATACATCAAACCAACCCCACTCTCCAGGCAGGTCGGTACTGTGCTAGAAGGAACACCGTGACTCTTCTTAATCAGTGGAAAAACAAACACAGTTTCGGCTCACTCACATATGATATTTGTGTCCAGGATGACGAGTAATATTGCTGCGGTTCTCCGAGCTTGCCGCATGCCACATGCTACAGCATTCATGGCAACATCATCGTCCTGTGGAAAGGAGAGAGGAGAGAAAGCACTTAGAGGAGCAGGGAGCTCGGGGGGTCCAAGGATCCAGTTGCATGGACCTTGGAAATTGCTGCCAAGGAGGTTGGCGGGGGGGGGTTAATACGAATTGCAGCAAACGGCATCAGAAATCACATTAAAGCTAGGGGTCACGTCTGCAAAGGAGGACACGCTGTGGTTTGCAGGGCTTTGTTGCTAGAGCAGGGTTAGTGGGGTTTTGCGTTGCATGTTCCATCAGAGGTGAGGGTTTCCCCACGTGTCCTGATAGCGGTTTTCTTCTGTGGCTGCCCTGTCTTCACAAATTCGTCCCTGCAGCAGGGATGAAGGTGGGGTTGTTGAGGCAAACTGGAGTGAGTGCTTTGTTGGTTACTTCTGTGTAGCCACGTATGGTGGGTTTTGGCTCGCCACAGTGCCCCTCTCCTGAGCAAATTCCTGGGCTTTGGGCTGCTGGGCGTTAACTGAAAAATGGGTGTTGGGTGTGTTTAGCTGTGTTTCCTTGACCATGCTACTCGGCATCGGATGCGTGGAGTAACGTTTGTATTTTTCTATATGGGTGTATATGTTTATGCATGCATGTGTGTGAATGTGTATGCATACACATGAGCTCCAGAAAATCTTCCAAAGAGCAACACAGACTAGTGGAGAATGGGTTTCTTTTAGGAAAGAGAGCCCAGTGTTAGATACTCTCAGGTCTCCACATGAAGAAGTCATCCATGTGCACTGCGGAGTCTGTTGTGGTTTTGTCAATGAAGCATTCATTCAGCTTTTAACTTTTTAAAGTTGAAAACAAGTCAAGGTTATGTTTGTGCTTAATAATTCAGCAACGGTGCCAGCTCAGCATATTGTCTTTTTCTTCCCTAGTCATTCTGGTTTATTAAAAAGAAACACTGACGACAGATAGAAGGGTGAAGGAGGCTGTGCCTTTCTGCTTTAACTCCTGCCAGGTGCTGACTCCTTTCCCATGAATCCCCATAGATTTGTGCCGTTCACAATACCTTTGCCCCAGTGGTACCATCCCTACCCTGGGCAGGGAAAGCTGGCATTAAGTCAGGACTTAGATGTCCTCTTCTCTGTGGTCCCTGTCTTTTTTTCTGAATAGGAGCATTTTCTCTTTCAGTGGAATATTACTCAGAATCCTTCAGTAAGTCTGTCTCAGTGATACTTTATTTTCACTTTGCTTATGAGGTTGTGGGTTTCTTTTTTCGTTTGTTTGGTGGGGTTTTTTTTAAGAAGATGTAGGAGATCATTAACTCTTCTAGAACCAAAGAAGCTTGCAGTAAAATAGGTTTTTGTCTTTTCTTAAAAAGTAAAATTATATTAGGACCTGGTTCTGCCACATGCTAATGTGTACGTTGCTTCATTAACAATGCCCTTCATTTCCAGGGGATCTGCTTTCCAGTGACGGTATTGTCACTGTGAATAAGAATAGATGAACGCAGTTTTATAAATCTGGGAGAACTGAGAGCACACAGTGAAACTTATGTTGTGTAACTCACATCTCCAGCGTCCCTGAGCACAGACCAGCATTGTGCACGATTCCCACATGCAGACTTGGCAAGCAACCTGAAACATCATCTGCTGCTTCTGTCCTGACTCCTCAACTTTGTCTGTGCACCTCCATTTTGTCATGGTGTGTCATCTCCTGGTCCTATCCTGGCTCTCTGCAGGCCAGAAGCTACACAGTGGTTTTATGGGAATAAATGGAGGGCTTCAGTCAGATCCACCAAACTGTTTAAAATATGGTGAGCCTGAGGATTTGAGATTTGGCCTCCATAGGCAGAATACTTTGCAGTATTTAACATCAGTTCTTCCTGAGAGCTAGATATATTCCTGGAGACAATGGGAATAGGAGTCTCTTTAGGCAGAGGTGGTAAAAATAACTTTTACATTCCTCTTATTAAAAATGAGAAGGGGTAGAGCAAGAGAGCAGGAGTCTTAGTTGTTGTTAGTATAGTTCAATCAAGGATAATGATTTATTTTAGAGCATAATATTTTGTTTGTGTTGAATACATATTTCTGGAAGAACTTGATTTTTGTGTGTGTGCATGTGCTGTATCTGAAGTCTGTATCCCATTTTTCCTTCCTGACACTGAACAAATGAAAAAAGCTGGGGAAGGCATCTTGACGTTGTGGTTTCACTCTGATGTTGTATTGCAGGTATGGCCTCGCATGTGCAAGTTTTCTCTCCTCACACCCTTCAGTCAAGTGCCTTCTGTAGCGTGAAGAAACTGAAAGTGGAGCCGAGTTCAAACTGGGATATGACTGGGTACGGCACACACAGCAAAGTCTACAGCCAGAGCAAGAACGTGCAGTCCTCCCAAGCAGCCGCCGCAGCAGCCGTCAACGCCTCCCTCCAGATCCCCAATCCGAGCATCCCTTACGAACAGACCATCATCTTCCCAGCAAGCACGGGGCACATCGTGGTGACATCCGCCAACAGCACTTCCGGTGTGGTTGCAGTGTCTGGGCAAACACTGGGCGGGCCACACAACCTGATGCGTCGCAGCACTGTGAGCCTTCTGGACACCTACCAAAAATGTGGACTTAAGCGCAAGAGTGAGGAGATCGAGAACACAAGCAGCGTGCAGATCATCGAAGAGCATCCACCAATGATTCAGAACAATGCCAGTGGGGCCACTGTAGCCACCGCCACCACCTCCACGGCCACCTCCAAAAACAGTGGCTCCAACAGTGAAGGGGATTACCAACTGGTGCAACATGAGGTGCTCTGTTCCATGACCAACACGTATGAAGTGTTAGAGTTTCTTGGCCGTGGAACCTTCGGACAAGTAGTGAAATGCTGGAAACGTGGCACTAATGAGATTGTGGCTATCAAGATCCTAAAGAACCATCCTTCCTACGCCCGGCAAGGCCAGATTGAAGTGAGCATCCTGGCTCGGCTTAGCACAGAAAGTGCGGATGACTACAACTTTGTCCGCGCATACGAGTGCTTCCAGCACAAGAATCACACGTGCTTGGTCTTTGAAATGTTGGAGCAGAACCTCTATGACTTCCTAAAACAAAACAAATTCAGTCCCCTGCCCCTTAAGTACATTCGACCAATTCTCCAGCAGGTAGCAACCGCCCTAATGAAGCTGAAAAGCCTGGGACTGATTCATGCTGATCTCAAACCAGAGAACATCATGTTGGTAGACCCATCCCGACAGCCATATAGGGTCAAGGTCATAGACTTTGGTTCAGCTAGCCATGTGTCTAAAGCTGTGTGTTCCACCTACCTTCAATCCAGATATTACAGGTAAGAGACTGGGCTCATGTAACGTTGCTAGGAGAAATATTTTACCTATGGGAATTTTCTTACATTCCTGTAAATGAATGGGAGTCATCCCTTAATCCTAAACTGGGATGGCTCTTCGAATGGCTTGTTGGTGATAGAAAAAAACGGTATCCTAACCTCTTGGAGTTTACTTGCATTGAAAACCATTGTAGATTTGTAAATAACCATAAAATGTTGTAAAAACAGAGTTTGCCAGTTACAATTTAGAAAGCCTTTCACCTCTGTCAGTACTTCGTTCTCTCTGGGACTGTTTCCAGAAGAGAGGATGGGTCTGGAGAGTCCACATTTCCTTTCCAAGTCAACGCAAGTAGGTTCTTGGTTTCAGAAAGACCTTAACCTAAACAATCAATCCATATTTCAGCTGTGTCTTCCAGTCTTTATTCATATGTGAAACCAGGGACTTTACAAGAATAAGGTTGGCCCACAGGAAAACTATATGGATGCAGAAGATGCTTTGTCAAGGAGTAGTTTTCACACAGGTTGTGGAGCTTGCTAGAGTCAATGGGAGTATTCTGCCTGGCTCCTGTCGGCTCTGCTCCAGGTGAGCAGGCAGCCTGGCCAGGCTGGAAACACCTTTCTCCATGTGGGAAGCTGTTGGTAGGGATGAATGAGTATTGTCAGTAATTTGGTGTTGGACTGAGGACCTGTCATGGACGGTCGATTCCCACTTACAGTGCTTCTAACTACAGGTATGTTATGTGCTAGGATGGAGTTCTGGCCTCTGTGTAGGTGTGCCCAAAGCGAAACGCGTGAAGCAGCTATATCCCTCTTCAGTCTGTTGAACAGTTTCAGCAAAGCAGCCTCTTTTCATAACCCCTGGAAGGTCATCCTCTCCCTCTGTCTTGATTCCAAGACGCAAAGTCTCTCTGTAGATGTTCTCCTCAGCCCCTCTCTTTGGTACCAGTCAGCTTGATTCACCATCCCAAGGACCAAGAAAAGCAATTGTACTGCTATGGTCAGGGGTGGGGGAAACCAGGGGGGAAAAAAAGGGAAGTTGTCTTTAGATGACAGCCGAATTTAGAAATGTTCAGGCCATGTTTTTGTTGTTGTAATTCTGTGAAACGGGCAAGGAAGGAAAATGTGATCCTTCTTGATGACTGATTTAATGAAAATCA
This sequence comes from Fregata magnificens, assembly GCA_013389945.1. NCBI lineage: Eukaryota > Metazoa > Chordata > Aves > Suliformes > Fregatidae > Fregata > Fregata magnificens. Next base: position 347,645 of record WAAD01035293.1, read on the forward strand.
GTCCTGGCAGCATCTACAGCTCATCAGATGGGTTACAGAAAAGCAGGGTAGTTGCTCTGTTTGTAAATAGGAAAGAAATCTGTCTTATACATGGGGAGGACTAGGGACAAAAAAACAACATGAGTTGATAACAGACCCTTTTCCTACTTCATAAACATCACAGTGGCAAAGCCCACCTCAGCTCTGAGCTTGGGAAGAGTTAATTTTCACAGGAGCAAGAACTTTGACAGTGTAGCACTGCAGCAGCTGATTTTTATCTGCTTGTCCTTTGCTCTGAAGGAGCCAGAAAAAAATCTCCAACCCTAGTTTGTACCTCAGAAGAGGCTTATCAAATGAAATATTCTACCTGATGACAGTCCCATCCTCGAGGAGAGACATGTTTCTGTGGTAAATATGCAAAAGCTTTTAGGGTTGCAATTACCTGGCAGACTAGAAGGGAAAAAAAAAAGATAATACAGGCATTTTGTTGTTGAGTTATCTGTGATTCTGCATTAGCAGGCTTAGGTCCCTAGCTGAAAGACAGAAGGGGCAGCCAAAATGAAATATGTGACAGAAAGCAGAAATGAAAGAGAAAAATGGTTCATTCGCAACGACAAACAAGGAATATTTTTGTGGCAGTCTCTAGGGAGGAAAAGGCTTGATAAAATTTGCTTTTTACATTTTAAATGTTATTCCTGCCCAATCTGAAGTTGCAGCTTGTTAGATAATAAGTTCTGTCTGTCTAATTCCTCCCTTGTTTTCCATGCCTGAATTGATGGGAGGAGGGGAAAAGGGGCAGTAGCTCACCAGGAAAAAAAATGAGAAAAAGAAAAATCTCATTGGGTTGAATTACATCAGCAGGGGGCTGCTGATGAAGCTAAATTCAAGTCATGAGGAAAATTTATATTCTTCTTCATTTTCTGATGGGGGAAAATATAGCACAGAGTAAAGACCCATTCCACTCCAAAGAGAAGGAACTTTCATGCCCAGGGAAACACAGGGCTTTATAAAGATTTCATGTGTCTTCCATTTAATTTACACTTGTTTTGCTTGCTAGAGTATAAAAGACAAGGGGATGACTTCAAGAAATGGCACATTTAAGCTGAATGTGAAGGAAAAGCTTCCTCAGAGTAAAACCTCTCAGACTCTAAGCAGGCATGCCAAAGAAGTGACAGAAGCCCTGTGCCCCATGCATTTAAGTAAAGACAAGGCAGAGCACTGGGGAATATAATGTAGAGGTCGGCTCTCAGCTGGAGGTTTTTTATCATGGGCTTTTGGGAGCACATTCCCAGGTAGTCCCCATATTTTATTAACAACTTGCTTTTTCTTTTTGCTTTCAAGTGAGGAAAGTTGTGTGGGATCCTGCTCATTCTCAGAGCAATATAAGGCCTTTCCTCCTCCTATAAATGAGAGGCTTATTTTCTTCGCCCGGAGGTGGAAGACAGAAGTGTCTTTAAACAAACTCCATGCTCTTTCTTGGCCCATATCTGCATAGCCCAGCATAAGCTAAGACAGTCCCAGGGCTGCTTGCAGACTTTACGTGAGCAATTTGCTGTTGCTGCCATGTAACGTGGCCTGAAGATGAACTGGATCCCTCAGCCCAGTTTCTTGTGAAAGGAACGGACTTGGTATTGCGCTGCTGGTGGAGCTCGGGGGCCCTCGCTGAGCTCCCCAACATCAGGACCTCTCTATCCCACCAGGGATATTTCTGTCAAGCTAAGCCAGTGCTCTTCAGAAGGATCTGGATCGCTCCTGACTGTAGAGGGGCCCAAGAGAGGCAGGACGTGCCAGGCTAAGCTGAGCCTCGCAGGAACTCCCCCTCGCTGCCGGGAGGGCAGCACCGTCACATCCCCGGTGCCTGCCCCAGGCCTGCGCCTCTGGTGAAGGGCGTGAGCACCAGCCAGAGCCTGGCGGGGTGTGGGGAGAGGGCGCACCCTGGGCCCGACCACTGGCTCCGCACCGAAATGACGAAGGGCGTCAGGGCTGTTGTGAGAGCTTAAGGCCCTGAGTCCTTTGCTAAAGGGGAACGACCCCAGAGCAGACCGGGAACCAGGGGTAGGGTCCTCTCGCCCACCAGGCCTGCACCAGCACGTTGTTATCTGCCCTGGCCCCAATGGCGGCGCAGTTCTGGCGCTGTCGCGCTCGCATCGCTCCCCACGCTCCCCACCAGCGGTGGTGGGCTGCGCAGGGGCTCTCCCACCCCATCCCGATTTCGTCGGCCGCTTCTTGTGCTGCTGCTCCAGCCAAGTCAGAGATTTTGTCAGTACTGCGGTCAGAGGTGTCATCTAAAAGGGGGAGTACTGTGAAGAGAGTCAGGCTCCTTCCTCCCACCCATCTTCAGCCTGTGGTGCAAAACTCGCTTTGGTGCGACGCGTTTCTCATGTAGCACCCTTAGCCTGCATGTGTAGGACCTGGCTGGTGGCCATGCAAGCGTTCCCCCTTGTTTGGAACAGTGGTCCCAGCCTGACCCCCAGTCACTGTAGTGCGTCATCTTGTCACTTATCACTAGCTGAGTCGGCCTGGGCCTGGTCAGTGACCCTTCATGGAGGTACATGGTGACACAGCCATGGTCTGGAGGTGCTGCCGATGGAGGGCTGCTCTGCTCAGCTCGCAGTGCAGGAGCGGGGCTTTGCAGCTGGCAGTTTTTGCCAGACATGCTTAGGCTAGAAGTGAAGCCCTGTTCACAGAGCAACTGATCAAAAAGCTGTGACAGCCACTGCGTCATGGGGTATCTTCATGGGATTTTTTTTTCCTTTTCTTTTTTATGCTGCAGTTTGAAGGGGAGATCATTGAGGTAGGCTTTGTGATCTCCGTTTTGCAGGTCAGAGGGATGAATGACCAGAGAGATCCCTTCTGGGTTGATAATCCATGTATGACCATCTTCCCGGGAAAACCCACATCCTGAAAAATGCAGGGCTTAGGCTGCAACGGACGCCCCCTCCCTTAGAGCTGAGATTCACGCACCCAGGTGGAAGAGGGGGTAGCACCCTCTGGGAGAGGGGGTGGGTGGGGTGGTGGGTAGAGCTTAGTCCTCCCTTGCTGGAACTCTAGCATGGGGTGGCAGCGCTGGGACGTTCGGAGCAGGAGGGCTTCCCCTGGGGGCACTACCACCAAGCTACCTTGTCCTCTTGGCTTTTCGTTGCTGCTCAGCTGAAACAGCTGCTGTGTTGCACCCCAGGGATGAGTGCGTTTCACTAATTAATGGCATAATCACCTTACGAGATTTAAGTCTTTTAGAATTTGCAAAATATTGCAGATAGATATAAAATAATGGCTGTCAGCCCTGCACTGTTAAGGGATAAATGTAGTTTTGGTGCCTTGTTTTCAAAAGGCTTTATGTAGCGTGTCTGGCCATGGATTGAGATGTCTGCTTTGTAGGTAACTGGCCTTTGATGAAATGTTTGGATAACAGAGAATGAAGCTGAGTATCAGTTTGAAGAGGTGTTTATCAGTCTAGTTTCAGACACTGCAAGAAAATATGCAGGCATAAAGGCCTACGCACATGTTGTCAGCTGCCCATATGGAGTATACAGTGAGGCTGTGTGCAGGTATGTTTTTTAACTGGCTGTACATGCTTAGCTGGGTGAGTGTGGGTCCTGAGGGATGCAGGGGAGTAAACTGGATCTGTCTTGCCACACGTGGACATCATGCCATGACAGGTATCAGTCCTCTAGCCGTGCTGACAGGGAGCCAAAGCAAGGTAGATTCCCGAGCAGCGTCACAACCTCTTCCCCATTGTGTGACTCAGAGCACGCGTCATTCTAGCCAAAACTGCCCTTTAAATGAGGCAGTAGTAATGGCAGCAGGGATAGGCTGTGCTTATTAGTTTACTCAGTGAATTGGCATCTGTTACGTCCTTGTGTAACAGTGTTAGTGCACTTACATTTCAAAATCTTCTGCCATTCCAGACTTGCAAAAACATTTCTATCTCAGACTTGACTGCTTTTGCAGCTGTGGGGGCCTCCATTGCTCTGCCAGTCTGTTTCAATCCTACTTGCAACATTCACTGCTTTACTGACTCTGCCTCTCCAAAGTAAAGAGCAGGACAGCTAGATGGTTTGAGGAGGAATATTTCTTTTGGGGACTGGAGCGAAACCACCAAGTTCATTGCTGAAGTCTAAGCTCGGTTTCACTTAGTGATGATCACGCCTGGTAGGACTACAAGCTTGCAGAACAGGCAATACATTGTAGAAGACTCTGTGGAGGAAAGCAGACTTCAAACTATACTATTTTAAGCAGTTCTTCATTTCTTTCCCAGGGACATTGGAGTTGATTTTTTCAGAACCAAAATTCAGCAAAATTATTTTTTGCGAAACCAACATCAGGATTAATTGAATCTCAGTTTCATTGTATCCAGACCACCAAGTCTTGGAAGGGAACAGCCATTCAGCTGAAACCTTTTGGCTTTGTCCCATCTGTGTGATAGTCAGGCCAGGTTAGTTTTTGGTTTTACAAAACTCAGGCAAAGACAGTGCTTTGCCAAGTTCCTTTGTGTATAAATCACCCCAGAGCAGGGATGGTAAACTGGCGTTGTGCCTGTGGTGCATCCAACAGAAGATACACACTGTATATTCCAAAATAACTCCCTTTCTGGGGTCTAATTTAAAACAGAAAAGCCTATATTTCAGCCTAAACAATCTCTTCAGACCAGAGTCTCCCTAGGGTTTTCTCTACTGAAACCTTCTTACCATTTCCTTAGGTGTTTTTTATTTTGCTAGGAGCAGACATGCCAGCTCCTCCTTTATCTTGTCAAAGTTAGCGATCTGCCCCTTTCCCTGTGATGCCGCAGCATCACCCTGCCTGGCTCCAGCACATGATGCTGGCCTTGCTCCGCGAGGAGCCCTGTGTCCCTGTGCGGAGTCGGAAAGGCCCACAGGAGGGCTTTGTTTATTTATTAACCAAGTGTGAAAAATATGCCCAGATATGTGCCTCCGGACCCAAGAATATTTGGAACAAAGGGCTGTTTGCAAGGAACCTGACAGGGAGGCTTTCCCCAGCAAAGAGAAGTTGTCGATAGCCTGAGGAGGAGGAGGTCTTGTGCTGCTTCCTGTTGGCTCATCCATGTCTGAGTGGTGGAAAATCAAATATCTCAACTGAGTGCTGAGCCAGTCCCTCCTGTCCCCTCTCCCCTCTCTGAAAACAGTTCCTATAGGGCAAAGACAGGGGACTGACAGTAATTATTCCTTCTGCAGATCTCAGTTTTGTCTTGGTGGCTGGAAGGTAAGGAACCTGTGTGTCCACAGGCAGGGCTCAATCCATTAGAGGTGTTGTAGATCAGAGACAAGTATGTGAAAGGCAGCCAGAGGCAGGTACCAGGGTCGGGAGCACTGGTTTTCCATCAGCTGGTGCCACCCCATGGGTGAGGGGCTCTGGTCCTCACCAGTCAGCTGGAGTTGCAAAACCTCTGCCATAGTCCAATGATGTAAAACGCCACAGGGAACTGGTTGGCAAAGTCCCACTGAGCACAGATTAACAACAACAACAAAAAATTAAATAAAAAGATTTTTGGCTGCCACGCTCACTGTTAATTGTTGGAACAACCAGAGACCCTAAGAGCACCCTGAAATCTGGGCTTTGGGCCACCTGTTAACCATACCCTGTCGTTCCCTCATTGCTTTTCCCTTGTTCATCACTGTTAGAGATACTTGCGTGGAAAAGAGTGTTTGTTTCTTAGGAGTTCCTAATTTCCAGCAGTTTCTCTTCCCCGCCTGAAGTTACAATCTCCCTTGAGGTGTGGCAAGGGGATAGGATTGCCAGTGCGACCAATGCAACCTGCAGGATGATGGCCTCAGGTGAGGGGATGAGCACTGGGAGCAGGTGAACAGCTAAACAAAGATCCCTCTTTTAGGAAAATGGCAGTTGTGCAAAAGAGCAAGCAAAACACAGGGAAAAGAAGGTAAATGCAAATTTGCTTTTAAAAAAAGAGCATTTTCCCAAGGCTGCCACAGCTTTTAAGCGTGTCAGTGATCCCCATAGAGGGAAAGGCAGCCCTCTGGATGCAGGCAGCCCCATTCACTCTCAGTAGCACTGCTTGTGGCCCGGGCAGTGCTGTGCAGGCAGGGAGCAGGAGCAGAGCCACGGTGGCAGGGCTGCTGACCAGGGCTCAGTAGTCGACCACCAGCTCTGACGCAGGTGTCCTGCCCACGCTGGGGCAGCTCACCTCACCCTTCTCCACATCAGCTCCGGAGGGACACGGTTCTGGAGAATAGTGCTCCTCTTCCCCTCCACACCCCCTACTCCATAACTTTCCTGTTTAAGCGCACCTTCCCTCTGTGGGCATTCACACCACCTCCCCGAGAGCAACACTTTCTGGTTTGGAAACAAATATGCTTCAAATGCGGCTGACCTGGAGTTCCCACGTGCTTTTGACAGGGCTTGCAGAGAGGAGGCAGCGTGCAAATACACTCCATTACCTGTCTGCGTAATGCTACCTGAAGTCATCTGGGTACTCCTAACATAAACATCCATGAACTTTTATTTTTTTTAAACCCAGCGCTGAATCCTAAACTAATCCCTACCTAATCTACACTCGCTGCCAGAGTCATTTCGGTAATGCCGGGAGAATCAGTGAGAGGCTTGGAAGTCCCAGTCTCCCCTCTTGTAGGTTGGCCACAGGTGTTCTGGTGGTTTTTTTTTTTCTCTTGCTACCATCTCTCTCACATGATCACCAAAACAAGCCTGTCACAGGATTTCCTGCTGTCTATTTTTCTTCTCTCAAGCTTCATAAGCACAGTAAGTCCCTTTAAGTCTGCAGCCTGGTGAAATGATGTGAAAAATCAAGGTCACTCTCGTATTTACTGTACCAGGGCAGGTCTGAAACAGTTACAAATGGCTAGCTTGTTTTACTTAAAAAGAGCTATTTACCTAAGAGAAATCAAAACCCTCCTATTGCAGCTATTGGCTGTAGTGCTTGAGACTCCATCTCTGTAGTACATAAAAGACATACTGTCTTTTGGTAAAGATACCTGTGCTCAGAGCACGGTCTGGGAAATAACCTAGCTCAGTACGGTGACAAGCAGTTGCTTCTGCAGTGATACTTGTGAGTGACAGTACAATTAACGGGGCTAGAACAACAGCTGGCTGCAATCAGAGTCTGCTGTTTGCATGTATATAAGAGACATAAAGTTTGGTCTCTGCTCCTAGGTGCTTACTTCTGTGGTTTTGTGTCTGCTCTCCTTTCTCTCCTCCCACTCAAGTCACTTCCTCACCAAGTGCAAAGGAAACGGAGCAGGGGAAAGGGTGCTCTTTTTTTTCAGCTCCGATGACAGAGCAGTAGCGGCCACTCATAGGAACAGCAGTGTGGTGACCCATGGACATTACTGCAGCAATAGGTGGTCAGTGAAGGAGAAGGCACTGCAGTCACACACTGGAGTGTGATTTTCCATGTCCCTCTCCTCTTATTTCAGCGCTTGTTTGGGTCAGGTTGGTAGCTGGCTAATGGCAGTGGTGGCTGCTGAGAAGCAGAGTGAGGTGAGGGGCTGTTGGCGTGAGATCGGTGCTCCAAGTGTGAAAATAAGAAGAATTACAAGTAGCAAGATTCATCATCCGCACTTCTGAATATGAAAACGCAGCATTAGTTTGCACAGGATTTCAGGGATGCTTTGCTCAAGTACCACATATTTAAATCCTATCAGGTTTTTGCCCCGCCCTGTATGCTTGCTCACTGCAGGCAGGAGATTTAACTGTAACATGGAGGAAGCTTACTGTGTACGTCTGTGCATTCATTAGATTCACAAGTTTTAGGCCCCAGCACAGTGGGACTGAAAGGCTGTATTACACTGAAGAGCATTTTCTGATTGGAAAGTGTTTATGCTCTGCTGCTTGTTGGCAATAAGGTTAGAAAAGTGACTGACGTTGGTTTATAAACAAATGAGTCATTACCAGAAGAGAGAAATTACCTAAAGATGCTATGATTAGTATGGGGTTATACATTCCCCAGCTTCAGACCCTTGAATGCTGTGATTTCAGTCCCCAAAGTTTCTGTCTTCTCAAGCCATTTGCTGGCACTGACCCTTCAAATCAGCCTAAGCTAATGTAAAGGCACCTAATTCTCAGGTGGGGGCTCAGTAGCTGCCTCCTTCTCCAGGTCACGCTGGGGAAAAGGAGCAACTCCCAAGCAGTTGAGAGTGGTTATCTTGCTTGAAAAACACTAATCTTGTGGCCTGACTTAAGCTGAGTTAGAGCCACAGCTGTTACCTGTTTAAGGAGGAAGGTCAAGGAAATGTCGTAGGCCAGGTCATACAATGATTATTCTGTGGTGCTTTACAAGGGGAAAAAAGAAAAAGGCAGAAGAGAGACATGCATATATATACTGTGAGAAATTTTCAGTTCTAAGAGGAATACATAGAAGGGAAGTGGCTCTAGGAACTGAGAGAGGGGATGGGCTGAGGAGAAATCTCTTACGGGTGATGGCTACCTGGAAGTCACTGTTACCCATATAAGGAAATATGTGGAAAGAAAGAAGATGAGATTTCACCTTCTTGCTACCTAGAGACTTCAAAACCAGAGGCAGACGATTTCCAAACAGGACAGTATACTTCTCCTGCAATGGGCTGGAAAGTAATCTGTGAGTCCCTGAGTGGCAGCTTGACCTCTGTCTTCTACTTATTGAAGGGCAGAAGTAATCACTGCTGTTGTTTTACTTACACAGACGTGAGTTATTCTGTGCTGACAGGTTTGCCTTTATTTTGCTGTGACTGCACGGCATTGGTGCTTGGGTGCATATTCAGGTTCTGTCCCCTCTGTCCCTGCATGGGCTGGTTTGCGTTAGCCAGGGACTAGCAGGCTTCTACCTGCTGCCAAACCTACTGTTTGTCTCCAAAGGCTCAGGGGTGGAGGCAGGGTAGATGTGTAGGATTTGGCCTGAATCTAACTGAAGTGACTCTGAAACTCTATGGTTCAAAGAGTTGGGTTAACTCTTTGTTGTTATTTTTCTTTTTACCAACCACTGCCATTCCTAGCTGGTTTGAAGCAGTTGTTCTCAAATGTGAGCATAGTACCCCGGGCCTGATGAGACATGAAAAGAGTCAAAAGTTTTGTAGTGTCATCACTGAACTTCTACCTTTGCAGGAGACTTGGGACGGTTTTCAGATAACTCTGAGTTGTGCAGCTCCTGAGCTCGCCAGCTGAAGCCTTTAGAGGAGAAAGAGAATAGTCTGTTCTAGCAGCTGATGCTTGTGCTTCTGTAGAGGCAGACAAGAAAAAGTTAGCAATGTTTCAGTTAACTTGACAACAGGAGGAGCAGTACTGTGATGAGTTGTGTTTTAACTGCAGATCGTACGATTAGATCACTTGTGGTAATACTGCTGAGCAGCACTGTGTTTTCTCCCCGTACTCTCCAGTCTAGCTGTAGGTGTCTGTCGCTGTTTACCTTATGCTGTTCTCCTCAGATGCCGTGTTTTCTGAAGCAGGGCTGTGTTTACAGCAACTAACGCACAAAGATTTTTGTGGCTGAGGCCCTTAAACAAAAGGGTAATAGCAACTATAATGGTACACTTGACCATGAGGGCTAGCACGCACGTTAATGTGACAGCTGCCATACAGAAGGAAAGCTGATAGCCTTTTTTGCATCCACCGTGGTAAGAATTAGTGTTTCAACTAGTTGCTTCCATGCTGTGTACTCAAAAGAAAGTCCAGGGTGGTGGGGTGGAAGGAGTATCTGATGGCTTTAAAAAGTTTCAATTTATTTTGTTTAAGAGTGTTTTACTTGCCAGTGGGAGACTGTGAACACAGAATAATCATCCAAGAGGAAAATGGAGTATTTCTTTGATGCTCACAAGAACATTAAGAGGGACAGATGAAATCTGAAAGGTAAATGGGTTCAGCTGAGGCTAGCTGAAGTTCCTGATTACTATGCTAAAAAGTTAATGATGAAATACTGCTAGTTGATTTCAGCAGGTAAAAGGAAGTAATGGTGAAGGCCTGTATCAAAAATAAAAGCATACCTAAGTGATCTCATCCCCATAGTTGTCAAAAATACAGCTCCTGCTGTTGTTAGCAACTTCAATTAGGGGACTGGATTCTGGAGGGTTGCATGAGCAAAAGCAGAAGATAGCCATGTTGTTGTTTCTGGAAATGCTTTTCTGGAGGCTCATTTGATAACCTATCCCCTCTTGGCAGGTGCGTGAGGGACCAGGGAAGGGAAAGGTATGACAGGCTGGGTTCTACTTAGCAATGCCGATATGCGTACAGAGATGTGGCAGCTCCAAATGTATTCCTTTGCAAGTGAGGCCAAAATACAGCTTGATTTGTAAGATATACAATGAGTGAGAGAAAGAAAGGCATGTTAACTGGGTGGGAAGATAACATTCTGCCTTTTGAATGGATTTTTGTTATTGTCACTGATGTTACTTTCAGCAAAAAAATTATGTTGAAATTATTCTTTTTTTCCCTCTATTGTTTAGCTCTTGTTCTCAGCTTTGTTATGGCCACAAAGAGATGATAAAAATGGATTGGCACAAAGTTGGGTTTCCTGTATCACTTAGAGTTATGTTTTCAGCCCTTAGCACTTTGATAGGGTCTGTTCTTCATTTTGAAAATAGCAATAAAAGAGCAGAGAACATAAGAAAACACAATTCTCTCTTTTTTTTTTTTTAATGAAATTGTCAGTGCTAGTCTGAACTTTACCTCTGATCTGTATGAAGTCTCCGAACTATACAGTTGGAAGAAAGCAGATACAAAAGAAAGATAAAATATCCATGTGCCTGGCTACTTTAGAAGGTAATAAAAAGCCCCCAAAGTCTTGCTTGTTTTTAATGTGTATATTTATGTCTACATAAATCTTTTGGGAATAAACTTTAAACGTTTACGTTGGATTTAGAGAATTACCTTCCAGCATCAGTACCTATGATCTAGCAAAAGAAACTAAGATTAAGCTTATGTGAATGGTCCTCTTGGCTTCCAGAGGCATGGGTAACATTAAAGCACGTGTTGAATTGCTACACTAAAATGAGGGATGGTGGTAATGGGTATGAAGCATTGCAGTGCATTTGCTGTTCCTGTGTGGTTATTGGAGGCATTGGGCATGCACGGTGAGATAGCTCACATCTTGGAAAAAGGATCAATCATCTGCAGCATTTGCCAGCTGGGTGTTGAGACACAGTTGATGGGCACCCCCCCACTTTGGTGGTGAGTGTCCTGTTATGTGGACCTTGAATGAGCCCAAGCCTTCAGCCTCCTCACCAGAGAGAGGTGAAGAATCACCAGCTGCTTCTCCCCAGCAGCTTGAGAAGCCCAGCAGGGACTGTCCCACCTGTAAGTTGCCAGGCCATTTTCCTAGCAGCCTTGTTGCCCTTCTCAGGCTCTGAGGGCAGCCAAAGTGGAAGTTGGAGAGAGAAGCAGGAGCAAACCCAGAGCACGAGAGGTTGGTTCAGGTGAAAGACGAGGATGGCAAAGGCCAGAGTTGCTCTGAACAGCTGACACGGCCACGTGGACCACTCCTCTCAGCCTAATTCTGCAGTGTGGTGTTATGTGGGATTTGAAGAGACTCATTTCCAGTTCAAGGTCTGTGCTTTTGAGCAACCCTGGAGCTCTAGCTCCTAGACACACTCACAGCTTTTACCTTAGCCTGGGGCTACAGGATCTGATTACTGCCTTCAAAATGGTGTTTTAAGTTCTTTAAGAATCCTGTGTGCAGAATATAACTATAGCCCTTAGTTTTGTGAGGGGGATGTTACGGCAGCCCAATGACAGGGCAGAAAGAAGGGGATGCTGCTTGTTTTTCTGCAGAAGAGGCCCCTGACTTTCTGTATCACACAGATCAAATTGAATGGTGAGTGAGGGCTCGAGGAGTGGGGATGGTTGCAAACTTTTAAGTCATCAGAGCCATTGGTATTCTCAAGCAGCTTGCGAAATAGCCACTTCCATTATATTTCCCCCATGCTTTTGCCTCCTGAGAAGGATCCAAATTGTTGCGCATTTCCCTTCCACGTCAGGAGCAGTGCATTTGCTTGATACCGTGTTGCTTTGCATAGCTTTTAGATTATGCTTGAAGCTGTGCCGCACTATTGTATTTGCTGCTGTCACGGTTTTTGTCAGTGGCATGGCCAGGCACTGGGGTACACTTCTTCATGATGCTTTGAAACACCTGCTGTGCTCTTGTTGCAGGTAGCCATGTGTACACACATGCGTCTCTCTGGTGAGTCAGGGTTTCTGCATGCTGCTCGGTGTGGTGGTAGGAGGGCTAGCCGCTAGCTGGCCTTGGCAGCAGACCCTGTGGCACCCGGAGGGGAGAGAGGACTGAGGCACTGCAGGAATCGTAGCATGGTAGAAACGGCAAGAGGCTGCTGTGGCTACAGTCTGAGCTTGCTTTCCTTGAAGCTGGCATGACATTTTCCAACAAGGCCTTGACTGACCAGGAGCTTAAAGGCTTTCTTATCTGCAGTGTGACACAGGCTGGTGGCAGCCCGTAATTAATAATGATACTAACCCTCTTTATGCAACCAGGGGATGTCTGACAGTGTTAGTAGGTAGTTGCTCAACAACAAGGCATGTTACAACTAACCAGCTGGGACCAATTATGAAAGCCTCACTAATGCTAGCAAGCACTTGCCTGTTCACATCATCGGACTGAAGTTGAAGAGATGAGTGACTGCTCTGCAATGCTCAGGCAGGCTTGTGGTCGGGTGGTGCACAGCATTGAGCTGAAGTACAACCACTGTGTTGAGCGTGGGGTGTCTGTGCTCTGGGATATGCTTGCTGGGCACCGATGAGCCACAGTGCTCTGTGTCGGCACCGTCTGTAGCTTGTGGTCCTAGATCTGGGATGAGGAAGCACGCCCAGGGCTGTAGCACCATCTCCCTCCCCACCCTCAGCTTCTCCCACCACTTCACTGCTGCAGCAGCACTGATATATGCCCAGAACCTACTTAGCTGCTCGCTACAGTTAGAAAAAAGGGGGGGGGAGGGTCACGGGGGCTCCTACTTAAGGCTTCCTCAGGAATTTTTAGTTACTACATGAAGATTTCAAGAGTGTGCGAGTAAAACATACAATGAAGCAAAAGAATAAGTGGCACTGCACAAAAGGAGGAAAAAAACCCCACTGAATCATTGTCCAAAAGGTGCAGCCATTAGAGAATAATAATAGTTTTTGTGTGCAGTGCAGCTGGGGCCACAGTTGGAGAAGGAAGGTCCTCGGTGACCTGTGCGATGGCTCTGTTTGTTTAACGTGCTAAAACAAAGAACTGAAAAGCAGACAGGACCCTCACAGATACTCACGGGGCTTCTCTCTCGGTTCCTGTGTCTGTGCCCTCTCTCACTGTGTGCGTGTGTGCCTTCATGCTCCAAATGCAACTAATCACAGCTACATGCTCTTGGATGCCTTCTGTTGTGCATCCCTTGTCTCTGTGCCTGGGCACTCCCTTGTTGTTGAATTGCTATTTTTGTAATTTAGAAACTACGACAAATAATGTAAAGTCAAATGGTTACTATTTTATTGTCTGTTTTTGTAATTCTCCGTCCTTCAGAATGAGCTTGGGGTAATGACATTATTCCCACCCCTCCACCCTGACCTCAGTCTTTTTCTATCCATTTAGCAAATACTGCAGCTTGCTCTGTTTTTAATGGGTGGGAATCAATGTGGCTTTTTAAAATTGGATTCTCTCTGCCTGCACAAACAAAATCAATGATGTTATTGAGCATGTGCAGGGCTGTGTGAACAGGAGCGAGCCAGCAGGGTTTGCCGCCTCAGTGAGGCAGGGGAAAAGCCCGTAACTCACATGGGGAGGATCACTCTTTATTTCCCTGTCATTTTGGTAAGGGCTGACGAGCAGCTTGGTACTGTTTAGAAAGTAGGGCCTAGGGAGCACTTTTCATCAGGTTAATAAGATTTTTAAGGTGGTCAGCATGAGGCTGTAAAAATGGGCTAAAACCAGACTTTGAGTTTGAGTGCCAGTAGGAGGTTTGAAGATGCCAGTAAAATGAGATTTAATCTGAACTGTGCTCTAGTTCGATAAGACTTTACGATGGGGTTTGCCCCATCTTGTGGGGCACTCCCACTGTGTCCTGGTCAGAGACCTTTGCTCTCAGGAATGAGTTTCAGAGGGGAGCTATAGCAGCAGGGATGTGGTTTTGCTTTGTTCAAGCTAAGCGTTTGTATGCAAACAAATGGGATGGGGAATTTATGCACCCATGTTTCCTTCATGGAGGAATGAGTTGACTAATGTTGAGCTGTCGTGAGAATCTTGACTGGCAGAATTGGTCATGGCCTTGGGAGACGGAAGGAAGGGCAGATTACAGATGGATGGTACTGGGTTTTTGGTGTTTTGGGGATTTTTTTTTTTTTTTTTAATTACTTCTTCAGGGATGATCTTCAGTTTTAACATTAGCTGGATTTTGTTGTGTGGCATGGGAGGAATGGACTCTTCCAGCATGTTCTCCTGGAGACATCAGCATCATCCGTAAGCCCTGGTTCACGAGGCTGTGGTAGATAGTTTGCAGGACTGGATGAAATGGTAACATGGAGAATATTTCCAATTACAACTTAGCTGTGGAGAGTGTATCACAGTCCATGAAGGGCCTTGTATCTGCTTGAAGAGCCTACCAGCTGCCACTGCAGGCTGCATTGGTGGGACAAACAGCATACACAAAAAGGAAGTTCGGAATTCATTCCTTTCCGAGTCCTGACATCTCTGTGCAAAGTACCCCAAACAGCTTGTATATTTGTCTTCCAGTTAGAGCGATACTACCAACTCTGTTAGATAGGACACCGGCAGTCTTCCAGCTGCAGCCAGTTTCAGACACCACTGATACGGGTCAGGTTCAAACTGTTGACTTTAGTTGTATGTGAAAGACTCCAGAACCTTTTATCAACCTGCAGGGCCATTCAGTCATTTCACATAAATGCACATGCCAATGCTTGTTCTGAACACCGCTTTGTTAGGAGCACAGCAAGCCTGGTGTTCTGAGTGAGAGCAGAAATTTCTGGCTGTGTGACAGAAGGGGTTTTCTAATGCTCCTGTCGGCTGAGGAGCTCTAGGCCCTGAGAGAGAAGGGGTGGCAAGAAGGGACCTTTCCTCCAGTGACTGCACCACCAGAAGATGTGCTTGTTCAGTGCCCTATGTTTTCGTGGCTAAATGGAGTTCATTTTGAAATGCTGTCAGCTCTGAGGATGGAGTACCGATGAGTGGAAGAGTTGTGTTTACGATGGTTTCATATCTCCATCGCCAAGAGGAAAACATGAGCTGGCATTTGGTTCCTGACAGCGACTTCTGCTGGGGTGCCAACACTTGGTTTTGGTGCGTGACTTTCCAGTGAAATCCTCCAAGTTTGCTTTTCCCAATCCACTTCAGATTTCTTGATTTCTCAGTGCTGAAAGTCCCCATTGCCCCTGGATTTCACTTGTAAATGGGGTGGGCATGTTTCTAACAAACAAGAAAATTAACCTTCTCCTGCTGTCCCTGGTTCGAGTAAGGCTTGCTTTATGGCCATCATTTAATTATGTGATTGTGACTGGCCTGGACAAATGAGACCGTTTCAGTGTCCTGCATTCGGTATAGCTTATCCATCCATGCATTATGAAGTACGTAGAGTAGCTATAAATGATGCAGGAATCGTTTCTCAGCACAGGGCTTGGTACATATATGTATCTACTGGTGGACGCCCTTTTTCATTAAGCAGACACAGTTTTATCCATGCAAGAAGCTTGTGATCATCAAATATCCTTTAAAAGAAACTAAAAATGTGTCTTTATTGGCTTCTTTTCTTTCCACAGACAGCAAAGGTCCTACTTAATTCTTTTCAAATGTTGGCAGCAGTAGGGTTTTCTGCAACTTGCAAATCAGTGCAAGAAGCTTCCCTTGGCTGAAATGTGTTCAGCAAAGGGTCCAGTCAAACACCAGTTCATTAACCACCTAATTTCCACATGTAATATAATTTTTAATCAATACAATGTTTTTTTCATATGTTCTGGTGTGCTGATTAGAGCTCTGCAAAAAAAATCTGTGTACTGTAGCATGTCCCAGGACAGGCTTTTTCCTCTTGCTTTATGAAGTCCCCGGGACAGGTGGGTCATTTTTTTTTGTGGAGAGGCCTCTGTTAACTGTGAAGGCAGGAAACTTCTCATGCTGCTTTGATCCAGCCCTTCACTCCAGTGTCAGCAGTGTGCTCTGCTGTGAGGGCTGGACCTTTGCAGTGTTTGGTGGGACCTGGGCAGAGACTTCCACATGTCCAAGCAGGAGTTCTGCTCCCTCCCAGGGACACCTGCTTCTGCTGCATGCTGCCACGGGAACAGGTGAAAAACGTTGGTCAAACTGCAGGGAAAAAAATAACAACAGAATCTTCTTTATTTTGGGTTGGGATTTTTGAGATTTTAGGGCTGATACTGTAAAGATTTGGGTTGGAGCCTTGACGATTAGAAACTTAATTAAAACGGAAAGCTAATGTTCTTAGATGAACACACAGCTGAGAATTAAAAAAAAAAAAAAAAAGTATTGACTGAGAGAGCCATCAAATAAGAATGGTATTTGGACTTCCCTGACTTGTTTTGATGTGGATAAGTGATCTCATTTAGGGCTAATCAGAACATGATTTCCCTCTACAATTCCACTTCTCCAAATTTTTAGCAAAAAAAAAAAACCCCAACCTTTTTGCCATTCTAACTGAAAACCTGCCACTATGAAATTTTGGTGTTGGGCTTTATTGTAACATTTTTGGTGGTTGAAAAATTGATCCAATTTTACTTTATATAGAGGACAATTTTTGCTTCTTTTTTTTTTCCCCAGAACAAAGCAAACCAAACCCCTGTCCCCTTACTACCCTCCATACTGTATGCTTAAACATTCCTCAACATTCTTCCTTTTTTTATTTTCAATTGTATTTTTTTTACAGTGGAGTAAAAATAATAAGCTGCAGTCTGAAATAGAATTGTTGCTCTTCAACTTTCCAAAGCAGTAAGGGAAAATAGATCACACAGCAAGTTTTAAAAATCAGCCAGTGTGTGGGATATGCTACACTGAACCTCTTTTCAGAAAAGAACTGGATTGCAGCCTTTAGGAACTGTGTTTACTGTAAGAGAAACTGAATTTATACCAAGTAAAGGATGTGGGAAGCACCAGCTTGGTACCGCTGTGATGACTGCAAAGCAAAAATTTAAAAAAAAAAAAAAAAGCACAGCCAAAACAGGGATTTTCCACCGTGTGGATAAATTACTGGAAATGTCTGAAATCCATTTGTTCTGGGAAGGTGCACCGCACAAGTAATTTCTCCTCTCTGGCAATCTAGTGAAGGGTTAAAAGTTTGAGCGAGAATCGATTCTGGGAGAAGACTGCTGCCACAATGCTAAAGACTCATTTATTGGGAGAGCGCTACACTGCTTACTGTAATTGCAAGAAAATTAAAAGAAAGCAAATTAGCTGGGAGCTTTTCAGAACTCTTCCTCCTTTTGCTGACGTTAATGAGATTTTCCCCATACCAAAGCTGCGTTAATAACTTCCGCCGAGTGGCTTCTGTAAGCCATTGCTTGCAAAATGAAACAAACCTGGGGTGCCAGCGGGGGGGGGAGCGTGGAGGGGGAAGGGTACCGAGCACAAGGGGTGGTGGGGAAGGGGATGAATCCTTAGGATAGGTTATATTATGGTCTCGCACATTCACATGCGAGGTAGCTCCATGCACAGGCGTGTGCCGATGGTCTGCGTATGGATCGCCTGCTGCCATCCGCGCCGCTTCTCCGGCGAAGTGCTGCTTTCCCCGGTTTATATTCTGCGGTGGGTTTCGTTGGGATGATTTCAGCAAGCGGAAAGTTTTTGTAATAAAGGGAAAAATGTCACAAGCTGTTCTCAGGGCTGTATTTATTGCCAAGGCATTTCCAGGAAGGTGAATTTCCTAAACTGGGGTGGAGGTCGGGGCAGAAGGGAAGGTCTTGATCAGGATCAGCTTCCTTAACAGGAATTCCTATCTTAGGCAACAATCTGCTGCTTTCCAAGAAACTGGGCTTTTCCACAGCTAGCAGAAGGGATGCTTCAGAGGCAGGGAAGGCGAAGAGTGAAATTATCCGTGCATTTGGAGGCCCCTTTGTGGGGAAATGCTGAGTTGCAAGCAAGTTGCATTGCAGGGAAAGGCTTTCAGCGGGGCAGGACCCCTTTTGCTCTTCCATCTGCCCCAGGAGAGAGGTCGCTGACAGGGCTATGCTGAGCATGGTCCCTTTGGAAGTGAGACACGGAGGAGCTGGGATCTCAAAGTGCTGCTGGGATGAGGGGGATGGATGAAAGTGGTGAGGCTGTAGCTCTTCCTTGCTTTGGGTGCAGTACTCTCCTGTGAAAGGATGGAAAAATACCTTTGTCTTTCTGAAAGCTCACGGATGCAAATGTTTGTTTATGGTGGGCATCTCTATAGCTATGTACACACAGACCCAATGTATACATACACGAGTGCATGTTGAGTGGGAGTAATATTTTGTAATTTCTAAGGCACTCCTACATGAAGAGACGTGGGTGCCTAAGAAAACATAGCTGAAAGCAAAATCAACGTGACCTAGTAAACAACAGCTATGTAGCACATGTGTGCCTACTGTAAAGCAGATCCTGCTTGTGCAGGCTGTGTGTTCTCCGGATAGCAAGAAGTTAACGTCATTTGAACTGAGAGCTGTCTGTAAGATTTTACTGACTTCAGATAATTATGCTGCAAATTTTCTTTTGCATTTAATACGCCACTGTCCGGGTCTAACAAAGTGACACCCAACAGCTACAACGCTTGCTTTGTGGGAAATGGTACCTGCTTGGTGCAGCAAAAGTGGAGCTGGTTTTTGGCTGTTGCTGCTTAGCACAGGCACCTTCCTGGTGCTGTCCTGTGGGTGACAGCGCGATTTGCAAGTTATTAAAAGTTTAGGAGGATTCGGAACATCCTATTCCAACGGTTTCTAAATATTTCATGCCTGTCATCTAAAGCAGCTTCAGTGCTTCAAAACAGCAGGAGAAAAAAAATTATGCATTGTATATTTATAATACATGATTGTTGATCTCTGCTGACATTTATCTTTACTCTAGAGAAGAGACCGGATAACTTGCTTGTGGCGGGGAAGGTAAATGTCACAACCAAGACAGCCTGTTACAGATGTGTATTAACCCTTTCAATTAATTTTATTACCGCTTTAATGGGCTTAACGAAGGGTCATGTGATAAATCAGGCCCGTGCTTTTGTCCTCCATGTAAAGGGATGCACGATGAACCTTGCGCTGTTCCAGGCATGGGAACAGAGATGCGAACCATAAAAAGACTCTTAATGGATGACAGCAGAGAACAAGCTACCCATGCAGGAGCCCAGGAGATGGTGGCTCTGTGTGTCCTAGCAAGCAGTATGGCCTGGTGGGAGCTGGTCTGTAGAGTAAATCAGTTGGTGCCAAGGACCTGACTGCCATGTTTGGGGCATTTTGGGGGGTGGCTGTTTTGGACTAAGTCTTGTTCAGTGGGTGAATGCCTGTTCATGTGCTCTGAGACCACTCTGTAATATGAGCACGGAGCAACTGGGAGGTTTGCCTCAAAAGGGCCCAACTGAAATGCTGGTGTAGATGCACCCAGTATTGTTAGTTCCTTATGTTTTCATCAAGTCTTATAATGCTGTCTTTTTTGTTTTGGTTTGGTTTTGGTTTTTTTGACATCCTACCTACCTGGGAGAATCTGGGTTTTAACTTAAAAAAAGGGGGGAGGCATTTCTAGACCTCAGTGTTATTGCAAGAAAGAGTCTGAAAACAAGCTAAATTTAAAAGAGACTGAATACATTCTTTAAAAAAAAAAACAAACCTCTCATGTGATTTCGGAAGTTGGCAGGTGACTTTTTAGGTTATCCTTTCCTGGGAGAAAACCTGCAGGAATAGCCTCGCTGGGAGAAGAATACCTCTGTGACTCTCCATGATACTGAAGTGAGGGGAACTGCTTCTCTCTTGATTGAAATCCTTGCATCTCCAGTGCAACAGCTGTGGAGTTATTTGTGGTTCAGGTTCACTGCAGCGACAGCTCTAGGAAAATCTGCTTCCAAAATTTCCCCAAATTCTGACAAGGAGCTTCCAAGGAAGTCTAGGCTATGTTTTTGGTTGTCCCCCCCCCCCCCCCCCCCCCCCCCNTTACAAGCCCAGCCTGCACTTTCCTCTCTGGGGCCAGCGCTCTTTCTACACGTCTTGCTTTGAGCAGGTACTGGGGCATCCCCCACACAAAGGAGTGTGGGGTGGTTGGTGTTATGTGCAAGCCCTGGCCCTGGGGAGCAGAGAGCTGCCCAGGTGGACATCCTCTCTCCGTGCACAGCCATCCAGAGCCTTTCGGTCCCCTGAAATCCTCAGCACCCCATGGGGGAAGAAATTGGGAAGAACCAGGGGGGAGGGTGATGGCTCCTGTGCCAGGAAGCCCTCATAATGGGCAGCCTGGTGCAAGATGAAACCCTGGAGCAGGAGGGAAGCGCAAGGTCACTCCCGTTCTGATCTCTTCCTCAAACCTTCTTGTTTTCAAATGCTGAGTGCAAAATCCTCCACCACCTCTCCGCATGCTCACCCCCGCGCTTGCTGCTTCTCTCAGAAATGTGTTTGCAGTAAGAGGGAGTTGAAGAGATCAAAGCAATAAAATGCAGAATGCACCCGTACCTGGAAGGGACGACAAGTGCAAAACCACCCCGCGGTCAGCAAACCGGTTGGGAAGGAGGGATTTGGATGAATGCAGTGTTATTTCATCTCTGGGCTGGCCATGCCAGGCAACACATGGCTTAAAACCAGGAAGAGAAAAGCATAACGGGGAGTAGCAGCTTTGAGGAGTGTCGTTGCTGCGTAGAGAGCTGCAGCTAGCCAGTGGAAATCCTAGAGAGGGAGAGGCTGGATTACCATCACCTGGATGATGAAGAGATTACCAGTGAGTTAATGAACACATAAAAATCCCCCTAGTCCCTGAGGTATGACAGGTTACCAGAATCGTCAGTGCTCTGCTGGAGATGAGTTTGCCCCAAATAAGATGAATCTATATGTAAAGAAAATGTTAGGTTTGACACTTGAAGAAAATTTCCTCCAGTTGGATGCTTGTCCTTTTTTTTTTTT